>CAJQZJ010033276.1:7168023-7180420 GCA_907164525.1 Lophiomys imhausi | reverse complement strand
TTGTCTAACTTAAATGTGATAGTTTTGTTTTATCTTATATTCTATCTTGTTATGTTTTGTTGTTATCTCTTAGAAGCCTGTTATTTTCTAATATGACACAGAAAAGAGTCATGGAAAAGTATGGAAAAGTATGTGGGGAAGAAATGGGAGGAATAGAGGGAGGGAAAACTGTAACCAGGATATATTGTTTGAGAAAAGAGTCTATATTTAATAAAAGGGAAAAAAACTCTTGAATTTTAATGAATATGTAAAGTAGAATTATAAAACAAGAATAGTATACACCAGCTATGAGGAATGTTACTGGGAAGATTCAAGCGACCTGTGATACAGAAAACCTCTGGCCATGATTTTACTCTGACTGTAGACATATTGGATAACATACGACTGAATATGGTTGGTGTTCAGCATCATTCTTCACATTAGCTTAATGTTTGTCTTAATGTTGTATTTCTCTTTCAGCATGAAACGTTTGGATTGGGATGAACAGATCTTTACTATCACAGAAGCACAGCTTAGCATCTACTCTGCCATTGCTTAGATTGAGATAGTTACCTGTCAAAGACAAATCAATTCGCTCTGGGTTTTTGGCTTGTTGATTTTTCCTCATCTATGGAGATGTTTCTAAGACTGTTACTGGATATCTGAACCCCATACCAAACTCAATATATTAAAATTAAGTTTTACTCTACAGTGATATAATTATAGTAAAATTTATTTTTAATACATTTGTTATAGTAAGGGAGATTTGTAATTTTAGTGTGTGGATTTTAGTTGTCAGTATTCACTTTTTCACTTGAAGGAATAATTTCATGATTTTACTTTGGCATATTAGTTGCCAGAATCAGCATGCTTGTGTTTTGGTGTTATTTTTTTTTAGGTTGAATTATTTTCACAAGAGCTGTACAGTATTACAATAGTCAGTCTGATAACTGAGATCGGTACCAACAGACTAACAAGCTCTCAGGACGTATAGCATTGAGTCACTAGACAAAGGGAAGGTTCACACATCAGGTAGAACTGAGTGGAGCAGCACTGATTTTCAACATGCAACTAAGATTAATTTGCATATTCATATTCCCTCCATGTTACCTTCTCATGTTTCAACTTTCATGTACTTGTATAATTATATACATATATGATCTATATATAGGTAAGAGCCACTAGAAATCATGCAAGTGATTATATTGTAATGTAATGTAAAGGTTGATCACCTTGCCTGGAATATTTTACTTTGTGTTATATGGTAAAATCAGGATTTCCATTTTAACTATTTAAATTTTAATATGAATTTCATTGTTTTAATTGATTTCTCCAGGTAGAAAGTAAATTTCTTGGCATTTTACATTCTCCTGGAAACATGTTTTCCAGTACTCTGTATACAGTTAGCTGTGGTTACTGAAGTTCTCTATGTGCTGTCTCAAAACAAAAGGAATGAAGCAGAAATACCCTCAACTAATATATTACTTTTGGAGGGTTGGCATTATGCATCTTGCAAACCCTTAAAAGTGTTTAGAGGTATCACATTTATGGTTGAGCACTCTGGAGTCTCTTATTCTTTGCATATTGCAAGCCTTTATTAATTTCCATCTATTGCAAGAAGCTTCTTCTCTGATGAGGCTTGAGAGATACATTGATACATGAGAAGAGCAGTGTCTTGTGATTCATTTTAATGCCATGTCCATTTAGCAGAATAATAGTAGTGTCTATGACCTATCTAACTACTAATTCTGGGCTTCATTGACAGTGCCGTGTATGGATTTCAAGTTACGGAGACTATCTTAAGTCAAATCAGGAAGTGGTTGTTTACTTCCGTAACATTCATACTACTATTGCATCAGTGCACATATTGTGCAACTCAAGTCAATATTGTATCTTTCAGGTATCACAGATGAGTTAGACTGATGACTACTTTTCTGCTCCAGTAGCACGTTTAGCATCTTTCAGCACCCTGAAAGCTAGCCAGTAAGTTGAGTGTCAATTAGATATATCTATGACTGACTCAAGTATGTGGTTTCTTCAAAAATAGATTCTTACTGTCAAGTTCCAGAGGGTAATGAAGAACATTGAGAATAGTAAGTATGTGGTTTCTTCAAAATAGATTCTTACTGTCAAGTTCCAGAGGGTAACGAAGAACATTGAGAATAGTCTTTATTGTTGGCAGTCTATACAGCAATCTCCTGTTGCTTTGCTCAATGTATCTATGAGCTGTTTAAGTTTTCTGGTGAAGGCTTAGAGTCCTTTATGTTTAAAATCATATCATCCTCAAATAATGTTCTTTTGATTTCTTCTGTTTCGAATTATATCCAACTATCCTTAATTTGTCTTATGACCCTAGAATAGTTTTGAAGCACTGTCTTCATAGAACAACAGAACAGAGAAAGTGAACATCCTGTGTCTAATCTTGTTCCTGATTTGAGTGGATATGTATTCAAAATGACATTGCTCTATAATTGTCTTATTTTTGTCAATTCTTTGACTGGTTCTGATATCAAGTTAATAATAGCTTCATAAAAAGAATTTTGGACATGTTTCTTCATTTTGTTGAACATTTTGAAGAATTTCACTGTTACCTTTTGTTGAAAGAATGGTAGAATCCTGTGCTGAGTCTATCTGGCTTTGAGCTTGCTTTCAATGGGAGATTTTAAATTACTACTTCCAACTCATTGGAAGCTATGCATCTATTTAATTATTTCCTTCATCTTAATTTAACTTTGGCGAGTCATTTACTATATGTAATACATAATGTGCTCAGTCTGTATGAAGTGACCTGCATATATGTTGTCAAGGCTGATTATTTTGTATTGGATAACCAATTGGTGTGATATTCCCTGGAGATAGTCCCAGGAGAAGACAATTTCTCAAATTCTCAGAATTCCTTTGTTGCCTGCAGCTCTTTGTGTGAGGGGACGGCTGTGATCTTTCCCTTGTCCAACTTATCATGTCTATTATTGATATCCTTTTTTTTTAGCTCATGTTTAGGCAGCCATGTTGGTGAGACTTTATGGGAGTAGTTTCTGATATTTCTAGGGGGAAACAATCTCACAACAGAATTTTTCTCTAGTTCATCTCATCTCTCTGTCCCCCTTTTGTAACGTTCCCAAGCCTTATATATGGACATTGTTTTATTGACATATTTACTATGACTAGGCACTATGAGTATGCATTTTAAAGCATTGTGGTTTTCAGTAATGGTATCCATCTGTTGAAAAGAGAACTTTCCTTGATGTGAGATGAGGACCACATTTATCTGTAGGCAAAAGAACAAATATGTAGAATGTAGTTAGGGATTAGGCTACTTTAGTAAAGTCTGACCATAGATCTCCTCAAAGATTCATGGTTGGTTCACTAACCCTGGGTAGAGAGGTAAGTTTCCAGTGCCAGGCATAATTACCCTCTTATTGACTGGGCCTTCAGTCCAGATAGTGGACTATTGGTTTCCATCAATGTATGATTCTTTTTGAATTATATTTAATATATTTCATCCCTGGTCTTATCATCTATTCGTATATACTTCTAGGTGTTGTTTGTTGTTTTCCAAGGCTTTCAAGTGTATCATTATGTAATTGACATGAGATCTGCCCTGTTTTTGATGTAGGCACTTAAGACTATAAATTTTCCTTGTGTTCCATGTATTTTGCTTTGTTGTGTTTTCTTTCTCTTTTACTTTTAGGAAGCTTTAATTTACTTGATTTCTGTCTTGACATACTTTTATTCAGTAATTTGGTTTCAATGAGTTGGGTACTTACAGCTCTTCATGTTATTGTTGATATCCAGCTTTGTTACTTTGTGGTCAGATATGATGCATGGTATTATTTCAGTTTTTCTGTGTGTGTGGAGACTTGCTTTGTGTCCAGTATGTGATCAGTTTTGGAGAAAATTCCAAGGGCCGCTGAGAAGAAAGTGTAGTCTTTAGTGGTTAAGTAGAATGTTTAATAAATGTCTGTTAGAACCACTAGATTTATGATTTTAAATAATTTCAAGTCTTTTTATTTAGTTTTTTCTGTATGAACAGTGTATTAGTGAGAGTGGGGTATTGAAATTATCCATTATCACCAGGGTACTGTTGATCTGTGATTTTATGTCCAATACCATTTATTTTATGAAACTGAGTGCATCTACTATTAGTGTGCAAATGTTTAGAATCATCCATTGTAGGTTTTTTCTTTCAATGAGTATGCAATGTTGTTCCTTATTGGCAAGTATTGTCTTGAAATCAATTTTGTCAAATATCAAAATAGCTACATTTGCTTGTTTCTTGTCTTTTATTAGGGAATTAAGAACATTAAAATGAGTTGACAATGTCTAAAATTACTGTCATATTGTTGTTATAGTTTTGTTTTCATAGACTTTTCTGATTTTTCTGGATTATTTATTCCTTTTGTCATTTTAGGTGCATAGAATATTTTCTTCAGTTTTCCTTCTAGTATACTCTGTAGATCTGGCTTAATGAAAATAAATCCCTTAAGTCTGTTTTTAATCACAAAAATTTTCTGTTTCCCCTTAAATTATGACTAATAGCTTTTCTGAGTATAATAGGCTGGCATTTGTCACCTTTCAGAACTTGTACAGGACCTTCTGTTGTCAGTCTAAATGTAATAGTCAGGTATAATCGGGTTCTGGGTTTATGTTACTAGTCTTTCTCTTTTGTAGCTTTCAATATCCTTTGTTTGTTCTGTATTTTTAAGTGTTTTGGTTATTATGTGTCATGAAAAGTTAATTTCTGTAGTTCTTCCTATTTGGTGTTTTCTACGCCCTGTGAACCTAGTAAGATACACATCTCTTTCTTTAGATTTGGTAATTTTCTACCATGATTTTGTTGAAATTTTTTTCTGTGTCTTCAACCTGGATTTCTTCTTCTCCTATTTCTTCTATAAGTATTATTTGTAAATTAGTTATTTTCAAAGTGCATCTAATATCTTGATATTTCATTCTTTTTTACAGTTAGAGATTTACATTGACTAAGTGATCTGTTTCTCTTACCTTGTCTGCCTTCCATTTGAACCAATCTGTTAGTGAAATGTTTCTCTAAGCTTTGAATTCTTCAGATTTTCCATATGAGTTTTATTTCAGTTGGCTATTCTTCAGAAGCCTTGCCATGTTATAAAATTCTATGTTCACATTTTGAATTATAGTCATTGTTCTGTTCAGATGTTTGTGTTTTTACTGCCTTCATTTAAATAGCCATTTATTAATATCCTTTTTGAGTTTCTCTAACATACTTAAAATTGCTCCTTTGAACCCACAATCTTATGGATCAGTTAAATTGTTTTCTCAGGAGACATATTATCTTGGTTATTCATGTTGTTTATGTTCTTGTGGTTACACTTAATCATCTGGAGTTAGATTAATGGTGATGTTTCTTGGTTCCAGTTATCTGTTATTGTCTTTGTTGCATGAGTGTTTAAATCTTTCTTTGTTGTTATTCAAACTTATCTGGTTGTGAAGCTTCCAATTCTTTGGACCACTCTGGGGTTCACAGTTGACCCTGTATGCTACTGGAGTCAAGTGGTGGATGGGGTGAGTTAAAGATACTCAGATGAGCAGGTTGTATTACTGGCTTTGGGGCTCCTTTTCTGAGGTTTTGGTTTAGGCTCCACTGTGATTCTGGAGTCCAGACTGGGAAGGGTGGATTAACAGGGTAAGCAGATAGAGAGCATGAAATTAACTCTCATTGTTTTTAACTAAATGGGTTTCTAGTTGTGGCTCCATATAGTCCTTGAGTCCAGAGATGGGTGAAGGGGCTCATAGGTGGGCCAGCAGGCATACTGGTATTGGATGTTCCTGGCTGTAGTTCCAGTTTGGATTCCATGGGGCCCTAGGTCTAAGAAGTGGGTTGGGAGTATATAATTTGTTTTATTTTCCAACAGACAGCACTTCCTGGTATTTTTTGCATATTTTCAATTAAAGGCAGATAAAAAGCATATTAATTACATATAAAATTTCTTTTGATAAGTTAAACATATTGCACAGAGAATAGAAGATGTCTCACCCTCCTGAGTTATTGATATTGTTATTGTTGACATGAACTTATCCAAACTGGATTCTGAAAGATGTCATTTTAAATTTGAAAAAAATGTTAAAAGAGTAATTTGATGTGTGATTATTTTTTATTATATGTATCTGTGTAAAGGAGTGTGTGTGTGGGGGGGTGTATATATTCATGTGAGTGCAGGTGACCTTTTAAAGCAGCAGATGTTGGATCCCTTTAAACTAGAGTTACAGGCAGTCATGGGTGTGTTTCATGGGTACTGGCAATTTCATTATGGTCTTCTCTAGGAGCAACCAATGTGAGGGCTCTCAACAGCTGAGCCATCTCTCCAGTCTGAGTTAGGTGATATTTATGACTCTGTAAATTTGCTATTAATTAATGTGTGTTGTTAATTTCTAATACTGTCAGAGGCCTTAAAAATGAAATAAGCCTATGCAGAAATAAAACCATGAGCCTGGTGAAAGCACAGTACATAATTTCTTTTGATTGAAATATTGTAATACAGCCAAGTGTGGTGGCGCACACCCTTAATCCCAGCACATGGGAGGCAGAGTCAGGTGGATCTCTGTGAGTCTAAGGCCAGCCTGATTTGCAAAGTGAGTTCCAGGACAGCCAAGGTAGTTATACAGAGAAACCTTGTCTTGGAAAAAAAAAATCAAAACAAACAAAAAAGAAATATTGCAATTTTTTTCTATGTTAGAGTTGTTTCAGATAAACTTTTAAATCTTCATATGGTATTTTTATTGTTCTGTGAAAGAACAAGCATTTTATTCACTAATTATTTTTTCTATTAGTTTGAGCCAAAACATTTCTTATTTTTTACAATTTTATTTATTTATTGAAACTTTCATATATGAGTACTCTATAAATGTTAGATCCCCTTTTCCTTTCCTGTCATTTAGAGGATTATGTGGGAAACTGTTTTGTTGGGATTTCACAGGTACAGATTTCTAGTCACAGAATACATGGAAGACACTATCTTTTGGCAGACAAGTATACAGTTTGATATTTTTTATATTTCAAAATATATTTTATATTTTATATATAATCTTTAAGCTCTCACATGTCAATAACAGTATGGAGGTAGCATATTTACCTGATATCTGAAGAGCCTAATTAAACATTTCAAAGCTCAGAACTTTACACACAGATGGGGCGGCACCATAGGCAATATGAAGATGTGATAATATCGCCCACATCTTTCTTGTTTCTTTAGCAACTAGTGATTATATTTATGTTACTTTAAAGAAAACTTCATGAAGTCCATTCAGACTTAAGTTTTACCCTTCTATGGATAAAAAATTAGAAAAGTAACTTATATACATTTCTATATAAAATAGATGTGCCATTCAATATTGAGTCTACGTAGCTTCATATAAAAGCAACATTTAAGGATTATGACCAGTTCCTGGCATTTGTCCACAGTTCACTTTATCAATTCTTCAGTAGTCAGATCTTTTTAATTAATTGATACATTATCTTCTCAACTATGGTGAAAATTTTACATCGGAGATACAGTGAAGATTTCTATTGTGGAGAATTTCAAAACCATTTACACATAGACTGATTGGTATTATGAAACATCTCACTTAACGAATGGATTTGTTAACCTTAGGCTAATCCAGACTTGCTTTGATTCTATGTATATTTAATAATCTAAAACAAATATTTTGTATTATTTTTACTTGATTGTCTTATTAGTTATATCCTCCAAACAAAAATATTTTCAGTATGATCATACAGTAAGGATTTTGAACATAAAAACATTTATAAATAGAAACATGCAGAAGTTAATATCAAATGCATACCTGGCAGACTCATATTTTTATTAAAAAGACAGTCACATTTCCACCTGAAATCTAATAATTGTATACTTTTGATTCATGTACATATAACATATTTATTCAGTCTATATATTTCTGCCATCTTTTAGTGACTCATTATGCTACTATAAAAATTGCTATATTTTCCTATATAAAATTCCTGTTTATATACATTTGTATCCTATAACCTGCTGGTTTGTCCTTTTCTTTTGGTCACCAATCATTAGTGTTTACGAAAGGTTTGGACTATCGTTAACTGAGTATGACATGTGTACTGGGGGGTGTTACAGATTCAATGTCACCTTTTCTCAGCGTCTTCTTTAGCATTCATCTTTTTTTGTATTCAATTCTGCTTATGGAGAGAAGCTTCTCTGATTAAAGCTGACAGAGGCATCATATGTTGGTATAACAGATACACACAAGGGAGTTTGATGCTTCTATAATTAACTAACAATAGTAGTTAGTTCCCACAGAGGGCCGATGTCTTCTTCAAGTGTCAGGTTTTGACCAGGTTTATTTTACCAAGTATGGATTCCTTCCTATCAGAGGGCTTCACATCAAACCCCAGAGCCATTTACTAACTGCATAACTTTAGTGATACTATAACACCCATGGCATATTTGCCTGACAGACCGTAGTTTAGACTGTAACACTTTCAGGGATTTTAAGTTACAAAAGTACCATACAACAAGATCAATGTACTTTTTATATATAAATGACATGTATAGGAGAGAAGAAATCAGAGACAGAATCCCATTCACTACACACACACACACACACACACACACACGCACGCACGCACGCACGCACGCACACACACACATACATACATGTAGGAATAAATCTAGTGAAAAGAAATACCTCTGTGTGGAAAGAATTTGAAGAAAAAAATTGATGAAGCTACCAAAATGGAAAGTCTTCCCGTTCTCATGAGCTGGGATAACAATTAGAGTGAAATGGCTAGTCTGAAATGGCTAGTCTGAAAACAAAAACTAATCCATAGTCAGTGTGATTTCAGTCAGAATTTCTGTGTCAGCCTTGAAAGAAAAATTTAAAAATGTTAAAATAAATATAGAAACACAAAAAAGATAGCCAAGACAACTTTGAATGGAAAGAATAGCATGGGAGGTATCACCCACTAATCCTGATTGGTTTCAGGCTATAATACAGAGCCACAGTCATAAAAATAGCCTGGCACTGGCACATGCACACATCAATAGAATAGAATAAAGAACCCAGATACAAGTCCATGTAATTATATGTACATGGTTTTCAACAAAGATACTAAAATTATACATTGAAAGGAAGGCTGAATAATTTTAAAATAGTGCTGAAAAAATCTGTATGCACGCTGCAGAGAAGTGAAAGTATATCTATTTTTTTTTTTACCGTGTATATAATTTAAATAGATCAAGGGTGTGAACATAAGATATGACATTCTGGAAGAACCACAGGACAGTAGGGAGATACTCTTCGACATATAGGCATAGGTAAGGGTTTTCTAAATAGAACTTTGGTAGCACAGGAAATAGATTCAGCTTTCATTATTAACCTAAATCAAGATCCATTTGTCTTTCTGTGCTTATTCAGAACAAAAGAATATTTTCCAACTATTTTTATTTGTTTTAAGCTAAGAACTAATCTATAAACTTCATTTATGTTACTTCAAAAAGTCTTCTGCTTCAACAACAAATTCTTGGAGTATCAGCTTAACTTCCTTTAGTTTTCCTATTTGGGTTGCATTAGATTGCTAGAACCTGATTTATTGTTTCCATTATAAAAAAGAAAGCCAGTAGATGTGTCTTATGATACGCATCTGAATTAACAGATATTTTATTGAAAGCAGAGTTTCTTTCATACAATAATCCCTTTTGGTTTTTCCTTCTCCTACTCTTCCCTTCTCCTCCTTGCTCCCTTCCTCTTCGGATCTACTTCTCCATTTTCCTCTTCATAAAAGAGCAGCTCTCTAAGAGAAAACAGCCAAACAGCACAAAACAGGAGGCATTAAGACAAGGCAAAAGAAAAGCCCTCATATCGAGGCTGCAAAAAGACTGTCAAGAGGAGGTGAGACATACCTTCCTCCACTTTAAGAATTCTTACCAATCTACCAAGTTAACAGCCATGACATATGTGCAGAGGATCTGGTAAAGACTCATGCCTGCCTTGTGCTTGCGGCTTCAGTTTCTGTGAGCCCTTGTGAGCCCTGCTCAGTTGATTTGGTAGGCTATGCTCTCCTGGTGTCCTCCGTCCGTTCTGATTTCTACAATCTATCCAGCCCTTCTTCAACAAGGTTAGCTGAGTTCTGAAAGTAGGGACTCAATAGAGACCTCCTGTTTAGACTCTTTGCATAATGTCTGGCTGTAGGTCTCGATATCTTCTCCTTTCTGCCACCAAAGGAAGCCTGTCTGGTGAAGAATGGACAAGGCACTGATCTATGAGTATAACAGAGTATCATTAGGAATCATTTCATTATTTTTTTTCTTGCCATTCATGTTTGGTTCAACCCTAAGTCTCTGAGCTATCCTGTCTCAGGTTCATGGTCATCCAGGGAGTGTATGGCAAGGGCTCCTTCTAATAGCATGGGCATAAAGTTAACCCAAATATTGGTTGGCCACCCCCACAAATTCTTCATCACCATCTTACACCAGGAAAGACTGTATGTGGAGGGTTTTATGGCTACAGAAAGAGAAACCTGGACACTAACCCAGTTAGATGGTTTTTAAATTATGTCTTATAATTAATTTATTCTTATTAATTTTCTTCATACACAATATTTTAATATTTTTATTTCTCATTCAAAACTCTTCTGAAGTCCTTCCCCCCATTCTATCCATACAACTTCATGTACTCTTGTTATGGCAGCCCCATCATGGGACCTTTGGGGATGGGTGCAAGATGGCGCAGAGTCAATGACACAGACTCCGGGAGTCAGGCAAGAAGCAGATGCCTTTATTCCAGGAAGAGGATGCCTTTTATACCCTCTGCCCAGCCCCAGCATCCCACCAGCTCCCAGGCTGCAAGGTGCAGCTATGTCTCCCCCACACCCCCATGTAGTGTCCTCAATCTCCAGGCATGTCCGAGCATGTCCGGGCATGTCTCAGGCTGCCTCTATGTGGAAGCCCAGCCATGCATGCATGCTGTTTAGCAACAGCCCTTGTTCCTCTTCAATGGCAGGCTTGGGTCTTCCTACATATTCTCTCTCTTGTTATAAGGTATCTACCAGAAAAGAGTACTTCACACAGATTTAAGTGAATAGAAGTCTTTTTTAGCTAGCTGGTGACTACACTGTGTGTTCCTTGCCCAAGTGTAGTTCTGAGAATATCTCAAGCAAAAAATCCACATCCTGGGTTGACACAGTTCAGTTAGCTAGAACAGTTATACAGAAGTCAGAAAGTAAGGTTAGTACATATAGGGACTTTCCCAGAACTATAGACTATGATGGATTAGGTCTTTGTTCTTGTTTGGCAGGTGTTGCTGCCTATATTACAGCTTCCAAGGTCTGCATGGTACTTTCATCATGGGGTCAGTTATGTTAAGTACCGGGGCCTTCTCAGTCTGGGAACCTATTACATGCTCCCAAAAATATAGTCAAAACAACAAGAAAATCAAAATGAATCTCAATTCAAACAAACTACAAAAGAAATAAAAATATTTTTTAAGGTACTGCTTTGTGAAGATGCTATCACATATAACTTGAGCTTGTAGTATATTTCCACTAGTGACTTGAGTTTCATTTTTCTTGTAAACTCTATAAACTGAAAAGTAAACAATATACATAAAACTGTAATCTATTGCTTAGAGAATAAGACATGGTAGTAAATGTGTATCAAATCCATTCATACTAAAATAATCAAATACAGTGAAATAAATCAGAATTTGCATGAGAATGGTCAAAGTATGTGTGACAATTTCAGAAGTGTTTATGTTAGTGTAAAAGTTGAAAATAGAAAAAAATCTAAAAAAATGTATATTATAAGCTTAGCCATTTTTTCTTAAATGGAAACATAATTTCTTCTATTGCCATCATTGAAACTTTAAAGTTTCAGTAAATATTTGAGGGATGAAATTATGAAAAACTGTGTCATAAGACAACTCATCTTAAACAGCATATAGTCAAAACAGCTTTTAAATCAGTCTAAAAAGCTGTTCATTATGACCAATAAAAAAGTAAATGACTATATTTTATAGTTGGCTTATTCTTCTTTAAAATATTACATTTAGATTTATCTTAGGAAATGATCTTAAAAAATAAATGTAATCCTTAGGTTGAAAGATTTGGAATTCTTATCTCTCTTGTTATTAGACAATTTCATTTTGATTGACTTCATATATATGTGTATTTAAGGAAGCTCCTACTATTTTATATTTCCATATGACCTTTCAAACCCCTTAGTTTTAGCTATTCCTCTCTGTATTTCCTCCCTTACTGCCCACTTCCCTCCCCATCCTCATTTGATCTTCCCGTTCCAGTCTCCCCCAACTCTTGCCCATTCATTATTATTTACTCGGTTTCCCTTTCTGAGAGAGATCTAGTCCCCCTCCTGAAACCGAGCTTTTAAATTATTATTTATTTAACTCTTATTTA
>CAJQZJ010033276.1:7155996-7167623 GCA_907164525.1 Lophiomys imhausi | reverse complement strand
GGTATTCACTAAATCTAACTTATATTAACCTATCAGCTCCTTCACCCTCCTAGTTCCATATTCTACAACAACTAATCTCTGTGGTTCTACTTCTGTGGTCCTGTGATCCTTTTATTGTATCTTGGTTATTATTGACCTAACAGATAATATGTCCATATTGCTAATATATGACATATTTGTCTTTGTGAGTCTGAGTTATTTCACTCAGGATGATTTTTGCTAGTTTACTTGTGAATTTCATTTTTTAAAAGCATTGTGTAAATATACTACATATTTTTTCATTCATCTGTTCACAGATATCTAAGTTGTTTTCTATTTCTGCTGATTGTGAATAGAGCAGCATTGGACATAGTTGAGCAAGTAGGAATGAAGCATCCTTTGCCCAGGACTGGTATAGCAGGATTGTAATAAAAAATATGGCTAATAAATTACTTAACAGTATTTAGATTATTGTTAATTGGTTCAGCAGTTGTTAATCTTTAAGCAGCCATTACACAGACACCATGTGGATTTTAACAAGCCTTGGCCTGAATTGTGCAATCCTAGCCCATCTAAGCTAGCTCTTAATTCTATTACCCAAATATGAACCCATATATACATACGTCCCCTTGGACTGCCATTCTCCATGATATGCCGATGTTCATGGCCATGTGGAATGAGGTTCCTTTTTCTAACCCATGGTGTGTGCCTGCTTCCTGCTGCTCCTGGCTGGAATGCCTTCTTCATCCTGCTGCTGGCTGGAAAGCTGTAATTCTCTCTAAAGCGCAGGCTTTCAGTCATAATCCCAGGAAATCCCACCTTTCTCTGTCTTTGCCCAGTCTCAGGCCTGAGCATTTTATTTAACCAATCAGAGTCAATATAAGTTACAGACAGCAAACAGGACCAATTAATTAACATTTAGAATGCTTAACACTCCACCAACCTTGCTGAGGGAGCACCAAATGATTTCCTAGTAACTGTGCAAGTTTATGCTCCCACAAGCAATGGATGAGTGTTCCCCTTAATACACATCCTTGTCATTTGTTTTACTGATCCTGGCCATTATAACTGTTGTAAAATAAAATCCCAAAGTAGTTTTAGTTAGTATTTCCATGATGAATAACAACATTGAATATTTTCTTACGTACTTCTCAACTAATTATGGTTCTTCTTTTAAGGATTCTCTGTTCAAATCTATACTTGTTTTTTAAAAATTGGAGTTGTTTCCTTAATGTCTTTTTTGAGTTCTTTATATATTTTGTATATTAACTGATGGGGTGATGTTATGCATTCTCAATGTTAATCTGCTCACAAAAGCCTGCTTGTTGTACATCAAGTGAAGTTATTCTACCTTTCTTGTTAAAAATTGTCTCTGATTGGTTAAATAAATGCTGAGGCCTGAGATTGTGCAAAGACAGAGGTAGGCAGGACTAAGATGCTCAGGCTTCTGAAGGAGAGAGGTTCAAGGTAGAAGGAGCTTTCAAGACAAGCAGCCAAACAAGAAGCAAGAAGGAGGACACACGCTATATGTTAGAGAAAAAAAAAAGTCATTCCACGTGGCCTGGACCATTGGCATAGTGTGGAGAATAACAGACCAGGGGACATATGGACATATGGAGTCATGTTTGGGGAATAAAATTAAGAGCTAGCTTAGATGGGCTATGATTGCACAATTCAGGCCTAGAATTGGTAAAATCCATCAGGTCTCTGCATGCTCATTTATAATGGTGGGTTAAGGATTAATCCACCAACCAATTAAATATAATCTAAATACTGTTAAATAATTTAATTAGCCATTTTTTACAATTAGCTCTTTATCAGATATGTAAAATGTAAAAATTTATTTACATTCTGTTGTCTGAATGGTGGTAAGACTACATTCTTAGCCTGAATGATGGTATCCTTTGCTATACAGATTTTCAGTTCATGAAGTTTCATGTGTTAATATTTTTCTTAGTACCTGTGCTCATGGTACTTGGGAAGTCTTTTTTCTGTGACAGCAAGTTCAAGGCTATTTCCTACTTCTTTTCTATCACATTCAGTGTATCTGCCCTTATGTTGAGGACTTTGATACACATACATTTGAGTTTTCTGCCGGGTGATAAATATGGATCTATTTGTTTTCTTCCACATGCAACCACACAGTTTGACAAGCAGTATTTGTTGAAGATGCTGTCTTTTTTTCCTACTGTGTACTTCTGGATTCTTTATAGAAAAATCAGGTGTTAATAGGCGTGTGGATTTATGTCTGGGACTTCAGGTTGATTCTATTGATCAATGTTTCTGCTTTTGTGCCAGTACCTTGCTGTTTTTTGTTTGTTTGTTTGTTTGTTTGTTTCTCTAGCTCTGTAATACAATTTAAGATTTTTCCGTTTCCTGATATCTCCTTCAGTTTCTTTTTTCAACATCTTAGATTTTTATCATACAAATCTTTCACTTTCTTGCTTAAAGTTATCTCAAGATAGTTTATATTATTTGAGGCTATTGTGATAGGTGCTGTTTCTCTGATTTTTTTTTTTTTAGTCCTTTTATCATTTGTATAAAAGAAGGCTATTGGATTTTATTGTGTTAATTTTGTATCCAGCTAATTTTCTGAAAGTGTTTACGAGTTATAGAAGCTTCTATGTGGAATTTTTAATGTCACCTGTGTACCCTAGCATATCAACTTTGTTGTTATTATTATTATTATTATTGATCTTTTAATAGCTTTTAAATTTATTTTGTGAATTTTGAATCATGCGCCCTGTTCCCACTTATCGCACACCTCCTCTCAGAGTTGTCCTCCACCCTTGCAACCTATTCCAACAGAAAAAAAAAAAAATCAAACTTTGGAAGCTGCAGTATGTCCCACAATATTCCCTTTAGTCCACACTTTTCCTTAGAAATGTTCATTATAATGAGTCTTTAGTCTGGTACAAGGCCTCTGGCTTCAACTACTTTGTCAATACCAAAAACTCACTGGGTCTCCTCTCAGATATCTTGGTGTTGCCCTGTATGTATGCTGGCATGTATTAAGAATTTTGGCACCTATGTACAGGTGGAAAATTGTTCTGTAATTCTCTTTATTTTTGAGTCTTTATATGGTTTAGGTATCCTGGTAATTGTTTTATAAAAAGGAGTGGGCAATGTTTCTTTTGTTTCTATTTTGTGGAATGTTCTCCATTTTTTTTTAATGTAGGCACTTGCTACTATGAACTTGCCTATTAGAATTGTCTTCATTGTATTCTATAAGCCCGAGGATGTTGTATTTTTATTTTCATTTAATTCTAAAATGTTTTTAATTTGTTAATTTCTGTCTTGACCCATTTTTCATTCAGTAGTGAGTTGTTCAGGCTCCAAGAGTTTATAAACTTTCTGTGGTTCTGTTGTGGTTGATATCTAGCTTTAATGTATGGTGGTCAGGTAGAAGGCATGGAGTTACTTCAATTTTCTTGTGTCTTTTCAGACTTGTTTTGTGTCTAAGTATGTGGTCAGTTTTGGAGAAGTTCTATGAGGTCTAAGAAGAATATATATTATTTTGTGTTTTAGTAAAATGTTCTGTATCTATTAGGTCCATTTGTTTTATAACATCAGTTAGCTCCAACATTCCTCTGTGTAGTTTTGGTCTGGATTACCTGTCTATTGTTAAGAGTGGAATACTGAAGTCTCCCAGTATCACTGAGTCAATATATGATGTAATCTGTAGTGTTTCTTTTATGAACTTGAGTTCCCATGTGTTTGGTGCCTAAACATTAAGAATTAAAAAATTCTCTGGGTATATTTTTCCTTTGATGAGTATGTAGTGTCATTGCCTATCTCTTCTGATTAGTTCTACTTTAATCTCTATTTTGTCAGATATTTAAATGGTTACACAATCATACTTCTTAAGAACAATGCTTGGAATATATTTTTGTATCCTGTTACCCTGAGATGATGTCTATCCTTGATATTAAGGTATCTTACTTGAATGAAGGATAAAGGTAGATCCTGTTTTCCAAGCCAGTATCTTAGTCTGTGCATTTTTATTCTGGAATTGAGATCATTTATGTTGAGAATTATCAGTGAACAGTATTTGTTGATTTCTGTTACTTTGTTTTTCTGGTGTAGGCTCTGCCCTCTTTTGATTTGTTTGTCTGGTCTTGATGATTCCTTGTGCGTCCTTGGGTATTGTTATTCTCTTAAGGTTAAAGTTTCTACCAAAAGTAATGCTTAAGATTAAAAGTATTTTGGAAGTTAAATTGGAGTCCTAGAAATAGCTGAAGATATATGTCTAAAAATAAGTATGAAAAGCTTTTTTTTTAAATTAAAAATGTTATTTTATAATAACCCAATTTGAGGAAACAGGTCCCAAGAACAGGCAAAAGAGTAAGAGACACATGTACTCCCACTGTCAGGAGTCCTACAAAAACACTAAGCTAACAGCCATAATATATATGCAGAGGACCTGGTGTAGATTCATGTCGGCCCCATGCTTGAACTTCAGTTTCTATGTGCCCATGTGAACCCTGTTACTGTTCATTGATAATTCTCAACATAAATGATCTCAATTCCACAATAAAAATGCACAGACTAAGATACTGGATTGGAAAACAGGATCTACCTTTATCCTTCATTCAAGTAAAATACCTTAATATCAAGGATAGACATCATCTCAGGGTAAATACAATAAAACATCAATGATATAGTTAAAACACCGAGAGTACTGTACAAAGGATATTCTTATGTTTATAAACCTGCACTCTAATGCTGACTTCTCTATCATATTATACTTGCTCATAAAGTAGATAAGGTTAACAGATAGTGGAAAACTAATTTCCTGATGTATCATTGCATTGTAATAAGTTTGTGCTGAACTACTACTAATTCTGTGAAGCACACTTTTATAATTAGAAAACACCTGGCTTTGAAGACAGAAAGAAATTATATTTCTGTATCTCTTCAACATTTTAGTATAGTATTAGGCAAATGGCTTATTTGATTGACAATTTGGAGAGTTTACAAACATATTCCCCCAAATGTACTAGAGAGCATTTTCCATCACTGCTTCATTAAACTCAGTAGAATAAAATTGAAAAAGTGAAAATTGTTATATACACACACACACATACATATATATTTTTTCATGTTGTAACTTACATAAGCTTAACCTTATTCAATTCTGCATTTACAAAGTAGATCTGGTACCTCCATGGAAGATGTGGAGGAAAGGTTTAGGAATCTGAAGGGATAGAGAACACCAAGAGAACATGTTTCATCAAATCAACTAAGCAGGGTTCACATGGGCTCATAGAAACTGAAGTGCAAGCATGGGGCCGACATGAATCTACACCAGGTCCTCTGCATATATATTATGGCTGTTAGCTTGGAGTTTTTGTAGGACTCCTGACAGTGGGAGTAGATGTGTCTCTTACTCTTTTGTGTGCTCTTGGGACCCATTTCCTCCAGTTGGGTTGCCTTGTCCAGCCTTTAAATGAGGGCTTTTGCATTGTCTTATTGTATTTCATTTTGTCCTGTTTGGCTATTTTCTCTTGGAGACCTGCTCTTTTCTGAAGAGGAAACAAAGTGGGAGTGGATTTGGGGGAGAAGGGAGGTATGTGAGGGAGGGGCTAGAAGGAGGGGAAACTGTAGATGGGATGTATTGTATAAGAGAAGGACCTATTTTCAATAAAATAATTTTAACGTATGTAAAAGTAACTTTTATTTGCCTGATGTAGTCATCATCTCTGAGGTTTACTATCTCCATCTGCTAACCTAGGCCTAGTCCTGGAAGTTTCTATCCTCCATACAATCTAATCTAGACCTAGAATGCTTTCAGCCTTTGATACTTACTGCTGAATAAACTCACCCCTTCTAGCTCTTTCTGAACTCCCTCTGAACTCAGCTGTTCTGGTTCAAACTGCTTTCCATGCTGACTGATTCAATCTGGCTTCTCTCAGCTTCTGACTGAATTGCTCTGCTTGGCCTCAGACTAACTCTAGCCATCTGTTCTAATGTGGCTCCTTTTCATTCTCTGGTTTGTCTGTCTTCACCTATATCTAGCTTGTTCCCTATACAACTTTTCTCTGTAAAACTGTCCTAAAGAAACTGCCTCTTCTCTCTTTCTGCACTACTTTCTGTTCTCATGAGAATTGGGTATATCCTATCTCTGACTGATTTTGTCAAATATTTTTCTGATTAGTCACTTTGTCTGCCTCTCAATTAAACCTCATTTTCAAACATTGGTGCTTCCTTCTACAAAGAACTTTACCTTCATTGTTTCAGATTAAAGCTGTGTAGTAAGCACACTTCTGCATTCCAGCAGGATCACATGGCCTATAAGGTCTTTGGATCAGAGGAACCATGTTGTTGGATTAAAATTACTTTATAAAATCAGTTGAAATAAATATTTTTATTAGATCACAATATTACCATTAAACAATTTTCCCTAAGCAAATCCACACTTTTCTTAGAGACTGTATCTGAATATCTAAGTTTTCATAATAATCAACATAGCTTATTTATGGTAGATCAGAATGATACAAGTTGTAGTAGGGAATATCTCCACTCATCAGAATATAAATGCTAACACTCGGAGTAATTATTCAAATGAGTTTTACCTGTGAGTGTGGAAACATGAAATATTTACACTTAGTTATAGTTTAACATATAAAAGGAATGACAATCACAAATTTAACTGTTGTTAATTTACTGAACAAAAGTATTTAATTTGCTAGTACAATATCTTTAAGGGTTTTGTTACTGAATTTTAACTGTGCTTACTAGAATAATGCAATATTTTATTTTTATATAGATATTATGTATCACTATATTCCTCTAACTATAAACCAGAAATATTCTGGAAAAATCTTATCTCTGCTAGATAGGTATGGAAAGTTGTATTTATCACTATACTCTGAACAAAAGAGTACAGCAGTTATGGAGCATGTACACTGTATTGTGTAAGTCTTCATGGATGAATATGTAAAGTATCTAAGAAAGACTAATTATTGAAAAAAGAACATTTGACGTGGAAAATAACATATTCAATCCCTAACTTTAAAATGTAATAATTCAACATATTTTGCTTTAATTTTGGAATATTAAAGATAAAACACTAATTTACAACAAATGGTGCTGGTCTAACTGGATGTCCACAAGTAAAAGAATGCAAATAGACCCATATTTATCACCTTGCACAAAACGTAAGTCCAAGGGGATCAAAGACCTTAACATAAAACCGGACACACTAAATCTAATAGAAGAGAAAGTGGGGATAAGCCTCGAAATCATTGGCACAGGTGACAACTTCCTGAACAGAACACCAACACCTCAGGACCTAAGACCAAAAATCAATAAATGGGACCTCATGAAACTGAAAAGCTTCTGTGAGGCAAAGGACACTATCATTCGAACAAAATGACAATCTACAGATTGAGAAAAGTTCTTTTTCCCAACCCCACATCTGACAGAGGGCTAATATCCAAAATTTATAAAGAACTCAAGAAATTAAACACCAGAAATCAAATAATCCAATAAAAAAATGGGGGGCAGAGCTAAATAGAGAATTCACAAAGGAGGAATCCCTAATGGCTGAGAGACACTTGAAGAAATGCTCAACATCCTTAATCATCAGAGAAATGCAACTCAAGACAACTCTGAGATTCCATCTCACTCCTGTCAGAATGGCTAAGACCAAAAACTCAAAGGACAGCACATGCTGGCAAGGTTGTAAAGAAAGGGGAACACTCCTTCATTATTGGTGGGAGTGGAAACTTGTATAATGACTATGGAAATCAGTCTGACAATATCTTAGAAAACTTAGAATAGTTCTACCTCAAGACCCAGCCATACCACTTCTGGGTATACATCCAAAGGATTCCTCACCAAACCACAAGGACATCTCCTCAACTATGTTCATAGAAGCTTTATGTATAATAGGTAGAAACTGGAAACAGCCCAGATGTCTCTTAACTGAAGAATGGATAAAAACAAAAAACAAAACAAAACAAAACAAAAAAAACTGTGGTATATTCACACAATGGAATACTACTCAGCCTTCAGAAACAAGGAAATCATGTGAATTGCTGCAAAATGCATGGAACTAGAAAAGCTCATCTTGAGTGAGCTAACCCAGACCCTGAAAGATGCACATGGCATCTACTCACTTAGTTATAGATTTTAGCTATATGGTAGAGGATAACTACCCTACAACCAACAGACTGAAAGGAACAGGAACATAGATTTTGTTACTTGTTAGTTGGATACTTTGCCCTAGTGGAGCGCTCATGTAGGGCCCCAATGCAAGAGGAAGCTCTTACCCCTCTTATGGCTGCTGAACTGAAGGGGGTTGATATGTAGGGCACCCTACACTGGAGGAGTAGGATAGGAGGGTGTAGGGAGAGACAATGGTGGGGGTGTGAGGGTGGGCTCGTGAGGGGTAGAAGGAGAGGACTGTGATAGAGATGTAAATTGAAGTAATAAATAAACAGTTAAAAAAAGAGTAGAAAAATCCTTTATGGTAGCAAGACACATATAACAGGTTCAAAATATATCTGAAGAGAAAATAAACATGCATGATAAAATGCTGCAAGTTTAGTGGGGAGGGAATCTCTTCTGCACTGTGTGGAAGCATCACCTGTTAATAAAAAGCTGATGGTCTATTGGCATAGACAGGAAATAAAAGGTGGCACATCTGATAGAAAGAGTAGAATTCTGGAATAGAGTAAGGTGCGTGAGAAGATTCCTCCTGAACTCTGAGCAAACTGGATGCATGAAACTCAGGGGAGTTAACTAGCCATGTAGCACTCATAGAATAGAAAAACAGGTTAATTATGTTAATAGTTAGTTGGAGAACAAGACAAAGCTTATGACCTAATCATTTATTTGTAAATAATGAAGTTTCAGAGTCATTATTTATGGGAGCTGGAGCAAGGATGGAAAAACATGCACTTACGAGTTTAGCTTTCAAATGGTTCATGTTAGTGATGGCAAGAAGGTTCACTGAGTCAAGTCAAGTCACTTATTGCCAAGCATGATGACTTCAGCTTAATTCCCAAGTCCCCCTCCATGAGAAAAGAACCTTCCCCAAGTTGTTTTCTGACCTTTTTTATTAAAAATATCTAAACGATATTATTGAAAGAGAAATCTTGATAAGCAAGATCTATGAAAAAAGAAAAAAACATATATATGTTCATATAAATGATAAGTAGGCCTATACTGTGGGTATGCTAACTAGAGACACAGAAATAGGGAATAATGCTAGAAATTATTAAAAGATCCATGATATTATGCTTTCTTGAATAAATAAAAAACAGTAGAGGTTCATTTCTTTAAATGAAACAATTGAAAATGTTTTCATTCAACATAAATCAATTTTTCAGAAAGATAACATTTATAGATTTTCTTTCTTTGTAACTCAACCAATTGCACATGGAATCGCAGCATGTTGCAAGTCATTATTAAAATGATGTATACTGCACATGGTAATAAGATGTAGAAAACATATACAGGTTTTATAAAAAATGGATGATGTAATATTAGCTCCTGTATTGGGATAATATTTAGATGACAAATAGATGTTCTGAACATATTTCTGTATTTCAAAACATTGCATTCAGAAATCTACAATAAAAATTTGCTTGGAAAATTTTAGAAATAAAATCGAAGGGTTTAAATAAGGTTCACAAAATAATTGCAGTTACAGATGACTTGGGTATAGATTTATGCATTCTAATTGTCTTTATAATTACATAATTAACTATATTATCTATCAAAAATCAAAATGCAATGTTCATATTTTCAAATATTTTAAAATGTATTAAATGCTATAAAAAGTTTGATACTTGAAAAATTCATAAGCACTAGATTAAAATGTGGTTATGAACCTTTTTATAAAAGATTTTGGTGTATAATTTAGGTCTTTTAAATATTCTAGAAACATTTGAAAAGCTAATAACTATTTAATAATAATGAGTAACAAAAATAATTAATACATGCTCTGCTGTGAAAATGTGAGAGTAAATTATTTTATAATTATAAAAGCCTCTCATCCTTCCAATATTAGGGTAAAGAATCAGAAATGCTGCCCCTACTCTGTTCTGTAAGAAATAATTCTTATGAAGCAAAGACTCTTATACTTATCAATTTCTTCAGTTTACTTAACAATTAAATAATATAACAGTTATGAAGTTTATATGCTATTGTGCCCTCAAGAAAATCAAACAAAAATTATATCAAAACATTATTTCTATAAAACAATCAAGCCCAGGTAGGCCTTTAATCACTAACAAGGTTGACTAAATTAGGAAAAAATAATTTGCTGTAGCTAATACTTTATGATTTTTAAGTGAAAGATACTATAAAATGGGTCAAAGACTTTACTTTTTATGATTAACTTCCTTTTTATGACTGCATGTAAGAAAATATTACAAATATAGTGTGTTGGTTTGAATGAGAATGGCCCCCATAAGCTCAAATATTTGAAATCCTGTTTGCTGTTGGTGGAAATCTTTGGGAAGAATTAGGACTTGTATCGTAGTTGGAGAAGGTGTGTCAGTTGGAGTTGGCTTTGAGGTTTGAGAAGTCCGCACCATACTCAGCAAATCTTCTCCACCACTTCTCATTCTCTTTCATAGTTTTCTCAACCTGAAACTCTCACCTACTGCTCAGGCTCCGTGTCTGCTACTGCCATGCTGTCAGCCATGATGGTCATAGATTCACCCTAGAACTATAAGCAAGTCCTCAAATAAATGCTCTGTTTTATAAGTTGCCTTGGCTAGAGGAATAGAAAAGTAACTGAGATACCATTCCTCTCTCTCAGTATTCCATGAGCCAAGGAGTGGAGATGAGTTGATATAGATATAACATTAGTGGCCAAGAACTCAGTGTAGAAAAAATTAATCAAATTATTACCAATATTTATATTATAGTTAATTGGTTGGTGGTGTAAATCCTTAACAAGCCATTATAAATAATCACACAGACACCAATCTTGGCCTTTCTAAACTAGCTTTTAAATGTTACTCCCCAAATAAAACCCATATATATGTCCTCTTGGGCTGTTATTCTACATGCAATGCTGGTATTCCAGGCCATGTGGAGATATGATTCTTCTATCTAACCCATGGAGTGTGTTCTCCTTCCTCTCCTGACTTCTTCTTCCATGATCCTTTCTATCTTCCCCAGAGGCCTGCCAACCTCTCCCCACCTCTCTCCTACCCAATCCAGGCTTTATCATTTTATTCAACCAATCAACTTTAAATGACATGGAGGAAGACTTAGACAACAAAGAAGACATATATACATGATAATGTACTTGTCTGGGTGGCAACCAGATTCTGGGGCCAGTAATTAGCAGCAAAATACAAGCAGGTTTCAGGTTACCCCAGCCACTCCCAGTAATTTCTTCTCATCACTTGGGGCAGTGAAGAGTCTCTGCATTAGCCACTACTCACAATATAAGAAACTTTCCTGACAAAGGCTAGGAAAAGCATAAATCTATGAATATAAACAAATATTTGAATTGACTTCCCTTTTTATAAATTTTGCCCCAAATAAATAAAATTTCTGGAGTTTAGTTTAGTATGTCCTTCTCTAGTGATACTATTCCAATAATTCTGTAAGACTTTCTTCTTCTTCTTCTTCTTCTTCTTCTTCTTCTTCTTCTTCTTCTTCTTCTTCTTCTTCTTCTT
>CAJQZJ010033276.1:7108226-7134065 GCA_907164525.1 Lophiomys imhausi | reverse complement strand
CTTCTTCTTCTTCTTCTTCTTCTTCTTCTTCTTCTTCTTCTTCTTCTTCTTCTTCTTCTTCTTCTTCTTCTTCTTTTCTTCTTCTTCTTGTTAGTGTTTCAGTCACTGTAAGCCTCTAGGGGACTAGGTTAATTGGTTCTGTTGATCTTCATGTGTTGATATTGACCCCTCCAGCCAGTTCTCTCTATTCCTAATCCCTCTCTTATATAGGACTCCCAGGACTCCACCTAATGTTTGACTGTGTGTCTCAACATCTGTTTTGATCTGCTGCTGGGTGAAATTTCTCATAGGATAGTTATGCTAGTTTCCTGTTCATTTGGGTCTGTGGGTTGCAGGATAGTTATAGTGTACTATATGGTTATCATTTAATTATAAGTGAATGCATGCCATGTGTACCGGACAGGGCACTATACTCTGATTATAAAATTTTTATAAAGTTTACAATTATCTTGCTTTTGAGATGTAACTGACTTCACGAAGCACTTATACAATTACGAAAATTGATTTAGCATATAAAGCCCACTTTAAATTGTAATAGATAGATAAGAACATTATACTCAGCGTTTCATAGTGGATTTATGATACAGAAATGGTGGGACTATTCCTAGTCTTGTCTATGTGAATATACTGCATTTTAGTAAAGAAAGAAAGAAAGAAAGAAAGAAAGAAAGAAAGAAAGAAAGAAAGAGGGAAAGAAAAAGAAAGAGCCAAACTCATTTGAGAAATCGTACTGATAGTGACTTGCTATGTTCTCTTACAAGTTACAAAGTCAGAAACTATGGTAAACTCTAGTGAGATGATTGACTTCAAATTAATGTGTTGGGAAGTACTCAGTAATGCTTCCACATTCTGAAATGTAAAAGAGCCATACAAAATTAGCCAAGGCCATTAGCAAATCATGCTCATGGCCACCTAAGCTAAATATTGCCCTTGTCAGTTTTCAAGCATATTAGTCATGAGAAGTTCTGAACTATTTATCTGGCTCAGCTACTTCCTAACCTGAAGGTCTGAGTCTCACCTAATGTTCAGAAAGGCTCCTTTAACTAATGCTAGCATGTTTGTAGGATATGTCCACTGCCATGATTTTCTTTCTATATGGGGAATGGGTTTGAAAGTTCTTTAAAAGTTTGTTTGTAGTAAATAAAAAAATATCCTTAGGACTGAAAGGAAAATATGATGAAACAAGGATTTAAAGAACAATATTATATTGTGGAGCAATTAAAATCAATTCATTGGGGTTTTGTTGTTTTTTGTTTTGGAATAGGAAAAGTAGATTGCCACATGGACAGTATGTCTGTGATGCACTATGACAAACATGAACATGACAAACCAGAGGATCCACTCTGCTCATAAAATTTTAACATATAAACCAGCTTCCCTGAGTCAGCTCTCTTTCACTCAGTGGTGTCTCCTGGCTGCTCACCATGGTATTTTATTAGTATCTGTGCTTTGAATGCAAATGTGGGCAATATAATGTATTGATTAATTCTAAAACATTATAAATACTTGTATGTCCTTATCTTGTCACATTACCAAATTTCCCTGTTGAAGACTTTTTTTTTCCCCCACAAAGGTAGCTTTTCTTTTATACCAAGATTTCAAAAAACTGCAAAAGTTTTGAAGCTGGTCGTAATGTCAAGCAGGACGTATTCATTTCTCCACCAATTACCTCTCCATTGATTTCCATTTAAGTAGCACAGCTCCTATATTGACTTGCTTTGAGTGTGATGAAATAGTGGGTGCTTTTTATTGCTCATTTATTCTTTTTTCCTTTTTAAATAATGAATTAACATTTTATTGTAAAGAACTTGCAAATAAAAAATATCACCTAATAGTATGAGTCCAAAACTCTATATATCTTAATGAACATCTATAAAATTAGAAAAGCCATTTCTGCAGCCTGAAACTACACATTGGAATTTACACTTTTACTGTCAATTACATTTTTATGTACTTATCTACCAATTCTTTTTTAGAGTTCTCTTATCCCAATGATTGCTCTTATGAGTATCTTTCATTTAAGACTTTTCTTTAATTTTTGAGATTATAATATAGTTACATTTTGCCTTTGGCTTTCTTCCCCCTATACCTTACCATATAAATTGAGGCTATCATGAAAACTGGTTTTAGGTGTTTATAATACCTTGTGTGGATGATCAAACAGAAACAGGGCCTAAGCTGTCTTCCACATTACCCCTCCTGGACTCTACCACTTGTGTCTAACATATGCCTAAGTTCTAGAAATGTTTTTTTAAATTTGATTTTAGGATCGAGGCATGCTGGTTTGAATGAGATTGACCCCTATAGGCTAATATCTTTGAATGCTTGGTCCACAATTGTGAACTGTATAGGAAGAGTTAGGAAGCATGGCCTTGTTGAAGGAGGTATGTCACTGGCATTGGGATCTGAGTTTCCAAAAGCCCAAGGGTCCAGACTAGCCTCCTTTCTCTCTGCTTCGTGCCTGAGGATCAGGATGTAAACTCTCAGTTTACTGCTGCCGTGTTCTTGCCATGATGAACATGAAATAACCCTTTGAAACTCTAAGGAAGCCCCCAGGTAAATAATTTCTTTTATAAGTTGCCTTGGTCATGAAGTTTTTGTTATATTAATAGAATAGTAACTAAATATATGATAAATATTTCTTTGTACAAAATTCCATTGGTGTCAGTGAGGCAAAGCAATGTTGTTGTTTTGCTACCCACATTGGTAAAGAACAGAGTCATAAAAACTCATTGCAGTAGTAAGCTCAAGGGCTCAGACCTTCATAAGATTTTGCTAAGTATGGTGGCAGATGAAACTAAGGTTGTTGATTTTGTTATTGTTGTCATTGTTGAAGAGATTATCGTAGATCATCTAGGAGTGGGCTCACTATAATCACAAAAGTTCTTAGAAGTGGAAGAAAGAGGCTCAGTGAAAGACTGAATTGAGGATGATGTGCTCTTGGCTTTGAAAGACACTCTATGCAAAGAATGTGGATGCCCCTGACAAGAGGAAAAATAAAAGGACAGAAATGGTTTCCTTACTAGCACCTAAGAGAGAATGTTACCCTGTGATGCTTTGTCTTTGGTGATAGAAAACATTTCAGATTCCTTACTTCCATAATGATAGCATAATGGCATATTGCCTGAAACTGAATGTTTGTGGTCTTCTGTTACAGCTCAATAGAAAACTGAAACGACAAGCTTGTGTTTCAGCCGTAGACAGTTTGTACATGCGGTTCATAAATTATATTATTGCAATTCACTCTAAAACTGTTCAGAGACTTTCAAAGTGTTGGGATCACTTGTATATCTATTTCCAATTTGACTTTTTTTTTGACTTGACTGTTAAATTTTGTGTAAGTACACAAGGATGTAAATCTATGCCATATAGGAAAGGAATCTGTTAAAGATGGAGAGCTAATAAACATTCTTAAGGGAAGATTCATGATATAAGACCAGAATGGCTTTTGAGCAAACCATAAGATAGACATTTTTAATCATTGAAAATATAATTTCAATAAGAGAAATATTGTCATTTTAATGTGACTGTCCTGTTAATTATACCCTTAAATACCATAGTGATTCATCAGATATTGTGATATCAAAGGAATTTTCTAAAAGTGGGTAAATCTCTTGAATTTTCTGAATACTAACAATTTTTAAAAATCCTTCTAGCTATACTAATTTCTCATTTCTTTCAAGTTACTGTCATGATTTCAAAGACTCACTGATGCTAAAATGAATGTCTGGTAGCATAGAACAAAACTTTAATATGGCTTTGATGTATTTATGTTCAGTCAAAAATTTTGGTTTTTAAAACAGCCTCTACTCACAAAGTCACAATGACTTTGGAATAACAAAGTTTTAATGTTTTTGTATTGCTATTTTGATTGGCCTAACTAACACACACACACACACACACACACACACACACACACACACACACCACACACACACACTCTCTCTCTCTCTCTCTCTAAATAGTATCTAAATTTACATTATCATACTATATTGTCATTTTTGCTGCTTTAAAAGGATTCTTTGGCTGACAAATAAAGACTTAAAAACCACAGTTAATAAGGGGATAGAAAATAACAGAAGGGAGTTATAATTTGTGCCATTTTTACAATGAAGTTTTAAAGCTTAAAAGTAGATGAGATTTATGAAGGAGTATATCAGAAGCCCTTCTGTTGTCAAACTGCCTTTTGAATATTTATGTGTACACCTATAGAGTTGTGCTATTCTCAATCTTGGTCAGAGAAGCCTCTTTTTGCAGTGACTGGTGGTTAATGTAGAGACTCACAACTGGGTAGAGTGAGTGGACAAAGTGACTATGAGTGCCCAACCATAAATTGTTCTTATAAATCAACTTCCCTCGTCTGGAAACTATGTGCTCGAGATATTACATGGTTGATGCACTCACTGTAGTGTGGTTACATGAGTAACATCAAGCCACTTACATGAGTAAGATCAAAATTCCAACGTGTATAGTGGAGTGGGTCTCAAGCATCACTCCATCCACCCAAACTGGGCAGTTACTGGCAATTGATGGCTACTAATGGAGTGGGAGTAACCTTTTGGGAGGGTTGGTTGCACATGTTCCAGGGTGATCTCATACACATTTCCATTTGGGCAGCACTAGTGAGACTCAGGAGGACAGCAACAACCACAATTATATAGAAGACATGAAGTTTTTAGGGAGATGGATTGGTGGGTCATACATGTAGTTAAAGGGAAATGTTGGGAGGAGATAAGTTCAAAATACAATGTGCACAAGTATGAGGTTTTCAAAGAATAAAGAAGTGGCTAAAAATTTCTGTCAGGTAAGCATAGCCACATATGGCACTCATCTGAATACCTCTTCAAAATATATTACTAATAGCTTACTATCCCATGAGAAACAGTTATTATGTATTGATATAACTTGTATATAAGTATATTACTATTTAATATTCTAAAGTTTGAATC
Organism: Lophiomys imhausi; assembly: GCA_907164525.1. Taxonomy (NCBI): domain Eukaryota; kingdom Metazoa; phylum Chordata; class Mammalia; order Rodentia; family Muridae; genus Lophiomys; species Lophiomys imhausi. The sequence continues at coordinate 7,129,116 of CAJQZJ010033276.1, read as the reverse complement.
ATGAGGGAAAATATCCCATTGCGAATGAAAAAGTCACTTAACATTTTTTTCCAAAAAGAAATAAAGTTCATATTTCAGGGAACTGAACAAACAAATAATTTGTAGTATCTTTGTTGTTTTCTTCATTTACAGATTCAGGTTCTTGCTATGAGGCCCAGGCTTGTCTTGAGCTCACAACAAATTCCTGCCTTGACCTAATAAGTTTTTGGGATTACAGACATGAATCACCCCACTGGAACTGTTGTTTTGTTTTTCTTGAGATAGGGTCTCATTATCTACTGCTGGCTGGCCGGAGACTCATTGTGTAAACAAGGCTGGCTTTGAACTTATAGAGATCCATCTGCTTCCTAAATGCTGAGATTTATTGTATGTCCTAACATGACCAACTACAGTATATTCTTGATTAAGCACCAATAAAGATATATTTGACTTTTGCAATAGCACTGTAGTAAAATTTAAGTTATCTATGTGGTTTCAAACACATTGCCTGATCAAAGACTAGAACAGTCCTGAATGAATTATATATATAGTTGTTATACATTTGCTGTTACAAATTCTGTTAATTTATGTGTAGTAACCCCTTGCAACATATAGTTTAAGTACTTTGTTAGGTTCACAAGTAAATGTCTACTGTATGTATTCTGTGCATTTCTCTAAGTAATGGAACAACATGTACAATATTTATGGAGTAATGCCATTTCCAAAGTTAACATAGTTTAATTAAAGCATATATTTTATACTAATTTTTCCTTTTCTTAGAAGCACAGATTTTTGTTTTTTTTGTTCAAAACAAAATACAATTTTGCCTTTTAGTGAAAGTTAATTTAAAGCTTGCTTCATTTAATTGAAATGGTATCCCATTTGCCCCATTTTTCTTGAATTAGAATGCGTAATTCATTGTTAAATTGGAACATTAATTTTTATCTTTTTTACTTTTAAGTTACACTTTAGGAGAGACTCTTAATAGAGAAAATGCCTCCACAAGAATGACTGAATGCTAATCTGTGTATATTACCTTGATTAAGGATTGATGTGGGAGTGCCCAGCCCATTGTTGGTCGTGTCATCCCTGGACTGCTGGTTCTGTATGGTATAAGAAAGCAAACTGAGCTAGCCACGAATAGTAATCCAGGCAGCAGCTCTCCTCCGTGGTTTCTGCATGCAGGTTCCTACCCTGGCTGAGTTGCTTTCCTGACTTTCTTAGTTGATAGGCTGATGTGGAATTGTAAACAGAAGTAAACACTTTCCTCCCCCAAGGTATTTTGGTCATGATGTTTTATCACAGGACTAGAAACCTTAATTAATAGTGAGGAGAAACAGTGGAGAAATAGTACTGACTGACACAAGTTGACCTCTCACCCCTGAGTCTGTACTGTGGCATTTGCTCTCAATCTCACAAATAAATAGAAATTTAATAAAGAGATTTGAATAATGAAGAGATAAATTACATTTTAAGTAAGAGGACATTAAGTATAAATAGCAAGGAAGTGGAAGGAAACAGTAAAGAGAAGTCTATGAAATAATCAACTGATGCAGTAAGTACAATGCCTGAGCTCTGTCTTTGAAGAGTTTAGTATGTAACTTGATATGAGTGCGCTAAAGACTTTTGTTCACTTCCAATATTCAAAAAGTCTATGATTTATTCTGCATGTTAAGTAAGCAAAAGACTATATATATTTTAAATGGAAAAAAATTCCAAAAATTCCATGTCAGATGTCCTTGTTTAAAAATGGAATGTTTCAGTTTTGTGAATATAAGTATCTTCTCTAAACAAATACAGATTTATTTTTAATCTACATTAATTTTTAGTTTCTTCAGAATAAAAGAACAGCAAGTTTGATAAATATGAAATGGAAAAATCAAATTTATGAATATAGTTTCATTTTTATTATAATAAAATGCTCTCACATATTCTTCTGAGTAAAATTTTTGGCATAACTTTTCCTTTATTTATTCTTGAATATACTAATTTTCATAGTTGACAATTATATTATGATAATCTCTCTGGTATTTTTGGAAATGTTACAAAAATTATGCTTAAATTCACATAAATACAGGGATATTTTTGATAATGTTTGTTAGGCTGTATTTATTTCTAGCACAATTTCTTTTCAGTTGTTCTGAAAGAAATTATATTGAAAAGAAAATTATACTTTATAATGTATGACAATTTTAAGGAAAATATATCTCAAGCTAGTTTCATGCAATCAAATATTGTCCAGGTGACTTAAGTTAGTTTACAACTAAGCTTCTAAATCCAAAATATTTAATTAGTTAATTGATTAATTAATTTATTATTTTATGTGTGTGAGTGTTTTTTCTCCTTGTAAATCAGTGTACGCTATACATTCCTAGTACCCACAATGGTCAAAATAAAGTAACAAACCCTCTAGGACTGGAATTAAGTTGTGAGCTATCATGTTGGTGCTGGGACATGAGCCCATGACCTCTGTAAGTGTCCTTAACTTCTGGGATATTTCTCTGCCTCTCCAAAAGCTGTTAAGAATATAGTGAACCTCAGAAGTCAGAGTTTCATCTCCCAGTACAGAAAAAAGGGAAAATATGGTTTAGTGGACAGATTCAAAGAATATGAATCACAGAGTGGTTGCAATGTGGATCACAAGTCATTCCATGAATCCAATTTCTTTCATAAACAAATATTTTTTTGTGTGCAAAGATATCAGAGTTTTCAGTCTTATTATTTTTTGCAAGACCCCTAAATTTCTCAAATTCTTCTTACTTCCCACCTGTATATAGTTGTTTAATTAATTTCATTTTCATGATATGAAAGAAACTTCAGTGTATCTACTGAAAATTTAATAAAGGATAAAAAGTAGACAAGTGTCAATAATATTATTAATCATCATATGGGTTCCAAATTTACTCTCATTATAATCCATACCTTTATATCAATATTATGAACATTGAGAAAATCTTGACAAGCCTAAATGCAACAATTTGTTCAGATGTAAGTCAATTTTAAAAACTAAACAAACTTAAATATCTCACTTTGAATTATGTCATTTTTGAACTTAATGATTTATCTCTTTCACATTTTGTACTGAAATATGATATATTTTTTAAAATATTCACATATATGTAACAACAATTAATGAAAAGATGTCATGAACTTGAAAAAGAGCAAGGAAGGAATGGAAGAACTAGGAGGGAAGAAAGAGAAGGGGGAAGTGATGTGATTATATTGTATCTCAAAATAAAAGAAATGATAATTTTTAAAACCAATTAACTCAATATTTTGTTCCATTTCATAGTATAGGTTTTTTTTATATCTTCTTACTTTAGACATGTCAGAGAGTAGCAGATTATATTGCCCTATTTCTATTATATGCATGAACATCCTTATTTTTAATCATGAAAATTTTAGCACTTGCAATGTTTAAGGAGATTAAGAGATGACGGAAGAGATGGTTCAATGATGAAAAGCACTTGCAGAGAACTGTATAATCCAGTTTCTGCATCATCTTGGACAGATACCACCACATTGAGTTCCCAGCTCCAAGGGAATCCAGTGGCCTCTAGTATTTTCTGTGGGTACCTGTGCATATATGACACACACACACACACACACACACACATATGCACGCATGTACACACGAACATGCATAAATAAAAAAACAAATAATATATAAGTACTCTGCATTATAACCTGGGATTTTCTTTTCTTTTTCTTTATCATGTAAATCTGTAAAACAGTTTTCAGTAACCTTTTACAACTTTTTGGTCCAGTGTGGGCATATTTCAGTATAAAATACAAAGTAATAACTGTGAAAAAATTTAATTTTTTATGTTAATTTATTACTTATGGTTACATCTCCATCAGAGTGTCTTCTTTCCACCCATCCCAGTCCCATCCTCCCACTTTCTACCCACTATCCCTTCCATCCCACTCCTCTGGAGTGGAGTGTCCCTATATAACAGTCCCCAGCCCCAGTTCAGTAGTCATATGAGGACCAAAAGCCTCCTCATACACTGGGGGCCTACAAGGCAGCACCACTAGGGCGAAGTGTCTTATTGATAGGAAACAAAGTCTATGTTCCTGTTCCTTTGGTGCATTGGTTGTAGTATATGTATTTTGTACTATATGGCTAAAATCTGATTATAAGTGAATAGATGCCATGTGCATCCTTCTGAGTCTGGGTTGGCTCACTCAGGATGAACTTCTCGAGTTCCACCCATTTGGGTGCAAATTGCATGTTTTTGTTGTTTCTGATGGCTGAGTAGTATTCCATTGTGTAGATGTACCACTTTTGTTTTTTTAATCCATTCCTCGGTTGAGGGACATCTGAGTTGTTTTCAGTTTCTAGCTATTACAAATAAGGCTGCTATGAACAAAGAAGAGGTAAAGTCCTTGTGGTTTGTTGAGGAATCATTTGGATGTATACCCAGAAGTGGTTGGGTGGGTCTTGAGGTAGAGCTATTTTAAGTTTTCTAAGATATCGCTAGACTGATTTCCATAGTGGTTGTACAAGCTTGCACTCCCACCAACAATGGAAGAGTGTTCCCCTTTTTCCACCACCTTGACAGCATGGGCTGTCATTTGAGCTTTTGATCTTAGCCATTCTGACAGGTGTGAGATGGAATCTCCGAGTCATCTTGAGTTGCATTTGTCTGAGTTGCATTTGTCTGATGATTAAGGTTGCTAAGCATTTCTTCAAATGTCTCTCAGCCATTAGGAATTCCCCCTTTGTGAATTCTCTGTTTATCTCTGTTCCCCATTTTTTTGATTGGGATTATTTGGTTTCTTGGCATTTAATTTCTGGAGTTATCTGTAAATTTTGTATATTAGCCCTAAGTCAGATGTGAGGTTGGTGAAGATTTTTTTCCCAATCTGTAGGTTGCCATTTGGTTAGAATGACAGTGTCTTTTGCCTTACAGAAGATTTCCAGTTTCATGAGGTCCCATTTATTGATTGTTGGTCTTAGATCCTGAGCTGTTGGTGTTCTGTTCAGGAAGTTGTCATCTGTGCCCATGAGTTCTTGGGTTTTCCCCACTTTTTCGTCTAATAGATTTAGTGTGTCCAGCCTCATGTTAAGGTCTTTGATCCACTTGGACTTAAGTTTTTTGCAAGGTGGTAAGTATGGGTCTAATTTCCTTCTTTTGTATGTCAACATCCAGTTAGACTGGCACCATTTGTTGAAGATGCTGTCCTTTTTCCATTGTACAGTTTTGGATTCTTTGTCAAAGATTAAGTGACCACAGGTGTGAGGGTTCAATTCTGGGTCTTCAATTCAATTCCATTGATCCACTGGTCTGTTTCTATACCAGTACTGTGCTGTTTTTATTACTATTGCTCTGTAGTACAGCTTGAAATCTGGGATGGTGATACCTCCAGATGTTTTTTGTTGTACAGGATTGATTTAGCTACTCTGGGCTTTTTGTTATTACATATGAAGTTGAGAATTGCTCTTTCCAGGTCTATAAAGAATTGTGGTGGTATTTTGATAGGAATTGCATTGAATGTGTATATTGCTTTTGGCAGGATGCCCATTTTTATTATGTTGATCCTACCTATCCATGACCATGGGAGATCTTTCCATCTTCTTATGGCCTCTTCAATTTCTTTCTTCAAGGACTTAAGTTCTTGTCATACAGGTCTTTCACTTGCTTGATTACAGTTATCCCCAGGTATTTTATATTTTTTGTGGCTATTGTGAAAGGAGTAGTTTCCGTGATTTCTTTCTCAGCCTATTTATTTGTTGTATAAAGAAGGGCTTCTGATTTTTTTTTGAATTAATTTTGTATCCAGCCACCTTGCTGAAGGTGTTTATCAGCTATAAGAGTTCTCTGGTGGAATTTTTTGGGTTGCTTATGTACAGTATCATATTGTCTACAAACAGGGATAATTTGACTTCTTCATTTCCAATTTGTATCCCTTTGATCTCCTTTAGCTGTCTTATTGCTCTAGCAAGAACTTCCAGTACTATGATGAAGAGATATGGTAAAAGTGGACATCCTTGTCTTGTCCCTGAGTTTAGAGTAAATGCTTCAAGTTTCTCTCCATTTAATTTGATGTTGGCTACAGGCTTGCTCTTTATCGCCTTTATTATTTCTAGGTATGGTCCTTGTATGCCAGTTCTCTCCAGGACTTTAGCATGAAAGGGTGTTGGATTTTGTCAAATGCTTTTTCAGCATCTAGCAGGATGATCATGTAGTTTTTTTTCCTTCAGTTTGTTTATATGGTGAATTATGTTGATGGATTTTTGTATGTTGAACCATCTTTGCATTCCTGGGATGAAGCCTAGTTGATCATGGTGTATGATAGTTTCGATGTGTTCTTGGATTTGGTTTGCCAGTACTTTATTAAGTATTTTTGCATCTATGTTCATGAGGGAAACTGGTCTGAATTATTTTTAAAGGGTAATTCTCAGTTAAAGAGTGATGAAAGAGGGAACTATCATACCATGCATCCCTACCTTGATTGATATGACTTAAGTTCACTGTGCATAAGAAATTCGAAGTTAGATGACGTCAGATCACTTCTGTTTACTGACTTTTCTTCATTGGCTGCCACACTATTGCTGTTCCCTGAAATCTGTATTTAAAAAAAAAATCACTCAGACACTATTACATGGTCTCATTAAATAACTGACACTAGTTATTGAAAAATTAAAGAGGAATAAATGAACAACAAATAAAATAACATACCAGAGACAGACATAAAGAATATGACTGTGCAGGATGAGGACATAGAAAGTCAGAAAAACTAGCAGAATCAATAATAAAAGCCTTCAGTAGTAGATACTGCATTTCCACTTAATCTTCTTCACATGTCCAGATATGATTGATTGGAGCTGGAAATGCTGATGATTCTTTTAAAAAATCATGTTATGTAGTATGATAAAGATATTTTTACAGATTTTGAAAGGTGTATAAAAGATAATCAAATATATATATATATCAATCAAAAAATCATATAGACTTCTAAGCTCAGTATGAAAAGAATGGCTATTCAGTTACTTGCTACTATAAATAAGAACCAAGCTATATCTTTTTCACAAGTTGTCCTGCCATACCCCTTAAAAAGTGCAATGTAAGACATCAGGATTTGTATTTTTTCTGGTGAAAGTAACATGAAAATTATCCATTCATAATCCCTCTGTGGAGCTTTGGAGAGACTGAATGTGTATTCTTTAAAGTCCCTTCAACATGTTTACAAGTTACACATATTCATTTTTAATTTTATGACTTAAAATATGTGTAAATTATTTATACAAAAAACTGTCAACTTAAAATGAAAGAATCAATAAAGCAACAGATAAAATATGGTTTTATGGTAATGGGTAAATACTGAAAATAAAGTCCTTATCCATCTATAATCCTGAATGATAAGAAATGTTAAGCTAATATAGTCACTTAACTATGGTTTAAACAAAATTTATTACTGATTTTTAACCTTAAAATGGAACTATAAATGTTTAAAAATTAACTTTTACAATGAAAGACAAAATGATTTACATTATGAAAAGTTGCAGTGCCATGAACTCTAAACTTGCTGACGGGCTTATAAATGCAGTAAAATTGATTTGTGAAGGAAAGATGAACTTAGAAACAGCTATTGGCTTGGTAAGGGCTTCCCAAGGAAACTATCAGGATAAATAAATGCATTATAATATGTGATTTTGAATATAATGAGTCAGCTGGCTGTATGATAATCAGAGGTGCTATGGTTTTGATGTACTCAGTACCTCCCAGACTTATGGGTTGGTACCATGGTCCCAAGTATGGCAGGATTAAGAGTTTTACTGAGTTAAGTCTTAGTAATTGCAAAGTAATTAATTTATTCTGGATCACTGCTTTTAGAAGGAGTTAATGTAGTTATGACAGGAGCCTGGTGAGTATCCCCAGAATGGGTTTCTATAAAAAGAAAGTACTGACCTGTGAGTCCTTCTTTGCATTTTAGAAACACTAAATGACCACTCCCTCTCTGACATGTGAAATAATGAAGTTCACCCTGATGGAAAAATGACCCATAAGCAGAAACCCTAGCAATGGAAATGGCTGTTGTGAGACAAGCAAGCCTATTTTCCCCTCAAGTAATCAGGCCTAGAATCTTTATTTAATTGAGTGAATGAATCCTTGGACCCACCAGGAAGTTAAGTAACCACCAGAGGAACTTTAATTCTGGGACACACTTCATGCCTCAAATAACCAAACTGATTTTATTATCAAATTCCCGTTTAGTCAATAATCTTCAGTAAAAGATTTGATTAAAGTCACATTTAGTCGCACTTTACACCCATAATATACATAGATATGTACCTATAGCCCTGTTTTGGGTTGACTGTGATCCATACCCTCATTTGCTGTCATAGGCTCAGAATCAAGATAACAAAGGACTATATACTCAAAAGCTTTGAAAATGTGGCCGAAGTGTATCTTTCTTCTCTTATGTTTCATTTTTCCTGCTTGAGATTTTTTTCGAGAAATTATCAAACTGATGAACACACATACACACACACACATACACACACACAGAAAAAGTAGATCATACATAAAATGTACTGAATTACTAAATTTGGAGTCAATGTAGTAAAGTGTAGTTTACTTGCTGTTCTATTCTTTTAACTGCCCTGAAATGATAATGGTTCCTTAAAAGATCAAAATCTCAAGGGTATGTTATTAATACTTGGATTTTGGATGTGAAAGAATCTTTTTTGGTCCAGTTTAATTATGAACCAAGGAGCCACAGTACCAGAAATCACACTCACCAAACAAACTTGGGACAGTGGTTCCAAGTTCTTTGTCTCACACCAATCAACAATAAAGATGAAGATTCTGGTGTAGGAAATGAAGCAGAATGAGTTTTGTTAAGACCTAGTAAGGAGAAGTGAAAGAAACTGCTGATACTGGAGAGGATCAACAAAGATGAAAAAGCCATTGGCCTTCAATGTGTAGGAATTTTTATAGAGCTGTGTCAGAAACTGGACAAAAGCTACAGTGATTGCTATGAGATTGTGTAGCTCTCTTGTCTACCATAGGACAAGCTTTTGTAGACCCACAAGTTCTGTGTGTGTCCTCCTGGCCTAGCTAGGAAGATGATCATGCACTGGTCATGTTCTGCCAACCAAGTTAGGGGGTAGAATTTTCTATCTGTCCATCTCTGATTCCTAGTAAATGATCCACCTTCGAAGTGTCTAAAGTTTTGTGAGTTATGCTACAGTTGTTTGCAGATAACTTCAAATGTACAAGTTGAGGTCTCTACTCTGAATTAGGTAAAGGCTTTCTTAAAAATCTTAAAAAAATTGTCAAAGATTAATAGTGTACACACCATATGTTGGAGGGTACAGAAGGACAACTCAAAGAAGTTAGCACCTACACTGCTGTTGTCTCTCAGAACCCACCTGGCTCTCTTACCAACCAACCCTGCTTGCCTATGCCATATCGAACAGTAAGTTCTGATTCACATCCCCCATACTCCTTTAGATATTGGTATGATCACAAGTAATGCAGAGGAAAGTACTACTAACTGGGACCAGTGCTCGGAGGTCTGGCTGCAGAGAAAGAAGTAGAAGATGCCTGTGCATTTTTTTTTTTTTTTAGGTAAGGCCTGAAACCCTTAGCCTTCAATCCTACAATTTCCCTTTAATCTTAATATCCATCCCCACCTTAACATGTGTGAGTCGTTTGCAGTTGTCAACAGGGGCCTTCCCCTTTATTACTTCTTGCCTCAATAATAATGGCAAGCAGCATTTAAAGAGATTTGCTAATAATCCTTAATGATACAATGAATGAAACAACTTCTTACCGTCACTCAAATGTCATAAGTATTTCTATTTTAAAAGGTTGAAAATATATAACACAGTCTAACTGTCGTGCAATACAGTGAATGAAAGGATGGCTGAAGGATCTTCATCTGAAAGAGAAACTTCAGAAAGACACATCACAAGAAAAATTAAAATGATATTATCAGATCTTTGCATCTTAAACTAGAGATGAGAAGTTTCATTTAACTGTATAAATAGTTTTTCAGTATGTAAACCAAATTCAAGGGCTAAACATATAATTTATACATGACAAAATACTCCAACATTCAAATTGGACTTTGTGGCATCTTTTGTTTCATAATGTTGGTAGCTTTTAACTTAAAATAAAACAATACTTCTAGAGATAGCTATTTATCATTATAATAAGTATAGATTACTTATCTGCCTATAACCAAATCTTGTACTATGCTTCTCAAGATGAAGCAGAACCCAGCACTATCAGATTTAGTCCTCTCTTTAGTTCAGGCTGCGCTGGTTACCTGCCAAGAGTCCTCACAGGTGTTCTTAATGCCCTGCTTCTTTCCATTTAGACATTGACAAGGCTTTCTTGCTGCATGCTTTATCAGTTTTGTGTCCAAATGTCATGTTTTTGATGAAATAGTCTCTGAGCCTCCAAAACGACTGTTTCATTCCTTCTTTATTAATCAGCTTATTTCTCCTCACAGTAAGGAAGCATATTACATCTTTATCTGTTGTTTATCCAAGGACAGCTAGCATTAGGAGAGCCATAAATGAAATTAGCCAGTGTACAATACATAACCCAAATCTAATAATGTAACTGGTAACCTCACCTAAGACACTTAATTTTTATCATCCTGAATGTTGTGTCAATAATTGTTCAGCTATGCATAGCATGTTTTATTACTTCCAGTTACATGAAATATAAAAGGAAGTGAGTAATTCTTTACAAAGATTATTTTTATGCTTGATTATTATTTGTATACAAGGTTCTGGATCTTGAAACTATCAGGTGCCCTTTTAGATCTTGGTAAGATTACTAGTAAAGTAGGGAATAGTACTACTAACTAGGACCAGTGCTCAGAGTTCTTTCTGCAGAGAAAGAAGTTGAAGATGCCCATGTTTCAGGTAAGGCCTGAGTTCTCTTCCCTTAACCTCTCAGGGGTGCTGAATTAAACCCATCACCAACAATTATAGGGGTTTATTTAACTTGCCACTTTTCTTTATGCTATAAAAGTCAAACAATTTGGGTTATAATTGGATTAGATTAATGCCAAAATATAATATAGGTAGATATGCTAACACTAACAATAGAAACTCTAAAGCTGGAAGTAGAATAATGATTAAGGGTGATTGGCAGAGGAGAAGCAAGGCTGAGGGAGGGGTAGATTAGTGGTTAGACATAACCAATGTATGCTGTGTGCATGGTGCATGTGCAGAAACATGACACTGGATTCTCGAAACATGTGGAATTAATGTCCGTTCATAACATTTAATTAGATCTAGAGATAGGAATTGTTAAACTTACAAGGAAACAGAAAATCAACCACAAATGTACACACACACAAATACTGCTTTGGAACGAGATTGTCTAAATCCTCTGTTCTGTAAGCACAATATATCTTGAAAAATTAAAACATTTGTGACATATTGGTAAAACTATGGAAAAATTAGGAGATAAGATTTAGATAATATGTGTGTGATAAACATTTCCTGGGTAGGTTGGTTTCTTAGCTGTTGCTTTGAATTCTTCTGCTAAATTTAAAATTGAATTCAGAATATTGAATTTGGAAACTTTGTAACACCAAAATATATTTTAATAAAACAGAAAATTAAAACAAAGTTTAAATTACTCAGCTATTTTATTTTTACTACCTTCTTTCAGACTCTATTTACCAAGTATCTTGCCAGTGTAAAGCATATTCTGTTCAGTTCCAACTAATTTGATGATAGAATTAAAACCTGTTTAGTCCTGCTTCCCCTGAATTAAAATAGGAAGAAATAATGGACTCTAATCATGTCTGCTGGGCTGGCTTAAAATAGAGCCACCTCAGGGGAGCTCTGGTGTACCTGGCTGCTTTGTCTGTTCTGCTTGGCTGCAAATTGGCTCTGCCATGTATTTCTGCTTATCCAGCTTGTTTTGCTTGGTGGTTTTATGAATAAGATCCTGATTCATTCTTTCTTTGTTTTATTGAAAAAATTCTGCAAGGCCTTTGGGTTTGCTTGCCAGCAGGATGAGCAAATGATAAAATGTATGGAAAGCAAAGGTTGTGCAGAATTCTGAAAGCATGAATAACTAAGTGATAAAGTTTCTCTTAAATTATTCATATCTACTTTGTAAAATGTGAAGTGTATCTAATTGGGGAAATTAATTCATATTTATTCATACAATATGGTTTATGTGTTTTTCTATTTTGAAATGTGTGGGGAAAAGAAAATTGGTATAATTATGGTTTGTGTATCAAGATAGGAGTTCAAATTGAAATAGGCTAAACCCGTTAACCCCTGCTGTGATTATTTTACCCATCCTAATGTATGATTGTTGTGATTTCCTATTATCTGAGAGTAATGTGATGGAAAGTGGCCATACAACTACATGGAGTTTTTTTTTTTTTCAACTTTCTAGTACTCTTCACAATTCCAATCCCAACGTACTTTGAAGGTACTGTAGACTTTTAATATATTTTATGTGGCCATGTTATAACATTCAGGACATAGTTATATGTCTCTTCATATGTTTTATTCATATGTTCATTTTTTATTAGTCCTGGGTTATGTATCTTATTTCCCATATAAATCTTAAAATTACATTTCCCCACTGGTTTCTTCCCAACACTATCTGAACTGACTAACCAAGAGAAATTTACATCAGTCAGTTTGGAAACAGTTTATCGTAGGGAATTCCTTTCTAATCCCAATGCAAATACTTGACATTTGAAATGTGTAATTCCCAGCAGGAATTGTAGTTTTAACCTGTCATGTAGCCTGTGTCACTCAAAGCCAGAGGGAGTCCTTAAACTTGTGGCCTCCAGGATAAAAGTACTACAGGGTAAATAAGATATTGGAGAACTTTAAGTGGCGAACCTCTTCAAACAGGAATGGGAAGAAAATTGTGACTTTGCTTAAGAAGGAAAGTCAAAAAGTTAAAAGGAAAGAAAGTGAAAAAGAGGAAGAAAGAAATGAAGGTGTAGCTAGAAGAATACTAAAATGTTGCAGGGAAGTCTTATACTTCAATTACCTATAGGATATTGTGTGCCTATGTACACTAATCACTCATTATATGGGAAGACTGGTCATACAGAGCTAAGCAATAATGTTGATTGATAGAGCTCAGAATAACCCAAAGGGAAACTGAACAATAGTGGCCTACAACTCTGGATCTAGAAGTATTAGACTGGAAAAGTTTACAACCCTCCAACACCCCACAGTTTTGCAAAATTTGAAGATACATATTTTAAATATTCTTTACAAAGATAATATTGTATTCTAATTTCAATTAGGAAAACTATGCTTAAATTACTTGCATTTTAGTTAACATATTTAAAAACTTATTTTATTAAATTACTTTCACGTTTTTGTATTGTATTCATATAATTTAATCTCTGTTTTACTGTAGTCTCACTATATGGCTTCCTTATTCTCTCTCAAGTTCATGTCCTAGTTTACTTAATCACACACACACACACACACACACACACACACACACACACAAACACACACGTAAATCTTTTTAGTGTTGCTCATGTGTGTATCTTTTTAGGGCTGTAATTTGGTATTGGGTAATCAATTAGGGGGCTCATCTCTGAGCAAGACTAATTCCCAATCTCCCCGTAGTTGCTATTTTCCTGGAGCTTTTCATCTAAAAGTGAAGCCTCATGAATTTTCTCTGGTCTGCTTTTGTATGTCAGATCTGTGCTGCCATTTTTCAGGTCTTATTTAGCAAGCCATAGTGTTGTGATTTCATGAATGTACCTTCCCTATCATCTAGAAAATACAGTCTTGCAGCAGAATACCTGGTGTTCTATGTCTTACATTCTTTCCAAATCACCTTTTCAATGTTTCCTGAGCCTTAGGTGTGGAGATTGTGCTGAGGGTCATAAAGGTAAATTTCTTTCACACTTTTACCACATTTACGGAAGCTGTAAGTATTGATTTTTAAAATGTTTATATTTCACTGCTTCTTGTCTTAAATCTCTACAATGAAAATGTTTCTCACTGCTTTTTCTTTGACTCTCTTTTGGTTAACCAATTACATTCTGTGAATGAAATTGAGTGCTTAGTGTCTTTATGATTATCAATTTCAAAATATATTTTAATAAAATATACATTCCTGAGATGCAGATCTGAATAACAGCATGGATGGCACAATTCAGAGGTATGTTGTACATCACTGAGGTTATATCCATATTTAAGTTCCTTATATATAAAACTTACTGTTTCTCATTATTTCATAGCCTAAGTGAAGAACTATACTGAATCTTTCAATATTTATTGTCTGCTTTCTATGAACCAGGAATGATGTAATGGTTAAAAGTTTCTCTGGAGTTTTACTCATTATTTATAAGGTATGGCAATTAATTTTATAACCACAATTGATCTTGAATTAATTGTAGGTCAACAATAACTACACATTTTAAGCAGTTTCATTATGTCATTTCACAGATGCAAGTAATGAACATCAATCATATTGAATTCTTTTATGCCCTTTCTAATGTCCTCTTTCCTCTTACACACACTGTGTATTTTTTATTTTCATTTCCATTCCCTCCCCCATGGACTCTGAAACACAAAACATGTAATAGTTGGCTATGTGATACTAACTTATTCACTTAATTTACTTACCGAAAGTACACAATTTAATTAATCTTTTAAGCCAAATAAAACTGTACTGCTCATATATGCTTCTTGCTTTAATTTTTTACTAGTTCTTTAAGAATTTTGTACAATATGTTTTGATCATGTTCAACCCCTCCCTCGACTCTTTCCAATCCATCTTCTTTTCTGTATATCCTAACTTGTGTCTTCCTTTGTTTTTCAAATCCACCATGGCCAGTTTGTGTTATCAAAATATTCTGGGTTGTGTGGTCTGCTGCTGGATGGAGCTTGGTTATAAATAGACTGCCCGTCCCAGAGGGTAACAACTGCCAATAGCTCCATGGCTGGAGGTGGGATTTTATTCCCCATTCATCTCTCCATGCTGGGATTTGGTCTGGCTTGAGTTTGCTTCCACAGGTTTTGTGCATACTGCCACAATCACTTTGAGTTCATATATGCTCTTGCCCTGCTAAGTCTAGAAGATATTGTTTCCTTGTGATGATCCTGGCTTTTACACTCATTTCCTCTCATATCAGGAATAAAATAATGTGTTCTTTTTCACCATGGTTATTTTTTCACAATTGATATTTAACACTCTGCTAAAAGCATTACCCACAGTAACAAGGTAAGAGAAAAAAAATTAAAAGGACACAAATTATTCAAGGGAATTCTTTGTTTCTTCCCTTTGATGATTCAACTACAGATATAAAAATATTTTGAATTCATTCATATCTCTCCACATGTTCTCTTAATGCATTTTCCATTTCACATCCATATTATAGCAAGTATTCATGATAATTTCCTTAAAGCTGCTACAGAAATACCACCATAATGTTAGAACCTATGTTCAGATATTTATGGTCTAACCATAAACCACCAAACAAATTAAAAATTATGCAAAATTTATAGATGTGTATTTCCATCTAGTAAAAACTGGGAAAAATCATATACAGTTTTTTAAATCTCAAATTTCATGTTTGTAGTGGATAATCTTAATTTTCAACATTTTAAGTCTTAAAATTCCAGGAGAGAAACTTCTGGGCTTATCAGGGCATGTGTTGCTAAAGAGGTTTAACTAAAGAGGGAATGAAAACACATCTAATGTGGGTGTAAAGAGCCCGTGGACTAGGATTGCAAATGAATACAAAGGAGACTGATCTTAATGCAGGCATTGGCTTCTGTTTCTTGACTATAGTGACAATGTGACCATGAGTAAACCAAAGCCACTCTGACCAGTGGAGTCACAACCATGATGGGTTCTTATACTATAGACAAAAAAAAAAAACCAAAAAAAAAAAAACCAAACAACTTTTTACCTATACTATACTATGCTAAACTTATACCTTATACTATAGACAAAATAACCCCCTCCTTCTTTGTTTTCTTTTTAAAATTTATTTAGTGCTTCACATTATATCTCCATCATAGTGTCCTCTTTCCACCCCTCCCAGTCCCACCCTCCACCCTCTACCCCCTATCTCTTCCATTCCACTACTCTGGAGTGGAGTATCCCCACATAACAGTCCCCTGCCCCAGTTCAGCAGTCATATGAGGGGCAAGAGCCTCCTCATACACTGGGGCCTACAAGGCAGCACCAGGGAAAAGTGTGTCATTGATGGGGAGAAAAAGTCTATGTCCATGTTCCGTTTGGTGCATTGGTTGTAGTATAGATATCCTGTACTATAAAGCTAAAATCCCACAATAAGTGAATAGATGACTTGTGCATCCTTCTGAGTCTGGGTTAGCTCACTCAGGATGAGCTTCTCTAGTTCCATCCATTTGGCTGCAAATTGCATAATTTCATTGTTCCTGATAGCTGAATAATATTCCATTGTGTAGATGTACCACAGTTTTTAATAAATTCTTCAGTTGAGGGACATCTGGGTTGTTTCCAGTTTCTAGCTATTACAAATAAGGCTGCTATGAACATAGATGAGGAAACTTCCTTGTGATTCGGTGAGGAGTCATTTGGATGTATACCCAGAAGTGGTATGGATGGGTCCCGAGGGTGAACTATTCCAAGTTTTCTAAGATATTGCCAGACTGACCTCCATAGTGGTTGCACAAGCCTGCACTCCCACCAGCAATGGAGGAGGGTTCCCCTTTCTCCACACCCTCACCAGCATGAGCTGTCATTTGAGTTTTTGATCTTAGCCATTCTGAGAGGTGTGAGATGGAATCTTCGAGTTGTCTTGAGTTTCATTTCTCTGATGATTAAGGATGCTGAGCATTTCTTCAAGTGTCTCTCAGCCTTTAGGAATTCCTCCTTTGTGAATTCTTTGTTTAGCTCTTTTCCCCATTTTTTTGATTGGATTATTTGGTTTCTTGGCATTTAATTTCTTGAGTTCTTCGTAGATTTTGGATATTAGCCCTCTGTCAGATGTGGGGTTGGTGAAGATCTTTTCCCAATCCGTTGGTTGCTGTTTTGTTTGAATGAGTGTCTTTTTCCTTACAGAAGCTTTTCAGTTTCATGAGGTCCCATTTATTGATTGTTGGTCTTAGGTCCTGAGCTGTTGGTGTTCTGTTCAGGAAGTTGTCACCTGTGCCGATGAGTTCGAGGGTTTCTCCGACTTTCTCTTCTAGTAGATTTAATGTGTTCGGCCTTATGTTAAGGTCTTTGACCACTTGGACTTAAGTTTTGTACAAGGTAATAAGTATGAAACCCCTCCTTTAAGCTGCTTTTGTGAGGTGTTTTCTCACAGCAATAAGAAAAATAACTAATATGATATCCAGGTGTTCCGCCTCATCAATTACTCTTTATCAAAGACTAGTGACAGTGTGGCATCTAAACACATTAGTGAATGCTTTATTGTCTGCATGTTAGACAGAGAACATAATTAAATAAAAAGATAGATCTTGACTTATAGTTCTAGAGGCCCCGGTATAAGAAACTACATTTGGTTTCTTTTACAAATTTCACATTTGACAACATCTCAAAATTTTAAAATCTGATCCATGTTCTACCCATCCCCAGCGTTTTTTTCTTTTTCTTTTTTTAATAATTTATTTTTTATTTCTTCAAGTTACATCTCAATCACAATCCCCTCCCTACTCCCCCCTCCATGCCCACCCTTCCACCCTCCTCCCCGCAACCCCCCCATCCTCTTCCCTTCTTTTTTTTTTTGTTTAAGGTATTTCTTTTCCCCCCCAACAGCTCTCCCTTTCAGTCCAAAAAATGGTTCTTTTTCTTATAACTACAAATACAATACAAAACAACAGAAATAAATAGGCCACAATTATAAGAGTTATATGGCTTAGCATACATGCCCAATGTCCAGTCCATATGTATTTGGCACCTAACTTTAACATTCTACTATCTAACCATCTCCATGAGTTTAAAGTTTTATATCTAACTCAGCTTTCATACTAACTTGCCTCATAATTTTTAAAATAGCTTCTTAGATACAGAACACCCTCTTGATTCCTAAACAACTCAAAATTTAACTATGAGACTCTAGCTATCTATTCTTCAACCACCTCAGAGACCTGAGAGGGATAAATATATCTGATTATATAGGAAGTGCAGGGACTGCAGCTTCTAATACTAAGAAATGACATACCAGTGGCTGCCTGGACAGTTCCCATTTTCTCTCCATACATTGCAGCATCAATCTTCAGCTATTTGGACCCACTTCTCTGACAGACATTGATTGTAGAGCAGGAATTATGAAGGACTTACCTACCCTGTCTTGGCAGAGCTAGGCTGTCGACTTATCTGCTTCCAAGTTTTGTCCTTTTTGGACAGAAGTCTGTCTACAGTTGAAGCAAGGGGTTTTTCTTGGCAAGAGAATGGCTTACCACCAATTCAATCATCTCCCACTGGAGATTCTTCGATGCTCATCTTCTACTTGGAGTAGAATAGGGGGTGCTGTCAGGAGCTGACATGTCTCGATATAAAAAATTCTTAAGTTAAGAAAACATCTTTGAATGCCATATTCTGCAGATCTCTTGAGGTTTTTGAAGATGCCCTATCTATCTCTTATATTTAAATAAGCAAATATTGCTTGTCTCTTAGCAACTTGATTTCTGAGTAGCTTAGAAAATAACTGTGATAGACTGTCATAGTAACTAACAAAATGACACGTTTTCATGACTATTAGTTTCTGTTTCTTAATTATCCTAAACAGTTTATGTCGGTTGGTAGCGAGAGGTCAAAACTTGACATTTCATTTTTAAGTATTACTACGAACAATACCTTTAAGAAGCATTACCCTTAATTTTGTATCAATATACAAAGATCAATACCAATGTAGCCCAATACAATCTTAATTTTACATTAATATACAAGGGTCAATACCATTGTGACCAAATATAATCTTAATTTTGTATCAATATACAAAGATCAATACCGATGTAGCCCTATACAATCTTAATTTTGCATTAATATACAATGATCAATACCAATTTAGCCAAATATAATATTAATTTTGTATCAGTATACAAAGGTATAAAGCTATATTCAATAATCTGTCCTTTTTTCTTGATCTTTCCTATACTATGTCTATGTCCCATTTTTCTCAAGTCTGTTCACTCCTATATAGGAGAGAAAGGAGGATACAGAAAAGCAAAAGAGAAAAGTCCCTGGGTCTAACCTCCAAAACCCATTTAACGAGACCATTTAACAGCTTCTAGTCTTTTCCCCTAAATAACAAAATTTTCTATTATCTATCAAATAACCAAAGGGGGAGAACACCCTCCCCACCTTCTGGGGATGGGACGTTGTTCTCTTAAAATGACTTCCTGCTGATTTGGGATGTAGTAAACCTGTTTGGAGCCCAAATAAGAATGGAAAATGGTGAAAAATGTTAATAGAATCATTTGATGTTCAGTCCTTTTGTGCTCAGCTATTTAGATGTCCTAAGAAGTTCATAGACAGAAGCTGATCTTCAGAGCTTTACTGAAGATCTGGCTGGAGTAGTCTGTGGAGCTGAACGATCTTAGCGATTTTGAGTTGTTGTGGTTGTAGACTTTTGAGGAAACTGCTATTGAAGAAGTCTGCAAGGCTGGATCATCTGGGCCACTCATCTTCTTTGGTGTCTGATCTGTTTTCTGCTGAGGTTTCCGTTGTCCAGTTGTCCCTGGATTCCTTGAATGGATGCTTTAAATCTCCTGGAAAGATAAGAACAGAGCCCTGCCCTAATCCTAACTCTGGGACAATTACCTTTTTTTGGGGGGGGGGTCAGGTAATATTTTTCCTGGAGCAAATTTGGTTTTTTTGGTAATATATAAAGTATTACCTTTCAATCCGGATTAAAGAAGAAATTATATTGATATTTTGGAGCTAAACAAACCTTTAGTGTATATATTTTGAGATCTCAAAGGACAATTTGTTTGAATTGCAGCCTGCCTTTTTAAAGTAGCTTTTAAACTTAAATCTTTCCAAATCCTATGTGCCTGTCTCTGCATTCTAAGTTTTGGGATCAAAGACATGTGGTTCCAAAATGATGGGATTAAAGATGTGCTCCTCCACTCCTGGATCAAAGTTTTTCTCTGTTTAGAGCTTGTTTTGTATCAGGTGGCCTTGAGCTCTGAGATCTGCCTGTTTCTGTCTCTGGTGTGTTGGGATTAAGGGTGTATTCTTCCCAAATGATGTGACTAAGGGTGTGCACCATCACCACCCTGTTTCTTGTAACTCTAGAATTTATAAGACAACTAACTCTATAGTGATCCTCCTGTCTCTACTGGAGGTAAAGGCATGGGCTAACACCATGCATTATTTTAACTTAGCTCTAATTTTTTCAACTCTTGAAGGTTTGTAAAACCAGGTTGAACAGCTGTCACCTTTAATTTATTTACAGTGTTTTAAACCTGTTACCTGCTTTTTAATGCCAAACCATGGAAATAGCCTATACCTCTACAAAAAAAACCAAAAAAAAAAAAAAAACTTTTAAGCTGCTTTCAAGTTTGTGTAATCTCTGTAGCCACCTGCAGTCTAACATTCTAATCTGAAATTAAGGCCATTTTCCTTTCATGCCAGTAAGGTAAATTATAGTTTGAAAATTTTATATTGTATTTTTATTATATTTTTAAGCTTATTAATTCTTTTCTTTAAAAAGTATTATTTATTTCTAGAACATAATTTCCTCCCTCCTCCCCTCTTGGCCCCTCCCTTCCTCTCTCCTTCCCTCCCTCTCTCGATCCCTCCTTCCCTCCCTCCCTTCTTGTTCCTCTACTTGGTACTCTCCTTCTCCGATGAGGTGGGTCCTCACATATCATACTCCCTCAGATCTTGCGTCATGTGAGGCCCAAGAGCTTCCACTCCTACTGGAGCTTGATAAGGCACACTATCTAGGGTGTGGGGTTCCACTAACCTGCAGCAGATTCCATGACTCA
>CAJQZJ010033276.1:7086339-7103226 GCA_907164525.1 Lophiomys imhausi | reverse complement strand
GCGTAGGATTAAGGTCATTTTCCTTTGCTTCAATTGGGTTCAGCTGTGTAGAGTTGTCTGTAGCATTATTGTTAGGATCTGGAGACATCCTATTGTTTTGTTTTTTTTTTCACCATGTTCTTTCGCTGATCTTTTGTCATCAGATGGACCCAGGTGTTATCTGTTTGTTTCTTTTGTTACCTGACCTTGGTGCTCAGGAAAACTCCCTGCCCTGGGTGTTGGCTGATCCTGAGATCCTGCTGTTTACCTCCAGATGGCGGGCAGGTTCCTGTAATAGACTGACTGGCTCTGGGAGAGGAGGGTGGCTGCCGCTCTCCTCAACTGCTTGTGACCCAATTGGACCAATATAGAGAGGATTGGAGTGGGGAGAGGGCTAGCCTCTGAGGACCTGGGAGCTGACAGGTCTCCTCAGAAAGGCAGGTAGAGCTGTGGTTGGGTCTGTGTTCTCCTCTCACTGACCCAGTCATTCTGGCTCCCCAGCTAGGCTGACTATGCACACAGGGAGCTCCACCCACAACAGATGCCGGCCTCAGTGCTCCTGTTGCTGACTGCCTCAGATGCTTGGGTGCTAGGGTGAGTGGCCCACCCACCCCAGTGTTTGTGGAGAATACACTGTCACGGGCTCTGTTTGCAGGCAGTCTTGGCTCCTAATTGCTTTGCTGTGACTGGGTTAGGTCTCTGCCTCTCCGCTACAGTGCTTGCTGTGCCACCATGTTGGAAACTCTGGAAAAAAATAATCTCACTTACCTTTGCTCTTGTGGTGCGGCTCGAGTGCAGGCTGGATATCCAACGTTTTTTTCTTAACAAGTTTTATCCTAGTTGTGTTATCAGAACAACTGATGATAGTGAATTCTTTATCTATATATTAAAACAGTAAAGCAGATATTTTATATTATGCAAAATGTATATCACCATCCTTGAAGATTTTTAAAGATTTTTCTTCTTTTTGTGTAAGTGATGTAACTGCAGGGGTATCAGGCTCATTCTTTTGTCAGTAAGGAACCAGACAATATTATGATGGCTAAAATAGGAAGATCAGACTTACCTTCATACAGCACTGGAAGGTTCCACTCAATTTTTTAATGGTGTACTTTTTTTCAGTGAAAATAAGAGTTGAAAAATTTTTATTATGCTCCCAGCTTTTACAAATTTTGAAAATGTTAATAAAATTCTGCTTGTCTTTTTGTTATATGTCATATGGAAAAATAATATTTGGTTTATTGTGATTATGATTATCACTTAATGATCACTGTTCATGTGTATATATCATTAGTAATACCTGCTTTCTAAAATTTGATTCTACAATTTCAGTAGATTATTTGTTGGCTGAAACAAAGAATACCAAAGCTGTGGTATATATTCTGAATTTATGTCTAGTCTTTAGCTCAAAAAGCATGTCGTTCCAAAAATAAAAATAATGACAAGTTAAAATAATATTAACATAATAAAGATAATTCAACCTGAAATAAAAGCTAAAAAAATCTATATATACAAACTATAGGTTAGAGAGATGGTTTATCAGCTAAGATCACTATTGTTCTCTCAGAGAACCCATCTGCAGTATCCAGTTCACACAATAGCTGATTCCAGTTTCAGGAGATCTTGTATCCTCTTCTGGCCGCAAGACTGCACATTATGCAATGCAGGCAGAATGCTTATTTATATATTTATAAAATTGAATATATACATGACAGCAATATCTAGTTTACTTTTCCATTTTAATTGTATATTCAGTGACTATTGTAGAACAGAGAAAAACTGCATATAATTGCAAAGGAAAACTCACACTAGATCAAAAAGGTTTCAAACTCATCCTGACTTATTTTCCTAGTTCCTTAATGTATAAGTGTGGAAGAAATACCTGGAAGTTAGCAGAATTTCCACATTGTTTCCCTGAGCTGTGGAGTGAGGATTGTGTCTGAAGAGGCCTAATGGAAGCCTCTGGAGTTGCCTCTATCAGGGAAGATAGTGAATCAAAGACAATATTGAATGCCAGGAGGAACTGCTGAAATTAGTGCCACCCTCAAGGACTTGAAGGGTGCAGGGGAGGGGTTTTTGACTACATCTTATTTTAACTCTTCTATCTAGACAGAAGACAGATGGAGTATGGAGTTGTCTACAGAAGGCAGTTGACTATGGAAAACTCAAGTAAATAGTGAATCCAGTTGCAGATGCTGTACCAGATGTGGTGTCCTTACTTGCTCAGAATAGCACATCTCATACATGGTATGCAGCTATCAATCCAGAAAAAAACATTCTTTTTTCAGTTCCTTCCCATAAGGAGCACCAGAAGCATTTTGCATTCAGCTGATAGGGCCAGCAGTGTGCCTATATAGTTTTAGCTTAAGGGTATATTAACTGCCCAGCCCTTTGTCATTATTCACTTTGAAGGAATCTTGACCATCTGTGTCTTCTATAAAATATGTCAGTGGTCCACTATATTGATATTATGCTGATTGGCCCAAGTGAGGAGGAATTAGCAACTCCTTTGGACATGTTGGTAACACATATGAACATCAGAGGATAGGAAATAAATCCAACCAAAATTCAAGGTTCTACCTCATTGAAACTGTTAGATGTCCTGTGGTTTGGAACATGCAGAGATATGTATTTCAAGGTGACAAATAAATAACTGCTCTTGACAACTCCCACCACCAAGAAAGAAGCATATTTAGTGGGCATATTTGGATTCTGGAGATAGCATATTCCTCACTTTGGCTGTATTTCTCTGGCTCATATAGCAAGTGAATGGGAAAGCTGCTAGTTTGAATGGGGCCTGGAACAGGTGAAGGCTTCTCAACAGGTCCAAGCTGTTATGAAGACTGCTCTACCAGTTGGACCATAAGATCCAGCAGACCTGATGTTACTTGAGGTATCATCAGTGGCAGATAGACACACTGGGGCCTGTGGCAGGCCCTTATCAATAATCACAGAAGAGACTACTGGGGTTTTAGAGCAAGGCTCTACTGTCATCTGCAGACAAGTATTATTTCTTGGAGAGACAGTTCTTGGCCTGCTATTAGGCCTTAGTGGAAACTGAACATTTGACAATGGGCTATCAAGTTACTATGTAATCTGAGCTGCCTGCCTGTCATGAGCTGGGTATTATCTGACCCACAAACCCAGAAAGAAGGATGTACACAGCAGCAATTAAATAGAAGTGATATATATATATATATATATATATCAGGACCAAGCAGGTCCTGAAGGCACAAGAAAATTATATGAAGGAACTGTCCAAATGCCAATGATTTCTGCTCCCATTAGAATGTTTTATGCTCATAAAAAGCAAGCACATATATCCTCACAGGATGTTCTCTCTAATTGGCTGATGGAAGAGGAGACAAGAGCCTGATTTACTGATGGTACTGCACATTGAGCAGGCACCATCCAGAAGTGACAGCTACAGCATTACTACCCCTTTCAGGAACAACCCTGAAAGACACCGATAAAACGAAATCTTCACAGTGGTCAGAACTTCAATCAGTACACATGGTCATACATTATGTTTGAGAGGAAAAAAGGCTAGATATGTGGTGGTTCATTGATTCATAGGTTTGTAGCCAATATATTGGTTGATGGTCAGGGATGTGGAAAGAACATGATTAGAAAACTGGTGAGAAAGAAATAACGAGGAAAAAAAACTGTGGATAGATCTATCCAGGTGGGTAAAGGATGCGAGGATAACTCTGTTCCATGTAACTTCTCATCAAATGGTGACCAGCGTAAGAGAAGTTCAGTAATCAAATAGAATGGCCTGCTCTGTGAATAGTCAGCCTCAATCCCTGTCATTGCCAAGCAGACCCATGAGCAACATGGCTATGGTGGCAGAGATAGAGGTTATGCATGGGCTCAACAACATGGACTGCCATTCATCAAGGCAACAGCTGCTACTGAGTGTGAGATCTGTGAACAGCAAAGACCAACATTGTACCCCAGATATGACATCAGTCCCTGTGACCAGTCAGCTACTTGGTGGTAGGTAGATCATATTGAGCCACTTCCTGCATGGAAAAGACAATGCTTTGTCCTTTGTGGAAATGACACTGTAGTTATGGATCTGCCTTTACTGCATGCAGTGCTTCTGCCAAAATCACCATCTGTGGATATAAAGAAAGTCCTATCCAGCATGATGGTATCACACAGTATTGCTTCTGACCAAGGAGCTAACTTCATAGCCAGAAAAGTGCAACAGTGGGCCCATGATCATTTACTCCACTGGTCTTACAATATTTCTTAGCATCCTGAAGCAATTGGCCTTTTAAAGGATGCAATGGCCTTTAAGGACACAACTATACTGTCTAGAGGTCTGGGTCTGGCTTCTCTGGAAGGCAGTATATGCTTTGACTCAGCATCCACTATTTTGTGTGGTTTCTCCTATATCCAGGATCCATGGGCCCAGGACTCAAAGGATGGACTGATGGAGTCAAAGTGGAAAAAGTAATAGTACCATTCACCATCACCCCTAGCGACTCATTAGGAAAATTTTTGCTTTCTGTTCCTTAAGTTTTCCTGGCTTAGATGTTTTGGTTCCAGGTGACTGAGTGCTGTTGCCAATAGCCACAACAAACACTCCATTGGAATGGAAGATCAGACTCTCTCATGGTCCTTTTAGTTCTGATGTCCTTAAGACAACAAGAAAGGAATAACAGTGTTAGGATGGGTGATTGATCCAGATTACCAAGGGGAAATTGGATTGTTATGGAGATAAAAAAGATTATGTTTGGAATGCAAGAGAGTTTTTGAGTATCTTGGTGCTACCATATCCTGAGATTAAACTCAATTGGAAACAATTTCACCCCAATACAGACAGAATGACAGAGGGGACAGAATAGTCAGGAAGGAAGGAAGGTATGGTCACTCCTCCAGAAAGGATGCCAAGACCAGCTGAGGTGTTTGCTGAGGGGGGAGGAGATACTGAATGAGTAAGAAAGGATGTTATTTATAGATAACATCCGAGGTCATGTGACCAATTGCAGAAATGAGGATTATATTTGACATGAGTGTTTCTGTCATATTATATAAAGATGGTTATCATATTTAAGTTCTAAAAATGTCCTTAAGTTAAAAGAATGTCCTTTAAGAGACACTGCCACATTTTCTAAATTTTATAATTGGTTTGCAGTTGTATGTGGGATTGTTATATCATGCTAGAAGTAACTACAACCTGGTTAAATATATAATAGCTTTGAAATGTACATGATAGTTAAATCATTTTAGGAGTAATTATGACCTGGTTATTTCATTTGGAAATTAAGGATGACATAAAGAAATGCAATTGTGTGTCAAATTGAGAAGACGTGGACTTGTTGTGGATATTCTTTGTTGTCAACATGACTACATCTTGAATTAACTAAAACACAAATGACTGGGCCCACTTGTGAGGGGTATTTTGCTTAATTAAATGATATAAAGCTGGAAGACCCATATTTGATCCAGATCTTTTGAGTTGGGATGATCTACCTTAAATCTGAGCCACACCTTCTAGTGTAGCCTACATAAAGAACATGGTGGAAGGAAGCTTTTGTTCTTTGCCTGCTTGCCCTCACTCTCACTGGTAAGTTCATTCCATATTGGGATTCTGGCATACACTGAATACCAACTGAAACATTTAGCCTTGTAGGGGTTAGATAAATTAGATTTAGAAAATATATAGGAGTTTCTGATACTGTCTCTTAATTCGGGCCATGAAGAGCATTATCAGCATGAAGTCAGGAAAAACAGGAAAGACTCAATAGACTGAAAAACAAGGTTGAAGTCAGGAAAAACAGGAAAGACTCAATAGACTTGAAGAAACAAAGTATCTGGCCTGACATTGTTTTCAGCTGCTAAGTGGACGGAGCCCAAATTAAGCTGAAACAGAGTTCCTCCTATCTGAGGACAGTGCATGGAGCCCAGAAAGAGAAGAAGAGACCCCTGATGCTAGAGAGCTCCAAGAGTCCTGCTGAAAAAAGGGCTGGCCATTGATGGCCAGCTCTCTCCCTGAAGCAGAAAGAAGCCGGTGAGCAAAGAAAGCCTGAGCAAGACACCAAAAGGCCAAGGACTGGACCCTGTGGCTCAGCTTTTGCCTGGAGGGGTTTGATCTGTCCGAACAGTGGCCTAAAAGAAATTGTGCCTGGCTTTAAGGACTGAGGCAGAGCAGCTGAGTTCCTGATTCAAAAGAAGTAAGTTGGCCTGCAGATGGCTGGGGTCTCCCACAGAGAAGAAAGCATGAAGCCTTATTTAAGGTGAGACTGCAATAACCAACTTACCCCAACGAACCTGCATCTGAGAGATCCAGAAAAAGGACTGCTAAGTGGGTTAAAGAATCTACAACAAGCCGGGCAGTGGTGGCGCACGCCTTTAATCCCAGCACTTGGGAGGCAAAGGCAGGCGGATCTTTGTGAGTTCGAGGCCAGCCTGGTCTACAAAGTGAGTCCAGGACAGCCAGGGCTACACAGAGAAACCCTGTCTCGAAAAAAAAAAAAAACAAACAAACAAACAAAAAAAGAATCTACAACAAAGACTGTGTTCCTGACGACTGAGGACCTGCCCCAGAGACTGTATCATTCTAAAAGGTTATGAAAGTAGTTGTTATAACTATCAATAGGTTTAGTGGATAGGTTAAAGGGGTTGTTAGAATTTATAGGATTAATAGATAAGAAATTGTTGGTGTTTGTTATAAGTGAATTTAGTAATAAATAAATAAGTGATAAATAATAATTTAAAAGTTCGGTTACAAGCCTTGTGTACTGAGCAGCTGCAGGCTTATTAGACTTTTCATTTGGAAATAGCTATTATTGAAAAAGTTGGGGCATAACTTGTAAGTCACTCTAATACATCCCAAAGTATATATATTCATATTCTAGTTTTCTTATTCTCCAGATAACCCTGACTAATATACCATATAAGCATGAGGAACTGGCTTTAGATTTCCAGAATTGATGGGAAAGTCTAGCACAGGCAGGATATATCATAACCCCCTTGCCAGAGAGGTAAAGACAACTATCTTTGAAACTCATTGGCTGGCCAACCTAGCCATACTGGTGATTGTGCTAGTAAGTATTATGTCAACTTTATACAAGCTGAAATCATTTGCAAAGAGGGAATTTCAATTAAGAATGTACCGCTATGAAAATTTTCTGTAGGAGGGTCTGTTGTGCATCTTTTGATTGACAATTGATGTGAGAGTGCCCAGATCACTGTGGGAAACCTACCCCTGTACTGGTGGTCCTGGGTGCTATGAAAAAGAAATATGAGCAAATTCCTGAGAGCAAGTCAGTAAGCAATACTCCTCAATTGACCACACATTTGCTCTAGTTGACTTCCCTATTTTCATTTTTACCCTGACTTCCTTCAGTGATTGACTATGGTATAGAAGTAGAGGCCAAATGCTTTTCTCCCAAAGTTGTGTCAGGTCATGGTGTTTTACTACAGAAATGATAACTCTAATTAAGACAAAAATTGGTACTAGGAAGTAGACTTACCGGTATAACAGACGAGACCATGTGAGGTTGTTTTTTATTTTTGTTTCTGTTCTTTTGCTTTTTTTTGACAAATGTGAAACACTTTGATGTTTTGGAAAAGAAAATCAGTTTAGTAGTGTGTGAAGAGCCTAGGGACACATGTCAAGTAGAGTTGCACACAGGGAATAGGACCAGCCCATTGGGAGAGAAATATGTGTCAGGTAGTAAACTTGGAAGGGCACCACCATATAAGACCGTTGACATTAGATATTAAGCTAGAGAATGTGGAGATTACCCTGCAGGTATTCTGTCTTACATTGGTCCAATATTTCCTTACTATGCCCCAATCCCTCCCTTTTGGAATAGTGTTGCAAATTTTGTGTAACTGCATTTTGGAAGTATGTAATTTACTTTTAGATTCTTTTTTTAATAAATAAATTTATTTATTTGTTGCTTCAGGTTACATCTCCATCATATTGTCCTCTTTCCCCCCTCCCCAGGCCCACCCTCCCACCCTCTACCCCCTAACTCTTCCATCCCACTCCTCTGGAGTGGAGTGTCCCTACATAACAGTCCCTTGCCCCAGTTCAGAAGTCATATGAGAGCCAAGAGCCTCCTCATACACTGGGTGCCTACAAGGCAGTACCACCAGTGAGAAGTGTCTCATTGCCAGGGAGAGAAAACTAAAAAATAAACAAACAAACAAACAAAAGTCTATGTCCATGTTCCCTTTTGTGCATTGGTTGTAGTATAGATATCCTGTATTATATAGCTAAAATCCTACTATAAGTGAATAGATGCCATGTGCATCCTTCTGAGTCTGGGTTAGCTCACTCAGTCTGAGCTTCTCTAGTTCCATCCATTTGGCTGCAAATTGCATACTTTCATTGTTTCTGATAGCTCAGTAATTAATATTCCATTGTCAACCCCACATCTGACAGAGGCTAATATCCAAAATCTACAAAGAACCCAAGAGATTAAATGCCAAGAAACCAAAAAATGGGGAACAGAGCTAAATAGAGTATTAACAAAGGAGGAATCCCTAATGGCTGAGAGACACTTGAAGAAATGCTCAACATCCTTAATCATCAGAGAAATGCAACTCAAGATGACTCTGAGATTCCATCTCACACCTGTCAGAATGGCTAAGATCAAAAGTTCAAGTGACAGCACATGCTGGCGAGGGTGTGGATAAAGGGGAACACTCCTCCATTGCTGGTGTGAGTGCAGGCTTGTGCAACCACTATGGAGGTCAGTCTGGCAATATCTTAGAAAACTTGGAATAGCTTTGCCTCAGGACCCAGCCATACCACTTCTGGGTATACACCCAAATGACTCCCTCGGAATCATAAGGAAGTTTCCTCATCTATGTTCATAGCAGCTTTATTTGTAATAGCTAGAAACTGGAAACAACCCAGATGTCCTTCAACCAAAGAATGGATTACTTTTTGATTCATTAGGTGATTACAAGTAAGAGATTGTAATCAGAAGAGATGTTGAATTTTGAACTTTTAGAGAATGGTAAAACTGAGAGTATGGGAAGTTTTAAACTTGGATTAAATGAATTTTGCATTACAATATGTTCATGAGTCTAAAGGGAGCAAAGGAGTGAAATGTGGTTATTTGAATGAAAATGGCCTTCATAGACTCACATGTTTGACTTCTTAGTCCCCAGTTGCTCATACAATTTGGAAGAATTAGGAAGAGAAGCTTTATAGGACAAGCTGTGTTGCTGGGGGTTAAGTTTGAGTTTTCAAAATACATCTGATTATTATTTGGTATTGATAACCAATTGGTGTGCTTTTCCCTAGGGAAGATTATCTCTCCAACTCTCAGTATTTGTTAGTTCCTTATACTTCTTTGTGCATGATTGAGGCTTCCTGGGCTTTACCCATATCCATGTTATCACAACTGTTGTTGCTGTTCTTATTTAATTCTTGTTTAGGTAGTCATGTTGGTGGGAGTTTATGAGCATAATATCTGACATTCCTAGAAGTTGCAATATCACAGAAAAACCTACTCATTAAATCTTTCTGTCCATTCTGCTACATTTATCCGTGAGCCTCAGGTCCTAGAGTTATATTATAGATTTATTCTTTTGAACTAGGATATACAACTCTGCATTGTGATCGCATGTTTTTCTGTAATAGTCACTATTTTTTTCAAAGAGAAGTTTTCTTGGTGTGGGGTGGGGATTACACTTACCTATATGTAAAAGGACAAATTTTAAGAATACAGTTAGTAATTACACTAGTTTAGTAAAGTAGCAGTTGTACAATATACACACACACATATATATATGTAATATTCAGAATGAGAATGTTGTATTTGTGTATTAAGAACACACACACCAATAAAACAGGTTATTAATTTGGGAAAGAGCAAGAAATATGGGAGTATATAGGAGATTTTGGAGGGAAAGTGTGGAGGAATAAATGATGTAATTATTTTATTATCTCAAGAAATACAGGGAATAATTTAAAAAGATGCTTGTGCCATTACTAACATATTCTCTCTATCTCCTCCATTCAAATCAGAATGTGAGCTCTCAGCTTTTTCTGTTGCCACAATATTGCTGTGCTACCAAGAACTCTAACCCTTTGAAACTTTAGGTTCAATTAAATGCTTCTTTTTTTTTTTGTTCTCTTTTTTTTATTTATTTAATTTTTTAAATAATTTATTTTTTATTTCTTCAAGTTACATCTCAATCACAATCCCCTCCCTACTCCCCCCTCCAGTCCCACCCTTCCACCCTCCTCCCTCTCAGCCCCACCATCCTCTTCCCTTCTTTTTTTTTTCTTTTTTTTTTTTTAGTTTAAGGTATTTATTTTTCCCCCTAACAGCTCTCCCTTTCAGTCCAAATAATGGTTCTTTTTCTTATAACTATAAATACAATACAAAACAACAGAAATAAATAGGCCACGATTATAAGAGTTATATGGCTTAGCATACATTCCCAATGTCCAGTCCATATGTATTTGGCACCTGACTTTAACATTCTACTATCTAACCATCTCCATGAGTTTAAAGTTCTATATCTAACTCAGCTTTCATACTAAAATGCTTCTTTTTTATAAGCTTCCCTGGTCATACTTTTTGGTTTTGATTCTGTTTTGGTTGTGAGCCTCATCTTAAATTGCTGAGCCATCTCTCCAGCACATGGTCATCTATTTTGTCACAGAAATAGAAAAATAACTTAGATAGAAGCTTATTCTCTGAGAGATATTGAAATAAAATAAGTGAATGAATAAGTAAATAAATAAATAAGGAAAGAAAAAAGATAGACAAGCTATTTTGGTGGTAGACAACTGGGAAGACATGATGTGATATCTGGCCTCCACACCATAGCATATACATGTTCCTTAAAGAATCCATTATATACTCAAATGAGGAATTTCCTAACAATATTTGTTATGGCTAGTGTTGACTGTCAACTTGACAAGATCTGGAATCACTTATTAACCAATACCCAGGGTAGCTTGTGAAAGAATAATGAAGTTAAGTTTCCCTGTGAGCATTCCTGTGAGTGATTTTGTTCATCACCTTAAATGAAGTGGAAGATACATTCTAAGAGTAGACAGTGCTACCCCTGGGCCTGGATCCTAATCTGCATAAAATTGAGAACCCTAGTTGAGTGCAGTCATTCATATCTCTCTGCTGCAAGATTGTGGATGCAATGTGACCCGCTGACTCAAGTATGTGATGTTAGAACTTCTTTGCCATGCTGATTGTAACTTTACGCTGTGAACCAAAACAAACTTTTCTTCCTTAAATTGGTTTTGACAGAGTTTTTTTTTAACAAAAAAAAAATCAGAAATAGAAGATAATATACATCCTCCCTCTCGTGCTCTAGCAATATCTGTGATGAAATCGACATTCAATTTTAACTAAAATAACATTGACATTGAGATCTTTGGTCTTCTACTAAGGCCATGCATCCATTGCATACTTTGAGAAATACATAATTATAAAAGCACCTCAAACCAGTAAAATACTTTTTTTTTGAACCATTCTTGATTCAACTTTTCTTTATCTCTGAATATATCATAATATGTAAAACATTCTTTATTAGGTTTTAAAATTATCCATTATCTTTAAGAGTTTTGCAAAATTGCTAACTAGCCAGAAGATGTAAGTAGTACTTAAACTTGGTTAGCTGTGTTAGCAAATTTGAAAAAGAAAGGCTATTTTGGGCGGCTGAATCTGTGCCTCTGTGTTTTCACTCTGCAACATTAATAGCAATATATGCTCCCATAGATGAAATCATTGAAGAAAATAAGATAGGGTGTTTATTGAAATTAGAATATTTATCAGAGGCAAATTGCACTTTCTTATTTATTCACTGAGCTTAAATGTTAATAAAATTCTCCCTTTCAAATTATATCCACAAGGCAAACATTAGATAAGACAATGCTATCAAGGATAAAAAAAAATGATTGAATTTCTGGTTTTACACTTAATAATCTGAAACAGATATGTAGGTCAATGGGAAAAGCGAGTATTTAAAATGTTTCTGTTGCTTAGATAAAATGATAGTTTATTCAAAGAAATAATCATCCTTATGCACAGTTAGGGGGGAAATGACTTCTTTTCATCCCAAATGCCAACTAAACTGTAAATGCTGACATTTTGAATAAAGGAAAGTAAAGATGAAAACTGGTACAGGATGAAAGGGCTTGTCAAACTGTGCCTTTCACTTACCTAGACTGAGATCTCGGGATCCTGACTTTTATTGTGTTTTCAGTGTTCAAGAATATCTGAATTAGAATTGTTTGGATTATTTCCAGAAGAACTTAACAACAAAATTTATACAAAATTCTTATTAAAAGCCCCCAGTAAAAAGTAAAATAGAAACTTCTACTATCAACTACAAGTTGCTCACAGTGAATATTTAACAACATTGGATAATTACAGTGTTCTAGTCAAGATAGAATTGTGCTTCCTAGAGAAAGAGTAAGCCTGAGGTATTGATAATAGATACCTTGCAATTTGTTCTCTTTTACTCCTGAATCATATAAAATAATATGAGGGGATTTTACTGAAATTTGAATAATTAAACAAAAAAATAGGGTAGATGAAAATTGCTAAGTATAAAGCAGAAAGCATACTATAAAATTTTAAATCACTTTTACTCACATAATAATAAGATTTGATTTTAATAAAGTCTAAATATTTTGTCTTGAATCATGAAATATTATCACTTCTTAAGAATATTAAATACTATTAAAAGTTGTAAATACCTTCAAATAAAATTATTCATCAAATATTTTTCTTGATATTTACATTTAAATAACTGACCGCACATGCTGGCGAGGGTGTGGAGAAAGGGGAACCCTCCTTCATTGCTGGTGGGAGTGCAGGCTTGTGCAACCACTATGGAGGTCAGTCTGGCCATATCTTAGAAAACTTGGAATAGCTCTGCCTCGGGACCCAGCCATACCACTTCTGGGTATACATCCAAATGACTCCTCTCGGAATCATAAGGAAATTTCCTCATCTATGATCATAGCAGCCTTATTTGTAATAGCTAGAAACTGGAAACAACCCAGATGTCCCTCAACCAAAGAATGGATTAAAAAACTGTGGTAAATAACTGAAATAATACCTTGATGTAGCATTAAAAGTTATATAGAGGAATAGAAGAAAATAATAATATAGATTCATATACATAATTAAGAAAAATGAATACTAAGATAAATTAATCACTTTTGTTTATATTAGTAATTACTTTGTGTTTTCTAAATTATATTTTAATACATAATTTTTCTAGACCCATAGAATATCAGAAGTTCCTCTATCCTATTCAACCATTTGAAATTATCATAACACCTATTAATAATATCATCTTTGAAAGTGTTCCTTCAAACTACTTTAGTAAAATGGTATGTAATATTTAACTAAATAGTGTCTTTGTATTATCTAGTTCATCCAAGAAAATTAAACAGGAGGCAGAAAGATAGAACAGGAACCCAAGACAAGACAGTTCATAAGAACATTCTTTGAGGGATCTATTTCCTCTGAGTTGTCTGTATCTCCAAAAGTCCCCATGACATAACAATGCCATCAAATTATGACTCCTTCCATTGATCAATCCACTGATGGAGGCAGAACCATGGTAAAATCTGCTCTCCAAAGCTCTTCCTAAGAATTCTGCGTTGGGCACCGAATTTTAAACAAGATGTACCATTGGGAGATATGTCAAATAGAAACCACAAAAGGCTTTTGGTGCAGTTTTATAGATGGGTGATTGATTTCCTGCCTAATGTAATTGTTGTGAAATAGTGGAAATCATAGGAATCAGAGGTGAGCTGCTACAGAAACATAAGATGGAGTCACGTTATGGGAGGTTGGGGCTGGGATCGTGTGTTTTAAGTTGAAGAGGCAGCTGGCTCCTGTGGCAGAAGGCGGAGCTGTGCTAAGAGCCATGTAAGTGGCCGAGAGAGGAAAGATGCCTGGCTCTGAACTTGACTCTTCAATTTTCTGGCAGTATTCCTATTACAAGCCTTAAGTAAGAAGATGTGGGAGCCTATTATAGTGAGTCAGAATTCTCAACAACATGTTGGGCATTCAGATTCACAGCATGCCTTCTAAGTGAGATGAAGCCTGGTACTTTATGAAACTATTTCTATGGACACACAATATTATAGCTTGATATATCAGATTGCACCAAACAATTATGATAAACAGATTCATTCACATTGCTCATCTCTTGGGTGGGCATCTTTTTTTCTTCAGGGTGGAGTAGATAAAATGTATTGGTTAGATCTAGAAAATATGATTTTTAACTGAAAACCATAAAATTGTCAAAATTTCTTCTTTTAGAATTTGCAAATGAATTTATTTGCCACATCTATTTACTTACATTTTTATTGAGAATTCCATACATGTATATAACCTGATTTAATCAAATCCATTCCCCTCCTCCTCTCTTGTCCTCAGTTTTACTCCTCAATATGCTCTTTAAAAAATACCCATGAATCCTGAGTCCATTTACTGTTAATCATCTGTGCATAGATGCTAGACCACCTACTGAGCAGTGGATAGTTTTTATGTAACTGTACCCATGAATAAAAAGCTTACTCCTCCTCCCCTAGCAGCCATAAATTGTTAGTAGCTTCTGCCTAGAGGTATGACTTCATTAGCTGGGATTTTGGCTGACTTGATCTTGTTGAATGAATGCAGTCACAATCCTTGTGAATTCACGTGTCCGGATGGCTCTGTCTTGTTCAGCATGTTTTGGTTGACCACTGAACTTTTTGTTCTTCTTGTTCTTACAACCTCTCTGTCCTCTCTTTCATGATGATCACTGATCCTTGGGAATGGGTAGGGATACAGGTGTTCCATTAAGAGCTGAGCACTACACAGTCTCCTACACTCTGTATCTTGACCGGTGGCATGTTTATGTATTAATCACCATCTGCTGCAACAAGAAGCTTCTCTGAGGAGGGTTGCAAGATGCACTAATATCTAAGCATAAAGGTAAATTTATGGGGAGTTTATTGTTATGTTCATTAAGCAGAATAATAGAATAAGGTTCTTCTCTAGGGCCTATGATGTAGACAGTAGCTTTTCTTTTTCTTTTTCTTTTATCCAATTATCAACATCAGGGACTAGTTTCACCTTGTAGAGCATGTTTTAAATCCAATCAAAAAATGGTTGCTTGAACCCATATTCAGGTCACTATTTCACCAGTGGACATATATTGCCATTTCAGGCATTATTGTGGCTTACAATGGTTCACAGTGGGTAATATTGTTAAATATTTCCCTTAAATATTGTAAATAGTCTTTCATCACTGTGAAATTTAGTCAGTAGGGATAAAGCTTCCAGGTTAATATGAGTTTTATTTCTTATGTCTCATAACTCTAATATACTGTATCTTCCAGGACCATTAGCTCTACTCATGCTTAAAAATCAAGGACCAGGAAATTTTGTATGTCATAGAATATTAATGCCTTTCATGCTCTTGTTCCTTCTCATAAGCACTATGTTTAGGCATGCCATGGCAAATAGATCATAGCAGTGTCTACGAATGTAGAACACATTATCTCTGAAATTCAGAGGTCCAGCAATCAGTATCACAATATATCCTTCGTAGTGAAGACAGCATTCTGTTAATGCCAAAAATTCAGGAATATGAATGTATTGTGCATGCATGTGTGCATATCTGTATGGTAGTGACTCATGCAGGTTCTTATTCACTAGGCATTGTCAAATTATGCCAACAACATAAAGTACTTATGTTTTTAAAAGTATACACAGATTAAAATTTTGTTTCTTCTCTAGCCTTTGATATTTTTGTTGGTTGGAAAATTAAGTGTCAGAGTCGTCTGGGGATTAATCCAGTAACACACACACACATCCACAGACATTAAACTTTCTTCTGTAGTATATATCAGTGAAATTACACACACCCCATGTGCAAAAACACTTAGAAACTATTTTTAATGTATATCAGTGAAATATTCTAATATTGTATTTGCAGAACCTGACTCGCCATAAACTCAAGTGTTCAAGAAGCCAAGTAAACTATTACAACCACCCAGAGTGCTGAAATTAACACTAAAATGTAGTTTCTCAATGAAGTCATGCCAATAATTTAGAACATGCATCATTTCTGTGATCTTGTACTCTTCAAATACACTCATTCTCACACATATGGCAAGTCACTAGCAACTGTTATCAGAAATATTTTGTATCCTTTGGTGTATGGGTCATTTTCTCTAGAGAAAAAAAACATCGTCACAATTGTCCCATTCAGTAATGATGAGATGTAACTATTCTATTATTTAAATGAACATAGCAATTTATTAAATTAAGTTAATTAAATTAAGTAGCAGTAATTTCCATTCTTGAATATATTTTCTTAAATATCTCCTGATGAGAAACCAATCAAGTCAGAAATATGACTTATGGTTGTGCTAAATAAAGCCAGTTCTGCACCAAGAGTTGTCTTTCACAAGGTGAAGCATTTTTAGGCTATCTACACTGCTTATGTCATTATCATCATTACCACCTTCATTTTGATCTGCACAAATCCTATTTGAATTGGCGGTACTCACTCTTAAACTCTGTGCTTACACCATGCTAGGCAAGGCAAGGGCTCAACTACTGAGCTATAGCCAAAGTCCTCTATTTGAGTTTTGGTAAAGTAGAACATGAAACACCAAAAGCAAGAAATAACAATTAAAAACTCGTAACACCACACCAGAAGCAAAAATTTCTACACTGCAACAAAACTATACTCTGGACTGTCTGTTTCTTTTCATCAATTCTTGTCTTTGAAGCAATTACATATTGTGTATCTGTACAAGACTCCAGAGCTCTTAAGTCATTTCTGCTTTATGTGATGTATTTATTGTATTTATCTGCTTGTCTGTATTAGGGTCCTGACTCTTTCTCTCTCTCTCTCTCTCTCTCTCTCTCTCTCTCTCTCTCTCTC
>CAJQZJ010033276.1:7063511-7086329 GCA_907164525.1 Lophiomys imhausi | reverse complement strand
TCTCTCTCTCTCTCTCTCTCTCTCTCTCTCTCTCTCTCTCTCTCCATGATCCTTAATCTTGTCTCTCTAGGAAATGCTTCTCACATTTTCCTTACGTGCTTGATTTGTCACAGAGACATGAATGTATGCATATTTTTTCTTTTAGTAACATTTTTGTAAATACAACCCCACCTGTTTCAAAGTTGTATTTTATATATCTTGACTGAAGTCATGTCCATACTGAGTTGTATCCAATCACTAAGAGGGAGATAGGGAGTCATTAATAATTTCCCATCCATAAAGAAATGTGACGTTTATAGCTGAGCTATTGATCACTAAGTATATCCATCAATCGGGTCCTAAAGCAGTGAAAAGGAGTTTTGGGTTGGTCATAAATCCCTAAAATGATCTGGAGTTCATTTTGAATGATAAAAGTGCTGAAGTTAAGATAGACAATTTAATAGTGGTGTTGAATCTCACAACTGCATCACTGTAAACTTTTAAGAGGATTAATAGTAACTGAGGAGTGACTAAGGTAAACTGGATTTTATGTAATTTTTTACATTAGAAGAAAATGTTCAAGTACATCTACCTTTCAACTACTCAACAAATACTGTTTTAAAAGTTTACTGAATTATTGAACTTGATGTAGATTAAAGAAACATAACAGAACCTGAACAAGCAAGAAACTTAATAGTCTTTTGGGGGAATCAGGAACTGAAAGAAGGAGGATGAGTGGCAATGGAGCCCATACAGAATCTGGGAATCAAACTCCGGAGACTAGACTCAAGGTGCAGAACGAACTTTATTGCTCAGTGCATAAGCCTTTATGTGATTGAAAGGCCAATCAGATCATGCCATGCCAGACTCAAGCACCAATAGCAGTCAGTCAGGTTGGTGTGGCTATAAGGAAATGTTGAGGGCAAGATCACCTCAAGAGACTTCCCTAAAGAAGGGGGAAACAGTCACAGTACTAGCCTCAAATCTGTTTTGAGGCTTCAGTAGTGTTCTGAGAGTCCCTAGTAAATCAACATCCTGTGCAGTGGATCTGGATTGTTGGAGGAGCTGTAGGAGAGGCTGAGGCCTCACTTGCCATTCCCTATGGGTCTGCATAAATTATCTCAACACTCCCCATAGTCTTTGAGAAACTTGTCCATTCCATATTCATAAGTATAACTGAGATGAAGTGAATGGACAGAGTATTGTCTGTTACTCAGAAGGCACCCAAAGGATTGACTCGCTCACTCCAAGTGATGTTAGGTCTTACACAATAGAATAAAAATGTACAATTTAATAAGAAAAAACTAAATGTCTGCTATTGGAGAAAGGTCTTATACATTCATTCTCAGAGGCTGATTTCAATGCTCAGAGATCTGATTACTACCCTTTCTGAGTCACTCTCTGATTGGTTAAGAAAAGTTGGTGGTGACCAATTAGCTGGGTAGAAAGAGTAAAGGA
This sequence comes from Lophiomys imhausi, assembly GCA_907164525.1. NCBI lineage: Eukaryota > Metazoa > Chordata > Mammalia > Rodentia > Muridae > Lophiomys > Lophiomys imhausi. Next base: position 7,084,892 of record CAJQZJ010033276.1, on the reverse strand, counting down.
AGGTGGGACTTTCTTCGATGAAGAAAAGAACTCTAGGCTTTATACAGAGGAAGCTCTCTTTCTGCCAAGAGACACAGAAGCAGACAGATGTGTCTGAGAGCTCTGGAAGGTACAGGAAGCCACATGACTGGTTGGGATTAGGTGATCTGGGATTAATTTCGGTGAGCTAGTTGAGAGTCTGCCCAGCTAAGAGATAAGCATCGAAATATTAAAAGGTCTTGGTGTATTTAATTATTGGGAAAAAGGCTTCTGTCAGTTTCAAGCCACCAGCTAAGGCAAGCCAGGTGCAGGCCTCCCGCCAAGCCCTGGTGGCTGCCCTGCCAGGCCACCACTAGCTGTTCTGCTGGTCTAATATAACAATTTATAGTTATTAATAAATATCATTGTTAAAAGGTGGCAATTGCAGATTGAAAGGCCTACAGACCTTTAAGGCAGACCTACAGTCTTCCAGTATCCCTGATGTATGAATTTGATTCCAACTTCTTTTATAAACAGGGTGACAAGTTATCTAGGTAAATACTCTAGCTGCTATTGTCATTTGCTGTTTATAGCTGAAATATTGTCTATTGTCAAGAAAACTTCTCTTTGTGATCATTCATTGTAATGTTCAAGTCCTATTAAAATTTGAGTAATTTCAATGACACCATTTTTCATTCTTGGGCCAACAAAATTGCTCAGCAGGTTGTGGTATGAGTTTATTAAAATAACCAATTATGAGAATGTTTTGTTTAATCATGGGTGTGAGGCTGCTTAAGACACAGGTGTAAAGTATTAACTGTCTCATGAACTAGCAGGGGCATGACTTAACCAGTTTAGTAAGTTTAAGAGGACTTGAGAAAGGGATAAAAAGCCAAAGCTCCCAGGAGAAGAGGGCTCTGCAAACAAATAGGAGAATGGGCTCTACAAAGAAGTAGAAGAAAAGGATCTACAAGGAAATAGGAGAAAAGGCTCTACAAAGAAGTAGGAGAAAAGGGGCTACAAAGAAGAGAAAGGGCTACAAAGAAGAAAGAAGTTGCTGCTTTCTCAGTTGCTGCTGTCTCCTGGTTTGTTGGATTTCTACTGAGACTGATATTGCCCCCAAAGAACCCAACAACCTTAATCAGCAGGAAGTAGCCTAAAGAGAACTAACCCCCCTTTCACCTTTAGCCTTCTTTCTTTCCCACCTAGTGTTGGGGGGTTGGAAGGAACAAAGGGTGAAGGAAGGTAGAGGTATTAAATTTGGAGTTGTTTAGGAATCAAGAGGGTGTTCTGGATCTAAGATGATGTTTTTAAAATTGTGATGCAAGTTAGTATGAAAGCGGAGTTAGATAGAGAACTTTAAACTCATGGAGATGGTTAGATAGTAGAATGTTAAAGTCAGGGACCAAATACGTATGAACTGGACATTGAGAATGTATGCTAAGCCATATAACTCTCAGAATTGTGGCCTATTTATTTCAGTTGTTTTGTATTGTATTTATTGTTATAAGAGAAAGAACCATTTGTTGGACTGAAAAAAAAAAGCATTATGCATTCTGGGGGAAGGGTGAGAGGGTAGGAGGGTGGGGCTGGGAGGGGTGGAGGGAGAGGGCTGTGATGGAGATGTAACTTGAAGTAATAAATAAACATTAAAAAAAAGAAAAAAGCTAAAAAATATAAAAGCCACTTGTTACAGGGGGTTAAAATGCCAACCACCAAGCATGACAACCTGAGTTTGATTCCTAGGACCCACATGGAAAGAGACAACCAGTTCCTGAAAACTGTACTCTGACCTCCACATTCACCCCATAGCATGCATCCACCCTTGTTAGGGTCTGGAGCTCCCTGAAAAAAATCACCCCAGAATCAAACAATATGAAATATGCAGCAGTGAGCATTTATTAATCCAGCTTGCAGGAATCACCATTTAGGTAAAAATGATGACCCAGAATCCAAGCACACAGGCTTTTAAAAAAACATTTAGGGCAATCCCTGGAAAGGAAGTAATTTTCAATATAATTGGAGCATTCAAACTAAAAACACAGGTGCAATCAAAAGAGCAGGGAATCTTTAGCTAACATTCATGAGTGTATCATAAGACAGGAGGGGTATTCAAACCAGCAGTCTTCAATCTCGAGTAACCTGGCAAATTAATTTTTCTTTTCAGGCCAGATGACCAGTTTGTTTTTGCTTGGCTGATTTTGTCTGTGACATTTCCAGTAACCGCTGAAATGCAGAAGCCTGCCATGGAGTCAGCCTAGCAACTCCCTGAAGCCTTTTCTTGGAGACCCTGAGTCCTTCAGGGGATATTTGTTAGTGGTCCCTGACCCTGGGTCCTTTCACCATAAATATGTAAATTTAATGAAATTTTGTTTTTGTTGTCCTTTCCTTCTTTGCAGGTGGAGAAGAAACAGTGCATTGCACTAAAACATCTATGAGCTTTATTAATATCGGTTGCTTTTGCCTTTCAAAGTATGTACACTGATTGAGATTCCAAATAGTTAAAAGTATTCAAGGAAAATATTTCAAAGTAGTATTAAATTTTAGTTACCAAACTTCATGCTATGAATCCAAAACAATTCTACATGGCTCATGTATTGAACTCTTCATGCATAGCTAGTGACACAATTTAGGAGACTGTAGAAATTTAGGGACGTGGGGCAAAGCTTTTAAAGCTAAATGTCTGGGGCTTGCTATTAATGTTTTTTTTATGCCTGGCTTCTTCCTATACTGCCATTTGCTTTCCTGGTTTTCCACAAAACCAAACTCTTTCCTCTACTATGTACTCTTACTGTTAGGATAGTCTACCTAGCAACACAACCACAGGAAACCATGGACTGACACTGCTGAAACTTTGAGCCAAACTAAATGTTTTTTTTTTTTAAGTTGACTTTGCTAGGCATTTTGTATTGTGGTAGTAAATGCAATTAATGCATGTTATTTTTACGCTTTTTATTTTAACCTAGTATCATAAATAGACATCTGTCCCTAATTTTGAAGGGTAGCATCCTACTGAATTTCTTAATTCCACTTACAATAAAAAGATAATTGAGGTGGTTTATCTGTCTGGCTTCCCAATTCATGTCAAAGCATTTGATTGATGGTTAGTATTATACTCATGTCTGGGAAATTATTTTGTTCATTAAAATTGTCAATATTCTGAATTGACCATACAGGACTACAATATTTTTTTAACATGTGCTTAATTGCAAGCATATCATATGTTAAATATTCTTAAGAATTGCTAACATTGATGGTCATGGTTAAAGATGGATCAACACAGGGATCTAATCTTTCTTACAATATTAACTCTACAGTATATAATTTTTTAAGTGAAATATATTTTTATTGCATATACATTGGTTTTGCTTAGCCTTTTAGTTGATTATTTTTTTGGGTTATATATTTTTAATAATTTATTTTTTATTTCTTCAAGTTACATCTCAATCACAATCCCCTCCCTACTCCCCCCCTCCAGTCCCACCCTTCCACCCTCCTCCCCCTCAACCCCCCCATCCTCTTCCCTTCTTTTTTTTTGTTTAAGGTATTTCTTTTTCCCCCCAAAGGCTCTCCCTTTCAGTCCAAAAAATGGTTCTTTTTCTTATAACTATAAATACAATACAAAACAACAGAAATAAATAGGCCACGATTATAAGAGTTATATGGCTTAGCATACATTCCCAATGTCCAGTCCATATGTATTTGGCACCTGACTTTAACATTCTACTATCTAACCATCTCCATGAGTTTAAAGTTCTATATCTAACTCAGCTTTCATACTAACTTGCCTCATAATCAGCTTCTGTCTATGAACTTCGTAGGACATCTAAATAGCTGAGCACAAAGGGACTGAACATCAAATGATTCTTTTAGTTGATTATTATGGCATTGGTTTTTAAATACTGTTTAATACTGTTTTAACTAAAACAGTAGATACGTCCTAAAAGATAGAGGAAATTTTAAATGAAATGCTACAGTGTCTCATAATATACAATTTGTCTTAGGTTTCAAACTGTTGCTTTCAATATTGTTTTATCTGAGCTGGTTTCTTGCCCATGTGCAGATTCTAAGCATCCTTATCATGTTGTATCACTAATGATTTCTTGGCAATTTCTTCCCAGGCTACTTCCTACTTGATTCTTACAGTGATTGTTTGCAGGAATAGCCACATCTCTATCTCTGACTGTCTCTTTACTGATCTTTGAAAGTTGTCAAAATGGACAAGAAAATATAAGCATTTGGTCTGAGGAAAGTGAACAAATATGGGAACAAATACATAGTATGTATGTATCTTACACAGTGAATTGACTTGATATTTTATGAAATGAAAGAACAGTATCTTAACATATAATATCTTGTAAAATATTTGGAAAAGAAAATCTCTCTCAAAATCACCTGGTTAAATAAAGAAGTCAAAAATCTATCACATGCATATGCTAAGTTTCTCTGTGCCTCATGAGAATGAACTAAAACTGAGGGCAGAATAAAGGTCTACTCTTTCAATGGGCTCAAAAGAAATGTCCATACCAATGAAAATTTTATAGAAAAATCATATGTGTTACCAACATCTGTCAGTCTCACCTGATTGTTGGAGGAAGGTCTAATACTTTGGTTCTAAAGGGCTGATTTCAATGCTGAGATCTGGTTACCACCCCTTCTGAGACATTCTCTTGATTGGTTAATAAAACTTTCTGATGGCCAATTAGCTGAGCAGAAAAAGTATAGGAAAGTGGGACTTTCTGAGATCGAAACAGGAACCCTGTGTTTTACACAGAGGAATCTCTCTTTCTGCCAGGAGACAGGGAAGCAGACAGACATGTTTGACAGCGATGGAAGGTAATAACATGCCACATGGCTGTTTGGGATTAAGTGGTCTGGGTTACTTTAGATTAGCTAGTTGAGAGTCTGCTCAGCTAAAGGCTAAGTGTTGAAACATTAAAAGGTCTTGGTGTATTTAATTATTGGGGAAAGTATTGAGAAAAGGCCTGTGATGGCCTATAGGCCACCAGTCAAAGCAATCCAGGCCCATTGGCCTCCTACCAAACCCAGGCAGCTGTTCCTCCAGTCTGCCAGCAATTCTGCTGGTCTAATATAATAGTTTATTGTTATTAACACCAGACCATACCGATAGCCTATCCCTCCAAACATACAGGTTTCTAAGGCAAGTCAGTCCTGTCAATATCATGCCTGATAATTTATATAATATAATAACTTATAGTTATTAATGAAGATATTAGTTAACAGAGTTTAGATTGCAGGTGATGAAGGCCACCCTTGGTCCAAGGCTTTTTCCCCAGGACAAGTCAGGATGCCAGTTAAGGTGGGTCAGGCCTGCTGGCCTCCCATCAGCCTGTTAGCTGCTTGGCCATCCTAATCTTATAGCTTACACTTATTAATAAATACAATTGATAATTAAATTGCAGTTTCACCTCTTGTTACCCACCATTTTATACTCCACTTCTATCAGATCATTTAGGTTCTAATGTGGGTGGAGTCATGTGATACTTCTCCTTCTTTGTCTGGATTAATTATTATATCTAGTTAAATGTTTTCCAGTTTCATTCATGTAGATGTACATGAGAGGATTTTTTTTTTTTTTTAGGTTTTTCGAGACAGGGTTTCTCTGTGTATCCTTGGCTGTCCTGGACTCGCTTTGTAGACCAGGCTGGCCTCGAACTCACAAAGATCCGCCTGCCTCTGCCTCCCGAGTGCTGGGATTAAAGGCGTGCGCCACCACCGCCCGGCAACATGAGAGGATTTTTAAATTCTTTTTATGTCAAAGGATATTCCAGAAACTGACAGTTTAAAAAAATGTGAACGAATTGAAGAAAGAATACTCTTGAGTACTGTTGATGAGAATATAAGTTAGTACGTCTATTATGGAAAACTGTGTGGAGGTTGCTAAAAACATAAAGAATTATAGCTCTTGCATGAAGCTCAGTCGCACTTTTGGGTAAAAAAAAATATCAATGGAAATGAAATTCCTTAAACCAAAGAGGTACTTGTCCTTTCATCTATACTGCAGCATTAGTCACAAGATAAGAAATCAACCTACCCATCACTAGATGAATGACTATGTACCTACTTAATTTCTTATATTTTATATTTAATTGATTTATTATGTTGCCAAACTTTAGAAGTTATAGTTTTATAAGTAGATCAAAACTTCAAGTAAAATTTGTAATGCAAAACATATGCATGGCTCTGACTTAAGGCAATCTACACTTCCAGGCCTATGACATCTCATCTGAGTCAAATAAAGAGAAGTCAAATGTATCTACTATCTGTATTAATCAGCTAGGCACTATATAATTTTAGCTTATTTTCCCTGTATTTGTATTCCCCAAGATTCATTTACTTTCATATAAGAAGAGTGAAAGTGTATTAAGGTCACATTCTATTTCTGCAGGGTCATGTGTTATTTTACATCTTGATTTTATATGCCTGGGCCAATTTTACACATACATTAACATTGTCCAGGGATTAAGATTTAAACAGGAGTTTAATAGCGAGGAGGTGTTGTTTGGTTCTGATTACTCTTTGAATGTGATAATACCTCATCTTTCAGAATGATCAATTGACACTGTATTTTTTGTTTCATATCTTGTCTAGCATGTACATCATATATCATTAACTGGGAAAGATGTATAGAATTCCTTATATATGAAAATCCTTCATATCATACACATTTGTGTCATAACTTTTTAGTAGTCATTTAATTGTCACTTAAAGGAGACATTAAAATTAACAATGATGTAAAATTTCTTTAAAAAACCTCACTTATCAATACTCTTACATCTTCATTACATGTATCTACTTTGTATCTGTATTTGTATGAGTGTATGTCTGGGCATATATGCCTGTGACAAAGACCTGGGTGGGTCAGAGGACAACTTGTGGGGGTTATTTTTCTCCTTTCACTGTGGTAATATGGAGACTTGATCTCTAGTTTCCAGGCTTGGGAAGATGTGCCTTTACCCACTGCATGATATGCCTGCATTCTACTCATTCATATGAGAGAGATCTGGGATTTCAGTGGCAATAATAGCCTATAGTAAGCAAAAAATTTAGTATAGAACTAAACATAATCATTGTGTGTAAAAACATAAACATGGCTATGTTACTTGAATTTTGAACCCTTAGACTTATCCTCATTTCTTCAAAAGTGGTCTGCAGTATTTTATTATAATAATGAAATGCTGAGTGATATATCCTTACTGGCATATTTATCATTAGATCAATTTGCCAACTCTGAGGCAATGAGAAATTGATTACTTATCATTATAGTGATAAGGTTATATTAATCATATATAGTTATATAAATATATATACATATATGCTTATATGTATACACACATATATATACGTATATACACATATTTGAAATATACAGTTAAGTATTATTTTAATAATGGCTTTGAGAAATCATTTAGTAAAAGCAACTATTAAAATTATTACAGAAAAAATTGAATTGAAATATAAAATAATATTGATCTTATTTTAATTGGGTAATATATAATTTATCATAGTTCCATGATTTCTTATTCTTCAAATTTAATGAAAAATATATAAACTATGTCAAGAAATTAAACTACATATTACAATTAAAGCTTAGTTATATTTCCAAGCTTATTATCACTCTATTCAGTTGTACTCAATTTAAGGAAATCAATCCATGCAAGGATGGTAGAAAATTTTAATTTAATCTTTAAGAAAGTTTCTTGAATTTTGTTGTTTAAAATGGACATTTAATGTAATAGCCTGGATTCTATATTATTTCTCTATTGTTATATTAGACAATCAAAATCTGATAGTACATTAAATAATGAGGAACAGTGTGAGAAAAGTCATTTCATGTATTCTAAGATGAATGATCACTTTATGTCTTTGTTGTGAATTCCTTCCTTCCTTCCTTCCCTCCCTCCCTCCCTCCCTCCCTCCCTCCTTCCTTCCTTTCTTTTTGAGACAGGGTTTCTCTGTGTAACCCTGGCTACCTGGCTGTCCTGGATTCACTTAGTAGACCAGGCTAGCCTTGAACTCAGAGATCTGCCTGCCTCTGCCTCCCTGAACTGGGATTAAAGGTGTGTACCACCAGACCTGGCCATTACAGACAGCTGTGAACTACCATCTGGGTGCTGGGATTTGAACCCATGTCCCTTGGAAGAGCAGTCAGTGGTTTTAACCACTGAGCCATCTCTCCAGTCCTTGTTGTGAATTTCTAAGGAGCCATTTTGTTAGTTTTGGGTCACATGATCCTTGAAAAAGTAGAACATCTAATCCTTACTCTGTTCCATATGTTGCATGATTTTACTATAATTTAAGATTAATTTTGTTTCCTTAAACATAATTTCTTTCAGAACTACCATATTATTTCTGTCCTTGGATCCATAAAGACATTTCACCCCTGGTAATCTTTCAAAATTTAGTTTATTGTTTTTCTTTTGAAAAAGGTTTTTGGTTATCTTTACACAAAATCCCAATTGTTTGATTTTACCAATGAAGATTTAGAAGCCAGATATTGTTGTGAAAGCCTGCTAGCTCAGAGAGGCAGAGAAAGCACCCAGCTGATCTCCTACTCCACCAAAGTACCAGAAGAAAAAAGCTCCTTCTCCTTCTCCACAGTGTCTTAAAAGCCCTTCAAACTCAATGTCCTTTCTATTTCCTGTGTGTCTCTCTATCTATCCTCTGGATTTCTTCTCATTCTCCATGTTTTTTTATGTTTATTCCCTGTCAATTGGTTGCTTTCTTTGCCTCTTGACCTATGGTTGACTTTATTTAATCCTGTTTACAGAAAACTCTTGGATTAAAGGTGTGTTCTAGATCTGAGAGACATAACAACCTGTTTACAATAGACAGAAAGCTCTTGGATTAAAGGCTGAGCCACATCACACTACAATCAGGTTTTTTTTCCAGTACACAATCTTGAGGACCATAATGCGATCAAATATCCTACAACAGTTTTTATTCCTGTGCTTTCCTTCTTCGTTTTGTCTCATTCTTATTTACCAGCTCATTCATTCTGTCTTCTAAGAGAGTCAAACCCAACTTTCATTTGTTTAATTGTACCTTCAAGTATTTGCTAATTCGTCCTTTCTTTTCATTCTAGCTGACACATATGGCTATCCCTCTGCAGAGAATGATTTCTTATCATTCTATTCTATTTCTTTTTCTTCTGTAGACCCCAAACCCAGTCATTTACCCATGTACCTGACAGACTGAGATTTTAAATGTAAAGTACTAGAACATGGCCAAAAGTCATAATGGAAAGCCTGAGTCTTTCTTATACAATGAAAACTTATTTGATGAGCATGCTATGGATAAGAAATACTAAGAACCTTTGTCAGATTTTTAAACTATGGTTCAGAACCAGAATTCTTTATATCATTGTTTCTAATTGTGTCATGTTACTGCTTTAATGTGGCACTACTGTTTGAAATTAAATAAGACACATCCTCCTCAATAGGGGAAAATGCTATAACTTACCTCTGAGATTCAATTTCACAATCCCTAAGAATTAGTAGACAAACAAATTCTTACTTTGATTAGCTAGCACAGTAGATAGCTGTGGTAACATAGTTTTCTGTTTTATGATAGGTAGTAGCTTTATTAAGAGGGAAAAACACTCATTTCCCTATCTTCGTCCTCTTTTGATGTCTATCCTATTTCCCTTCCGAGTGAGATCAAGCAACCTCTGATGAGCCATCCATATTACTTAACTTCTTTGGGTCTGCGGAGTGTAGCATGGTAATCCTATGGCTATAAGGCTAATACTTCTTTTAAGTGAGTACATGCCATGTGTATATTTCTGGGTCTCTGTTACTTCACTCGGGATGATCTTTACTGGTTCCATCCCTTTGTTTGAAAATTGCATGGTTTCCTTGGTTTTAATGGCTGAGTAGTATTCCATTGTGTAAATGAGCTACAGTGTCATTATCCATTCCTCAGATGAGGGAGATCGGGTTGTTTCCAGTTTCTGGCTATGGCTGCTATGAACATTGTTGAGCCATCATCCTTATTGTTTGGTGAAAGGGCTGAGAGAGAGAAGGGATCCCAATGGGGGGGCATATCTAAAACAAGTGGGAGACCTGGGAAAAGGTACGCTCCTGGAAGTGTATGGGGATGACTCTAGCTGAGACTCCTAGTAGCAGAAGACATGGAGATGGAAGTGGCCAAGTCCTAGTCTGGCAGGACTTTCAGTGGAGGGAAGGGGACACAACCCACCCATAAAATCTTTGACTCATTAATCACCCTGCCTAGAAGATACATAGGGATAAAAATGGAACAGTGATTAAGGGAGTGGCCAACCAATGACTGACACAGCTTGAGTCCCACTGCATGGGAGAGAGTTAACTCCTTGCAATATCAATGATACTATACTATGCTTGCAGACAGGAATCTAGCATAATTATCCTTTGAGAGGCCCAACCCCCGGAAGCAGATTGAAATAGATTCTGAGACACACAAACATTAGGTGGAGCTCAGGGAGTCTTGTAGAAGAGGGGGAGAAATAATAGAGGTATTCAGAGGGGATAAGAACTCTACAAGAAGACCAACAGAGCCAACTAACTCAGGCCCCTGTGGGCTTACAGAGACTGAAGCACCAACCAAAAAGCATATATGGACTGGACCTAGGTTCCCTACATATATTTAGCTGATAGGCAGGTTGATCTTCATGTAGATACCCTAGCAAGTGGAATGAGGGCTGTATCTGACTTGGACTCTGTTACCTGTTTGTGGATCACTTTTCCCTAGCTGGATTGCCTTGCCTGGCCTCAGTGGAAGAGGATGTGCTTAATATTGATGTGACTTGATGAGCCATGGTGGGTTGATATGGTGGAGAGGCTGGTTCCCCTTTTCTGAGGCAAAGGTGTAGGGGGAAAAGAGGGAAGAGGGTGAGAGGGTGAGACTCCAGGTGGAGAGAAGGGAGAGGGCTGTGATCTGGATGTAAAATGGATAATAATAAAATAAAAAGAGTGAAAAATAGTGTGTGATAGCTTATAAGGAAGATGTTAGACTGCTCAACCTTCAGTTTAGGGCAGATCATATTCTACATAATAAGCTGTGTAATACTGGATCAAAAGAAACAGTCAAAAATTACTAGCTTCATATTATTTCCTATGCTGCTTTCTGTAGAAGAATTTAATCCAGCTATATGGTTATTCAGGGAAAATATCACATCCAAAGGTCTATGTCTGTGATCATATGATCAGGCTGTAATGCTGACATACACATTTCATCCCTCTGGCCAGAATAGAGACACACCCTTAGTTACAACTTTAATAACAAACAGTGCTGTCAGGAGCCAAATATTCTTGAGGCTCTTTCCTTCATGTCCATTTGCTGTTCTTAGGCCCTTAATATACAATGCTCAAGCACTGTCAGAAGGTCTCCAAGAAAGGGTTTCAATAAACATGTAAGCTTCCTGAAAAGCTTTCTGGCATTTTGCAAAGTGTATGATGAAGATGCACCCTAGAGTTGCTTCTTGTTAACACTCCCCTTTTCATTTTATCTGACATGGATTCCCTCATTGCTAAGTGCCACTCTCCTTGTTTGGCCAGACTTCACACAGAGTCCTATAAAGGTGATTCTATTATTCCTGATATTGGCTTTATAAACTGATTCAGTTCAAACAATTTTAGAAGTTAAAGAAGTTAGATAGTTGATAGAAAAACATATAGATGTAGTAATTACTCTTGTCAAACATTGTGTATCTCATTAGGAGACAGGCCTGAGACAGATTTATGACCTCAGATAAGCTTTCACTGTAGAGGTGATAAGACAGACTCCAGATGTAAACCATAAATCCAATTAAGGGTTTTTAACTTCCCATGAACTTCGGATATAATGAGGCTACTCAGAAGTGCCTAAATTTAGTACAAATATTAATGACAAAATACACAAACTGTTTTGTTGTAATTACTTATACCTTGTCAGGTTTGATGTAATATACTGTCCTCTTAAACTTAACTTGTGTATAGAAAACAATATTTAGCTAAGTACTAAAATGCATGGTTGTTAAGTGCCCTCCTATTGTAATGGTTTTATCTGTCCTTGTGATGAATGCCTTTTAACCATGAGGTAATTCTTTCTTTGATGTACAGAGCCCTTGTTCAGAGTATAAAAAGAACAGTCACCACAATAAACTTGTTGTTGCATCCTAGCTTTGTCCATTTTCTCTTTCTCGTGTGAATGTGTGTGCCAGAGCACCTATTTCCTCATCCTTTTCTTATTTTCATATAACTCATGGATCAGGTAAAAATCTCAGACCTCCACCATCACTTTCTGAGATAAGTTGGGGAAAATGCACTTTAGCACACTGAATATTCAGTGAGTGGCCTGCCAACTAGCAGGCCAAGCACTTGTATTAATTTACAAAACAAAATGCTATTTTTGCCACCTCTGAGGGTTGCAGCCCCAAATTAAGGAAGTAAGTTGTTTATTTTAACTCTGGTAGTCAGCAGCAAAGGGCTTGCTCTGAGGTACAGAAGAAAAACATAGGCTCGAGCGAGCCCTTCTCTCTCTCATAGCTAGCAACTTTAAAAATTACCTGCAAGGGTCATCAGCCCCCAGAGCAGGCCAGACCGGGAGATTGCCAGCCCTTTGACCCATCCTAAGACTCTGTGTGCTGTCCTTGACACAGTAGTATCTAATTGAGGGGTAGATAAAGTGACTAATCAGAGAAAGATTTGACAGAATTAGTCAGAGATGAGATAAACCCACACTCTAAAGAGAACAGAGAGGAAGAAGGGGTTACTTAATAGCAGTGCAGGGAGAGAGAGATTTGGGTTGGGTGATGTCCAGTTGAATGCAGTTGAATTCATGCAGTTCTGCTCAGTTTGTGCACTTCAGAGGCAGTTTTTCCAAGCAGAGAAATTCAGTCAGAAGTCAAGAGAAGCCAATTTGAATCAGTCAGTTTTGAGCCAGAATAGGAGAGTTGAACCAGCCAGCAAGAGTTCAGAAAGAGCTAGAAAAGGTGAACTTATTCAGCAGTTAAATCTCAGAGGCTGAAAACATTCTAGGTCTAGGTTAGCAGATAGAGGCAGGAATCTGGAGCCTTCAAAGTTTAGGCTTGCAGAAGGTTAGAATGTATGGAGGCTAGAAGCTTCCAGGACTAGGCCTACAGATAGTTAGAATAGACATGGAAATGTTCTGAGCTCAGCCCAAGCCACATATTTGTAAAGCTTGTGTACTACCCTCATCTCATCTCCAAACATCGGGCAAAATAAAAGTGACATTACAAGCCAGGCGGTGGTGGCGCACGCCTTTAATCCCAGCACTCGGGAGGCAGAGGCAGGTGGATCTTTGTGAGTTCAAGGCCAGCCTGGTCTACAAAGTGAGTCCAGGACAGCCAGGGCTACACAGAGAAACCCTGTCTCGAAAAAAAAAAAAGTGACATTACAGCTTTCAAATTAAGTATGAAGATAATTATGTAAATATTGAAAAAAATAATCCCTTGCAGATTTTAATCATTTTAAATGTAATATTCATTCAAACTTTGTTTGTTGCAATTATTTAAAAAATATATATTTGTTATACTTATTATGATTCTAGAGCTCACATTATCACCAAAGAAAAAGTCTAACAGAGGACAGAGATGTTATTCAACTGTAAAGCTCTTCCCTGGTCCTCCTACAGCCTTATATTTAGCTTCCCTTACAACTTGAAAGAAGAAAAGGAAGTCAAATAGAACATAACAAACAAAAAAGCCAGAATTTTACTTTAATTTACAATAGGCTTAAGACAGGAAACTCTATTATAAATGCCTAACTGGAGGTTACAAATGAAAAATTATTAGCTCTTTTATTTTGATAATGCATGTAGTTCTAGATTAACACTAATGAAATTCAACAACCTAAATTATAAAAAATAAAACTCTTTCAAATCCATCTTCGGGTACCATTTTCCTTCAAACAAACAGCAAAATATATAGCAAACACTTAAAAGAAAAACTCCCCTCATGGACTAACACAAATGGTACCCTGTTCTTCTCTCTTGAAACTACAGAGCCTTAAAATAATTGAGTTTTACCAACGATGTCCACAACTTTCTCTAAATATACTAGAGTGGGGCCATCTCGACACAGTAACATACGCTACTAACTTCCTAAGGCTGTAAATACACTGCAAGTATAAATTGTTTGAAAAACATACTTGGGCAAGTATTTCAGGGAAAGAAATATTGAAGGGCAGGCCTGCTAAATCAAAAGGAAGAAATGGCAATAAATGCCACACTGCTGAGTCTTTGTAAGATTTACTGCCAATTCTTGCTCTACAACAAACTCATTTTTCCCCCATGAGAAAAATGAAGTCATTATACAGTATCATGCCAAATCTCATGAAATACTATGAAAAACAACAAGAAATGGTTACTTTCTTCCTGGAGCTCTTGAAGGTGAATTTGTGAATAAATATAACATTGAAATACCTCTTGAACTTTATTTTTAGAAGCCACTCTGAAAATTTGAACAATATCTTTTTATGTGTTTTAAAATAAAGGCTATTTTCCTCTTTTGTATTTCTCGCATTTGCACATATTTGAAAGATTACTTGTAATTTTCCATTTTGCATATCATGTAGTATGTTATATTTAAATAAGGAAGATACATTCAATTCCTTCCCAAATAATTATATCTTTCGCATTTCTGCAGTAAACAAGGTGCATTTCATTGTCTTTCATTCTCAGCCTCTTGGTCCATGTGTTACAAAACAGGCTTGTTTAGAATGAGCTGGCTATTGAGACTTAATAAAATCAAGTCACTGGCATCTGTCACAAAGTGGCCAGTATCCATATCATTATAATAAGTGTAAAGTCTTTGGAAAATTTTACTTTAATATAAATAAAAATTCAACCAAATTCAATGGTTCTAAACTGAATTTTCTGCCCTGGTTATACTTCCTCATACCGCATACTTCAAAACTACAGTGTTTCTTATAATCATTTCTGAAAGGAAAGCATTAATAACATTTCCTTCAGATCGCCAATACTGAAGTTCACTTTAAATGTCCTTTGCCCCTTGTATTGTCTGTTATGGACTCAGGGATGCTTAGTTCCCCAACCTCCCTTTAGAGCCAGACTTTATTTGCGTTGCTAAGGACTCTATCAGACAGTACTGTGTTAACTCCTCAGAATTCACCTTGGTCTACACCAACAACTGACTCTGCAGGTTATACAAACCCGTACATTTAGCTGAAGACAGAATATCTTTCACTAGAAAATACGAGCTCAGGACTCCTTCTATATTTGAAGAATATATAAGTAACCTACACCAGTTGGATTTCTCCCTCTGCCCATACTTGGTGTTTCTTTCCCTTAACTGCATGGATGCCATGGATGGTTCTTAAGATTCATTTTAGTAACAAACTGAGTCAATTTTTCACAGTATCCTATCAGTGACATACTTTAAATGTGTGTTTATTATTTCTACTCATGTAGGAACTTTATAGGAAATATTATTTCTGTTTGGATCAATGAGTGATGTTTCAATGAGGTCTCCATCATAGTCCAATTCCCTTCAAGTACTATATCACATACTGCCAGAAAAAAATATAAAATAGATTGTGTCCCTTATCTTTCTTTATTCACTAAATGATCATGAATGATTATATAATTTAACCTAATTTAAGTTGCATACTAAAACTCTGTTTTTACTATTCCTTACATTTCCACATCCTAGCTTGTGTGTGTACACTGGGAATCAAATTTTCTAATTGCTTCTTGTTCTTCAAATGCCTGTTTACTGGTACCACTGAATATTTTTCATTATCTTATCACCCTAAGTCTCAATTTCTTTGATTTTTTTTTCAAAGTACTCTACTTGGGTCAATGAAAATCACACAGTCTCTTTGAAGAGTGAATCTATTGAATTTTTCAGCTATTGCTTTGAATCTTTTGATGTGAATGGCAATTTATAGTTTGATAGTTGCTATGGGACAAATGATTCAATGAACATAAATACTTCAAACTTCCCTCTTTACTGGTTTAAATGAATTGTTATTGCCAGCAGAACAATACACTGTTTTCCAGTAATACTTTCAGCCATCTGTTAAATATTAATTTTGAAGATTCCATCAATGGGCAAATTTTATAAAATTTTGAAACTTTCTAAAATTTAGGATTATGTATATGATGGGATCCAAGATGGTGGCAGCCCGCACAGATGCATTTTGGTCTTGGGGAAAACAGCCATAAAGCCACAGAGTTATAAGATACTGTGAAAACAATCTGAGTGACTGGACCCACCTGGTTTCACCCAGCTACCCAGGGACCATTAAAAGTCCCTGGGAAGGACTCTTCCTCCCTCTCTTGGACACACACGGAAGCTGCTGAATCTGGGAATCGGGAACCCCCACCAGGAGAGATGCCGGGTAAGATCCACTCTAATACCCAGCGGGCAGATTCGGACCCCACACAGGGTTACTCACCAGCCTACTGTGCCCCCCAGATCCCATGCATGCATTCCAGCTATTTAGTGAAAGGTTTTGGACCAATGGGAGTGCCACACACTCTTAGCAGCGTGCCGCAAGGTGTGCAGCAGCTGAGGTTCCCACAATACATCAGCCCAGCAGCCAGCAGGTCCACAGCTGCATTTTGGAAAGCCCAGACATATCTGTGTGCCCCCAGAGGGATGCTGGACAGGCCCCTCTATTGGATTTACAGTCATTGGGAAAAAAAACGCTGCAGCTGGATTGAGCTGTGGGATACCCTTCCGGCTGCAGGTTACGCTTGACTGTGGTATATAGGAACTTGGATGACAGTGGCCCCATTTGCCAGTATCCAAAGCCAGCTCCATATACACATAGGTAGAGCGGTGAGAGTGGCAGAAAAGGCTACAGGGGTGGAAAGCAGATTTACCCACCACAGGTTCAACCCTGGGCAAACTGTGAGGTCTTTATTATTATTATCAGACTTTTTTTGCTAGTACGGGCCCTTCTGGTGGGAAACCAGAGCTTAAGCATATACAGCTCCACCCCTTGGATCAGTGAGGTTTCGATCTGGGAGGCACTGCTGAGTGACTCACCTTACAGAGGTGGAGTCAGGTCCTCTCAAGACTGCAACAGGCCTTGGGACCGCCAAAGTCCACAGAATCTGTGCCTGGACACACAGGACCATACCACCAGAGCCACTCCAGGCTGAACACTCAATGTGCAACATAGAGACCTCTGTCTTTGGAGCAGTGAAACAATGCTGAGCCATTCCTCATTGCCTGGGAATAGGCTGCACAAGCTCATAGTACGTCTGGCTATTAGATGCACATTGACCCTGAGATCCCCCTGTAAACAGCTGGGGAGGACCACAAACACAGTCCAACACGTAAGCTGCAGGGGAGCTACAACCCCACCCAACAGCCTGAGGCCTGCCAACATGCACTGTCATCTATAGGAAGACCATTTGGATCCCAGGAATCTACAGGAACACATCACCATCACAACCCCTCACCTGAGTCCCCAATTGGGACGAAACAGGAAGAGGTGAGCTCTGGGAGACACACGCACTGAGAACCTCCACACAAGGCCCCATACATCCAGTGGAAAGCAGCAGATTGCCAAGCAATCCGATTGCTGCACCAAAGCGCTCCCTTTGGATCCAAGCCCAGAAGAAAACAGGAGCAGACAGCTAAAAACATCCAAATGGCTAAAGTTCCAAGAAAAAACAGAAATAACAAAAGTCAGGGAGACATGACTCCAACAAAACACAACTATGTTAGCACATCAAGTCCTGACCACCTCACCACAGCTGAAACACATGAAAACAATGACAATTCTACATTATGGAAAGTGATAGAGCCCTTTCAAGAAGAATTTAAATCTATGAAGGAATTCAAAGAAGCCACAATTTCACAAGCGAAAGCAATGGATAATACCATTAGAGAGCTCCAAGCCAAAGTGGCAAGTGGCTCAATTTGAACAGGAAAAAGGCAGGGCAATGAAAGATTTCCAGGCAAAGACAAGCAAATTGGAGCAGGAAATGTACAAAATGAATAAAATCATTCAAGACATTAAAATGGAAATGGAACCAATAAAGAAAACACAGTCAGAGTTAAGAATGGAAATAGAGAGTCAAGGGAAGAGAACAGGAACTACAGATATGAGTATCAAAAATAGGATACAAGAGATGGAAGACAGGATCACAGGCATGGAAGATATGATGGAAGAATCAGTACAACATCCAAAGAAAAAGAGAAAGCTAAAAAAACTCTCACCCACAACACCCAAGAAATCAAGGACTCAATGAAAAGATGGAACCTAAGAATTATAGGCATAGAGGAAAGAGAAGTCTCCTGACTCCAAGGTCCAGGAAATATCTTCAACAAAATCATAGACGAAAACTTCCCAAACCTAAAGAAAGATATGCCAATAAAAATCCAAGAGGCTTACAGAACACCAAACAGATTAGATCAGAAAAGAAACTCCTCTCACCACATAAAAATTGAAACTCCATATATACAGAACAAAGAAAGAATATTAAAAGCTGTAAGAGAAAAAGGTCAAGTCACATATAATGGCAGATCATTCAGAATTACACCTGACTTCTCCTCAGAACCTTTAAAAGCTAGAAGGGCCTGGACAGATGTCCTACAAGCCCTGAGAGAACATAGGTGCCCAGCCAGAGCTATACCCAGCAAAACTCTCTATCAACACAGATGGAGAAAACACGATATTCCCTGACAAAATTAAATTTAAACAATATCTACCCACAAACCCAGACCTACAGAAGATCCTAGAAGGAAAATTCCAACCCAGAGAAGATAACTACATCCAAGAAAACAGAGGAACTAGAAAACTTCACAGCAACTAAACCAAAAGAAGCACAGGACAACCAACTATACCAAAATAATGGGAAATAACAACCCCTGGTCATTAATATCCATCAACATCAATGGACTCAACTTGCCAATAAAAAGACACAGACTAACAGATTGGATCCGCAAACAAGACACATGTTATTGCTGCATGCAAGAAACACATCTCATTATCAAAGATATACACTATCTCAAGTAAAGGGGTGGAAAAAGGTTTTCCAAGCAAATGGACCCAGGAAGCAAGCTGGAGTAGCCATCCTAATATCAAACAAAATAGACTTGCAACTGAAGTTAATAATAATAAAAAAAGACAGAGAAGGGCATTACATACTCGATAAAGGAAATACTCATCAAGAGGACATCTCAATATTGAACATCTATGTCCCAAACACAAGGACACCTACATTTGTAAAAGAAACGCTTCTAAAACTTAAATCACACAACAATCCCCACACATTAGTAGTGGGAGACTTCAATACCCCACTCACAACAATGGACAGATCATCAAGACAGAAGCCAAACAGAGAAATAATGAGTCTAATAGAGCTCATGAACCAAATGGACCTAACAGATAGCTATAGAACCTTTCACCCAAACACAAAAGAATACACCTTCTTCTCAGCACCTCACAGAACCTTCTACAAATTGACCATATAGTTGGACACAAAGATAGCCTCAACAGACACAAGAAAATTGAAATAATGCCTTGTATCTTAACAGACCACCATGTAATAAAGCTGGACTTCAACAGCAAAAGAATCAACAGAAAGCCTACACACACATGGAAAGTGAACAACTCTTTACTGGATGACTACTGGGTCAGGGAAGAAATAAAGAAGGAAATTAAAGACTTCTTAAAATCCAACGAAAATGAAGGCACAACATACCCAAACCATTGAGACACAATGAAAGCTGTGCTACGAGGAAAGTTCATAGCACTAAGTGCCTTCAAAAAGAAAATTGTGACAGCTCATATTAGTGAATTAATGGCTAAACTGGGTGAACTGGAAAAAAAAAGAAGCAAACACTCCCAAGAGGAGCAGAAGTCAGGAAATCATCAAACTTAGGGCTGAAATCAACAATTAGAAACAAAACAAAACAAAAAAACCATAAAAGAATCAATGAAACCAAGAGTTGGTTCTTCGAGAAAATCAACAAAATAGACAGACCCTTAGCCAAATTAACTACAAGGCAGAGGGAAAAAACCCAAATCAACAAAATCAGAAATGAAAAGGGAGAAATAACAACAGACATTGAGGAAATCCAGAGAATATTTGGGTCTTACTTTAAAAATCTATATTCCACCAAATTTGAAAACTTAAGTGAAATGGACAATTTTCTTGATGAATTCCACCTACCAAAGCTAAATCAAGATCAGATTAACAGATTAAATAGCCCTATAACCCCTAAGGAAATAGAAAAAGTCATTAAATATCTCCCAACCAAAAAAAGCCCAGGGCCAGATGGTTTTAGCATGGAATTTCACCAGACCTTCAAAGAGGAGCTAACAACAATACACTTCAAACTCTATCACCAAATGTAATCAGAAAGAACATTGCCAAGCTCATTCTATGAGGCCACAGTCACTCTGATTCCTAAACCACACAAAGACCCAACAAAGAAAGAGAACTTCAGACCAATCTCCCTCAAGAACATAGATGCAAAAATGCTTAATAAAATACTAGCAAACCAAATTCAAGAACACATCAAAAGTATCATACACCATGATCAAGTAGGCTTCATCCCAGGAATGCAGGGATATTTCAACATACAAAGTCTATCAACGTCATTCACCATATAAAAAAGATGAAAGAAAAAGACCACATGATAATCTCGCTAGATGTGGAAAAAGCATTTGACAAAATCCAACACCCCTTCATGCTAAAAGTTCTTGAGAGAACGGGCATACAAGGATTGTACCTAGAAATAATAAAGGCAATATACAGCAAGACCCTGGCCAACAACAAATTAAATGGAGAGAAACTTGAAGCATTTCCTCTAAACTCAGGGACAAGACAAGGATGCCCACTTTCACCATACCTCTTCAATAGAGTATGTGAAGTTCTTGCTAGAGCAATAAGACAACTAAAAGAAATCAAGGGGATACAAATTGGAAATGAAGAAGTCAAATTATCCCTATTTGCAGATGATATGATAGTATACATAAGTGACTCCAAAAATTCTACCAGAGAACTCTTACAGCTGATAAACACCTTTAGCAAGGTGGCTGGATACAATTTTAATTCAAAGAAATCAGAAGCCCTTCTTTATGCAACAGACAAATGGACTGGAAAAGAAATAAGGGAAACAACCCCCTTCACAATAGCCATAAACTATATAAAATACTTGGGGGTAACTCTAACCAAGCAAGTAAAGGACCTGTACAGCAAGAGCTTCAAACCCTTGAAGAAAGAAATTGAAGAGGCCTTTAGAAGATTGAAATATCTCTCATGCTCATGGATAGGTAGGATCAACATAATAAAAATGGCCATCCTACCAAGAGCAATATGTAGATTCAATGCAATTCCTATCAAAATACCAACACAACTCTTTATAGACCTGGAAAAAGCTATTCTCAGTTTCATAAGGAACAAAAAAAAAAAAAAACAAAAAAAAAAAAAGAA
>CAJQZJ010033276.1:7046501-7063111 GCA_907164525.1 Lophiomys imhausi | reverse complement strand
TTTAAAAAGAAAAAAAAAAAAAAAAAACAAAAAAAAAAAAAGAATAGCTACATCAATCCTTTACAACAAAAACACATCTGGAGGTATCACCATCCCTGATTTCAAGCTGTACTACAGAGAAATAGTAGTAAAAACAGCATGGTATTGGTATAGAAACAGACCAGTAGATCAATGGAATCCAATTGAAGACCCAGAAAGGGACCCACACAACTATGGCCACCTAATTTTTGACAAAGAAGCCAAAACCACACAATGGAAAAAGGACAGCATCTTCAAGAAATGGTGCTGGTCTACCTGGATGTCCACTTGTAAAAGAAAGAAATTAGACCCATACTTATCACTTGTACAAAACTTAAGTCCAAGTGGATCAAAGATCTTAACATAAGGCCGTCACCCTAAATCTACTAGAAGAAAAAGTGGGAAAAACCTTCGAACTCATTGTCACAGGCGACAACTTCCTAAACAGAACACCAACTGCTCAAGACCTGAGACCAACAATCAATAAATGGGACCTCCTGAAATTGAAAAGCTTCTGTAAGTCAAAAGACACTGTCATTCGAACAAAATGGCAGCCTACAGCATGGGAGAAAATCTTCACCAACCCCACATCTGACATTGGGCTAATATCCAAAATCTATAAAGAACTCAAGAAATTAAATGCCAAGAAACAAAATAATCCAATCAAAAAATGGGGGATGGAGCTAAATAGAGAATTCACAAAGGAGGAATCCCTAATGGCCGAGAGACACTTGAAGAAAGGCTCAACATCCTTAATCATCAGAGAAATGCAACTCAAGACGACTCTGAGATTCTATCTCACACTTGTCAGAATGGCTAAGTTGCAAGTTAGTATGAAAGTTGAGTTATATATAGAACTTTAAACTCGTGGAGATGGTTAGATAGTAGAATGTTAAAGTCAGGTGCCAAATACATATGGACTAGACATTGGGAATATATGCTAAACCATATAACCCTCATAACTGTGGCATAATTTCCTCTGTTGTTTTGTATTGTATTTATTATTATAAGAGGAAGAGCCATTTGTTGGACTGAAAGGGGTGAGCTATTGAGGAAAATAAGATTTACCTTAAACTTAAAAAAAAAGGGAAGAGGATGGGGGGGTTGAGGGTGGGAGGGTGGGACTGGAGGGGGGAGTAGGGAGGGGATTGCGATTGAGATGTAACTTGAAATAAAAAATAAAGTTAAAAAAAAGCACAAATGACAGCACATGCTGGGATGGTGTGGATAAAGGGGAACCCTCCTCAATTGCTGGTGGGAGTACAGGCTTCTGCAACCACTATGGAGGTCAGTATAGCGATATCTTAGAAAACTTGGAATAGCTTTGCCTCAGGACCCAGTCATACCACTTCTGGGTGTACACCCAAATGACTCCTCATGGAATCATAAGGAAGTTTCCTCATCTATGTTCATATCAGTCTTATTTGTAATAGCTAGAATGTGAAAACAACCCCGATGTCCCTCAACCGATGAATGGATTGAAAACCTGTGGTACATCTACACAATGGAATATTACTCAGCTATGAGAAACAATGAAATTATGCAATTTGCAGCCAAATGGATGGAACTAGAGAAGCTCATCCTGAGTGAGCTAACCCAGAGTCAGAAGGATGCACATGGCATCTATTCACTTATAGTAGGATTTTAGCTATATAGTACAGGATATCTACACTACAACCAACACTCCAAAGGGAACATGGACATAGACTTTTTTGTTTGTTCATTTGTTTGTTTAGTTTCTCTCCCTGGTGATGAGACACTTTTCACTGGTGGTACTGCCTTGTATGTCCCAGTGTATGAGGAGGCTCTTGGCCCTTATATGACTTCTGAACTGGGACGTGGTACTGTTATGTTTGGACACTCCACTCCAAAGGAGTGGGATGGAAGGGTTAGGGGATAGAGGGTGGGAGGGTGGGGCTGGGAAGGGGGAAAAGAGGACAATATGATGGAGATATAACCTGAAGCAACAAATAAATAAATTTATTTATTAACAGAAAGAATTGTGTATATGAATATAATGTTTGTTTGAAATAATGAAAGTATTTCTTATAGCCATTTTATATACATTCAGTATCAACAGAGGAGAAAATGCATTTTAAAAATCTCAAATGTTATTGTTATAAAATATGAACCAATTCAACTAAAAGCCCACCAAATTCATATGTTGCATATTCTACATATGACAATTAGTTGGCTTGAACGATCTATTTCTTGTCTGAATTTAAACATGTACATAATATAAATTAACAGACAGTTCTTAGATGGTTCATATATGTGCATACTTTAATATTCTTTAATGATAAATTCAGAAAAGATAAGAAAACAAAAAAAGATAATTTATCCAATTTATCTTATTTTTAAAAATTCTTTCTCCTCTATCTTTATAAATTGGTTGGGTCTTAATCAACATCTTTCCAGGACTTTTGTTGCCATACTCAGGTTCATTGATTGTTATCTAATAGGGAAAATATGACTCTTTCTTAAGTTCAGTGTGTACCTGAACATAAAGAACTTATGTTTCTTCAATCAGTCTCTGTGCTTTAGATGAAATATATACTTTTATTTTTCAAAAATTTTTTATTGTTATTATTATAATTTAGAAACTTTTAATCCATTCTTTTTAGAGTTTTTGTTCTTCTCTGGAGGTTCTCTTTGAATGAAATTTAACTACTCAACAATTTTGCCAAAAATCTCTGAAGTGCCTATAATTAATAATCAGCATGATATTGTATGGAAGTTTGTATTGTTCGCACATTGCATAAAGGGTTCCTTTACTTATTATTTGTTATATATATATTTTTTATATTCTAATTTTAGAAATGAAGTTGGTGATGGAGGTGTTGTGATAGTGATGGTGATAGCAGTTGTGCTGTTGGTACTGATGTTGACGATAGTGATGATTGTGTTGGTGGTATTGACAGGGTGATGGTAGAGTTGGTGAGGATTCTTTCACTGTAAGTATGTAATATTTCTTTATTAAAAACGTATGTATTTTGAATTCAGATATTAACAGATGAAATATTTAAGTGTTTTTTAGAAATAAATTAATCTAGATCATGCCTCATTGGGTTATATTGTTTATTTATATCCTTCTTCATATAGGTTATTATCAAAAGGTGGCATGTAACAATGCATAGTGTCCCAGCAATCTAATGTAGAAAAACTGCAATAGAACTACTAGTTTATGGGTATGCCAATTATATCCAAACTTCTTTTAGTCTTGTTAAAATAAATTTGCTAGAACTTCTGACTCATCTCCACATGAAGATTTGTAGAAACTTAATGTTTCATTGTTTGTTTTCAAAGCTAGTCATTTTTCTGTAAACATTTTCCATCTTACTAGGTTTCTATTTGCTTATCATTTATTTGTAAGTTTGCTTGTATACAATTTATCCTTATATTTGTGACTACTTTAAAATGTTGTTGTGAGTGAATATTCACACTTTCTTATACTTTTAAAAAGATCTAATTCTTCAAATGGGATCAATGACAAGGGTGACAGTGATATATTCCAAGTCTCATTTCAAGCAGCTTGCATTTATATTTTACATGCTTGACTGCAAGCTGTTACTTGGCACACAGCTTGAATAACCTCTATTCTTTGATCTCACCTTCTAGCTTTTAACTTCAATCTTCTTTAGAGTTCCCAATAAACCGATTAGTCCAATTATTAGATAATCTAGTGCTACTGCCACTTAAGGTTCACATTTATTATATATATTTATATATTTAACTTTTTTATTCGTTTAAACTTCATCATAACTGTTATAAATAAAAAGATGTTTATGTAAAAATATATTTTGAGACATATGCATTATATTGTTTTTTGAGACAGGGTTTCTCTGTGTAGCCCTGGCTATCCTGAAACTTACTCTGTAGACCAGGTTGGCATTGAACTCAGAGATCCTCCTACCTCTGTCTCCTGAGTGCTGGGATTAAAGGCATGAGCTACCACACTGGGCCATTACAGACAGTTTCAAACTGCCATATTGGTGCTGGGATTTGAACCTGGGTCCTTTGAAAAAGGAGACAATGCTCTTAACTACTGAGCCAATTCTCCAATCCTAAGATGTTCATATTTTTTTATAATTTATTTTTTATTTCTTCAAGTTGCATCTCAATCACAATCCCCTCCCTACTCCCCCCTCCAGTCCCACCCTTCCATCCTCTTCCCCCTCAACCCCCCCATCCTTTACCTTTTTTTTTTTTTAGTTTAATGTATATCTTTTTCCCACCAACATTTCCCCCTTTCAGTCCAAAAAATGGTTCTTTCTCTTATAACAATAAATACAATACAAAACCAACAGAAATAAATAGGCCACAATTATGAGAGTTATATGGCTTATCATACATTCCCAATGTCCAGTCCATATATATTTGCACCTGACTTTAACATTCTACTATCTAACCATCTCCATGAGTTTAAAGTTCTATATCTAACCCAGCTTTCATACTAACTTGAATCACAATTTTAAAAATATCTTCTTAGATCCAGAACACCCTCTTGATTCCTAAACAACTCAAAATTTAACTATGAGACTATAGCTATCTATTCTTCAACCACCTTAGAGACCTGAGAGGAATAAATATATATGATTATATAGGAAGTGCAGGGCCCGCAGCTTCCAAAACTAAGAAATGACACACCAGTGGCTGCCTGGACAGTTCCCATTTTCTCTCCATACATTACAGCATCAATCTTCAGCCATTTGGCCCCGTTTCTCTGACAGACATTGATTGTAGAGCAGGAATTATGAAGGACTTGCCTACCCTGTCTTGGCAGAGCTAGGCTGTCGACTTACCTGCTTCCAAGTTTTGTCCTTTTTGGACAACATTCTGTCTACAGTTGGAGCAAGGGGCTTTTCCTACCAAGAGATAGGCTTGCGACTAATTCAACCATCTCCCACCTTAGATTCTTCGATGATCATCTTCTACTTGGAGTAGAATAAGGGGTGCTGTCAGGAGCTGACATGTCTTGATATCAAAAAATCTTAAGTTAAGAAAACATCTTTGAATGCCATATTCTGCAGATCTCTTGAGGTTTTTGAAGATGCCCTATCTCTTATATTTAGATAAGCAAATGTTGCTTGTATCTTAGCAACTTGATTTCTGATTAGCTTAGAAAATTACTGTGATAGACTGTCATAGTACCTAACAAAATGACAAGCTTGCATGACTATTAGTTTGCATTTCTTAATTATCCTAAACAGTTTATGACAGTTGGTAGCAAAAGGCCAAAACTTCACATTTCATTTTTAAGCATTACTAGGTATAAAACCTTTAAGAAGCGTTACCCTTAATTTTGTATCAATATACAAAGATCAATACCTATGTAGCCCAATAAAATCTTAATTTTGCATCAATATACAAGGGTCAATACCATTGTGGCTAATATAGTCTTAATTTTGTATCAATATACAAAGATCAATACCAATGTAGTCCAATATTTTTAAGGCATTTTTATTTGCTATATGTATGTGTCTCTGTGTATGGATATGTAGACATGAGTGCAAGGATCCATGGTGTCCACAGTATTGGTTCCTCCTTGTAGCTGAAAAACAGGTGGTTGTGAATTGAAGTGTGGATACTGGGAACAGAATTCAAGTCATCTGGAAAAGCATTAAGCACTCTAAATCACTGAGTCATTTCTACAGGCCTAGTTTTATTTTTTATTTTGTGAATTTCACATCATGCATCCTGTTCTCTTTCCTTTTCCACCTTCCCTCAAACCCACCCTCCATCCTTGCAACCTGCCCCAATATAAAAAAAAAATCTCATTGTGGAAGCTGTAGTGTGTCTCAGTATGCCCCACAATATTGCCTTTTGTCCACATGTTTTTGTTTGCAAATGTTCATTATAATGACCCCTTGGTCTGGTATGAAACCTCTGGCTTCTAACACTGAAACCTCACTGGGACTCCCCTCAGATATGCTGTTATTGTCCTGTGTCATGGAGATCCTATAGTTTTGAGTCTTTGGAACTGGCCTCTTCATGCACTCCAGCACTTCATCCATGGGGTAGGCTAACTCATTGACCTGGTTCTGGGCCTGCAACTCCCACTTGCAAGGGCTACTCTCCTGAGTAACCAGGTCCTTACCAGCACCAGGTAAGGGTTCAGATCTGCTTTTCTGCTTTTATTACCCCCTCAGAGCCAGTTCTCCTGCATGATACCTGTGGCAAGGGCAAGAGAGGATCTCTCCTTTGCCAACACTACAAAGCATAAAAAAAACAGGGCTAGCTCTCCAATACTCACTCCCTCAGGGCTGGCTCACCCACAACCTCCATATTCAGGACCAGCTGTACTGTGCTGCTCAGGCAGGGTGCAGGGCCTGTTTTCCCAAGTGCTGCAGCATGTGAGTGTCAGGGACAGGTCTTCTGCTCTTTTGACCTCATTAGGGCCAGATCTCCTGTTAGCCAATGGTGGTGAGATCCCCTCCCCTCTCTTTTGCCCTCACTAGCAGAGGCAGACAGGATATCTGACCCTGATGGGGTCACAAGAGCAGGAGAGTTGTCGTTACCCTTCACATGAATGACTTTTAACTACCAGTGGTAGTAGTAAAAGCAGTCAAAAGTCAGCATGGTAGTACTCACTTGTAACTCCAACATTCAAAGGGTTCAGTTGGCATGATAGAGAGATCTAGAACATTTGCAACTTGGTGATTTTGAGACTAAGTTAAAGACATGAGAACTTATCTCAAAAGCAAATAATTTAGTGAATAAATACATAATTTTATATTTAGGAATATGACTGTGTGTGTTAGTGTGTGTGTGCTTAGGGGAGAGAGAGGGAGAGATAGATAGATAGATAGATAGATAGATAGATAGATAGATAGATAGAAAGTAATTAAATAGAGTCCATTAATTAGAAAGAGATAAGAACAGGTGCATGGGATTGGCTGGAGGCAGGAAAGAGAAAGGTGAAATTGTGTAAGTATATTTTCAAAAAATATGTAATAAAACAAAAAACAAAGGAAAGATGGAAACACAAAAAGAAATAAAGAAATCAGCTGTCTGGTTCCTGAGAAATATAGCACATGAAAGTCTATTTTGTGCAGGTAAGTGTATGAAATATTTGAAGATAGGGGCTCATGTCTAGGATCATCTATGTACATGCACCTTCTTTTAAAATTATTTTTCTTAATAAATTGTGCTTTATCATCGAATACGTCTGTGATGTTCCACTGAGATAAACATATGTGATACATAGACAGTTCTGAATGTGTTTGGAGTCCAATAGGATGTGCTTTTAATGTGTCTAATTTCTTGATTTCTTTATAAATTATGAAAATTAGCCCTCTGTTGGAAGTGGGGTTGGTAAGGGTCTTTTCCCAATCTGTAGGCTGCCGTTTTGTTTGAATGACAGTGTCCTTTGCCTTACAGAAACTTTCCAGTTTCATGAGGTCCCATTTATTGATGGTTGGTCTTAGATTCTGAGCTGTTGGTGTTCTGTTCAGGAAGTTGTCACCTGTGCCAATGAGTTCCAGGGTTTACCCCACTTTTCCTTCTATTAGGTTTAGTGTCTTGGGTTTTATGTTCAAGTCTTTGATCCACTTGGACTTAAGTTTTGTGTAAAGTGATAAGTATGGGTTAATTTGCATTCTTTTACATATTGACATCTAGTTAGACCAAGAAACCAAATAATCTAATCAAAAAATGGGGAACAGAGCTAAACTGAGAATTCACAAAGGAGGAATCTCTATGGCCAAGAGACATTTGAAGAAATACTCAACATCTTTAATCATCAGAGAAATGCAACTCAAGACGACCCTGAAATTCCATTTCACACCTGTCAGAATGTCTACGATCAAAAAATCAAAAAATCAAATGACAGCACATGCTGGTGAGGCTGTGGAGAAAGGGGAACATTCTTCCAGTGCTGGTGGAAACTTGTGCAACCACCATGGAAATCAGTCTGGCAATATCTTAGAAAACTTGGAATAGCTCTACCTCAAGACCCAGCCACAGCACTTCTGGGTATACATCCAAATGATTTCTCACTAATCCACAAGGACACCTCCTCGTCCATGTTCATAGCAGCTTTATTTGTAATAGCTAGAAACTGGAGACAACCCAGATGTCCCTCAACTGAAGAATGGATAAAAAAATATGTGCTACATTTACATATGGAATACTACTCAGCCCCAGAAACAATGAAATCATGCAATTTGCAGCCAAATGGAGGGAACTAGAAAAACTCATCCTGAGTGAGCTAACACAGACTCAGAAAGATGCACATGGCATCTATTCACTTATAATTGGATTTTAGACATATAGTACAGGATAACTCTCTTACAACCAACAAACCAAAAGGAACAGGAACATAGACCTGTTACCTGTTAGTGGGACACTTTGCCCTAATAGAGTTGCCATATTCCCCCAGTGCAAGAGGAAGCTCTTAACACTAATAGGACTGTTGAACTGAGGGGGCAGATATGTAGGGGCAACCCACTCCAGAAGAGTAGGATAGGTGGGATAGGAGGAAGAGAGTGAGAGAGTGGGACCAGGAGGGATGGAGAGAGGGGACTGTGATGGACATGTAACTTGAAGTAATAAATAAACAAAAATAAAATAAAATTTAAAAAGTACATTATCTATAAGATAAGGAATATTTTAATAATTTATGAGTCATAGAAGTTTTTACTAGACTGTTTTATATAAAGGAAATAAATGAAAAAATGTAGTAAACTTCACAAGTTAAAGGATGAATTTGCAATCTCTGAAATTCCGTTTGAAATATATACTTATAAATATGATTCATTTCTAGACATAAGCGGGAAGAAAAGCCCTTGGAGAAACTATGAAAGGTGAATTTAGCCTGAAGTGATGTGACCTAGGGCTGTGATTATAATGATATAATCTTTGTTGAATCATGTATGGAAAACTTCAGGAAAGAGAAAAAAAAACATTGTAATGTCTTTATAATTATCTTTTTAAATTTAAAAATATAACAAAACTGAAAATTTCTTCCTGACAAAGCTATATGCTTGGTTATATAATTTCTTTGTGGTTTATTATTAATAAAATGTATGATCTAGTTACCTCTATTAATCAGATATTGTTTGGGGGATAGCGTTCAATAAAACATGGCTTAGCAGTCTCCTTGGAATGTGCAAGGTGGAAAGCACAAGCTTCCAGGCGGTTCAGATAAAGGGGATAATAAGCTGGGGGGTCGGTAAGTTAAGGCAAGTGGAAGATGTGTCTAAACTAAGATTTGGATGTATATATCATTTCACTTTACCTATTGTTTGGTAAGGACTTTTGTTTGCATGCTTTAAGGAAAATCCTATTAACATTCTATTAAACTTTAGGAAAAGAGAGTTTTCACACATTTCTTTTTCAGATCTTGGAAAGTGTGCATCGAGAAGAATGTATAACAAACTCTGTACATCTAATTAACCATGAAACTCATGGAACAATAATAAACTTTCTGCCATGAACTTTTCCACACTGCCAGTGTACTAACATTGAACAGTCATGAATAAATGATAGGAAGCATTAGTTGAATGTTCATGCTATCACATTGTTTGATAAATTTTAATTAAGTCAAATATCTATTTTATGAATATGACTTAAACAGCTTTTCACAACTTATAAAAATCAACAGGATACTGAAAAGCTCACTGACAATAACAGCATCCATGCATATGGTCTAATATAGGGAATACATATTTTATGAAAAGTTAGTAAATTTTTGGTATGGAATTTACCATGAATCTAGACAATTGACATTTACTAATAAAATCAGTTTCACCCACTATTCTATCTCAGCTATTTGAAAGAGGAAAAATAAGCATTCAAGCAAGTTTATTTATGAAAGTTATCACTAGAGGAAGTTGTTTCTGTTCCTGACCTCCAGTGCAGAGTATGACTATAAGTGACTGAGGCAGGATCATCATGTGATTAACTATAACTATATTGCTAAATAGCTTGAGTGACCGTGGTACCTCCATTATTATTCATCTCTCTGAACCTCAGTTTCTTCTTTGAAGATGTGGGCATGTGTATTCCTTACACATTGAGTTTATGAAATGCAGTTGAGTTCTTGTCATAAACAATTGATATCTAGCCTGCATATTTGAGTATTATATTTGCAAATTATAAAATTAACAATAGAGTTCATGTCTTACTTGCTCATGTAAGTCTCTGTTCATCTCTAACACTTAATTTTTTTTCCTTTAATTTTAAATGAGTAATATGAACAACTGGCCACTGAAAGTTTCTCAAATCTGTTATAACTGACATTTATGTTGGTTCTTCTTCAAGGACCTTAGAACCTTGTTGTAAATCTTCACATGCTATGTGACTACATTGACTGACTTAGTACATATTTTAGTTTGTCAGGCAAATATTCAATTTTGAAATATATGTACATAAAAATTTCTGCATTAATTGTTTAATCTCTTAAATTCAAAGTAACATTTAGGATTACATAACAACATTTTTCTTAGTTTGCAAATGAAAACAAAAGTCAATAAATGAGTTCAAATATATTTAGTAAACATTAGGCAGACTCTCTACACAAAGACATTTAGGGACCATGTGATCCAACATCTAGGAATACGGGAAGGTGCATATCCAAGTTTTGTGTGGATATTTTATGTATTAAAGTTTAGTGTTTTCATGAGATTCTTGAGTGAGCCAAAGAGTGATCTCTGATTCTTGTGTCTTCTCTTGGGCTCTTTTCCTTCTGTTTGTTTGTCTTGTCCAATTCTGCTTTGTTAGTTTTTGTTTTATCTTATTATATTTTATTATTATTCCTTTAAGCCTATTTGTTTTCTTCTTTTTTTCAACATCTATTTATTTATTCAAGTTACATCTCAGTCACAGCTCTCTTCCTCCTCCCCTCCTGGTCCCACCCTCTCACCCTCTTTCCCCTCTAATTCCTTTATTTCTTCTCCAGTGAGGGGGGACCCCACATATCAGCCCCCTTCAGTTCATCAGTCACATGAGGGCTAAAAGCTTCCTCTTGCATTGGGGCCCAATGAGACAAAAAATTAGCAGATCCAGATGGGAGAGAATGTGGGGAGGAACTGGGAGGAATGGAGTGATAATCCCATAATTAGGATATGTTATTTGAAAAAAATCTGTTTTCAATGAAAGGAAATAAATTTTAAAAAAGCCATGTTCTTTGCTGTACCGGGATCTCTTCATGTTTTGTGGCTTCCTTTTCTGCATCCTCATCTCTCTCCATTGCATTGTGAACATACCAGAAATCCTGAGAAGGGAAAAGTAAACAACTATCTCTCAGATTTTGTTACCATAAAAGCTAAATTTGATGTTTGAAAGTAGCATACAGTCACAGTTTATTCTACAATTCATTCACTACTCAATCCTGCATTATATGCAAGAAAGATAGGAATTATTCAAAATATGGAGGCTTAGAAGTTTATTAAACAACAACAAAGAAAAGCCAAATTACAAGAGAAAATTTGAAGATAATACCAAAACAAAACAAATACTGTATTATTATTATTATTATTATTATTATTATTATTATTATTATTGTGTGTGTGTATATAAGTTTGAATGTAATGTATTAAGATTATTGAGCCCATAGTAATTATCAGGTTAATGTTTCTAGTTTTCATAATAAAGAAATTTATACTTTAATTTTTTAACATAGAAGGTTATGCTGTAATAACTAGACAATGATAGGTGCTGATATGTTTTTTAAGATTTATTTATTATGTATAAAATGCTCTGTATTGAAATATGTATGCCTGCACACCAGAAGAGGGCACCAGGTCTCATTATAGATGGTTATGAGCCGCCATGTGGCTGCTGGGAATTGAATACAGGACCTCTGGCAGAGCAGCCTATGCTCTTAACCTCTGTGCCATCTCTCCAGCCTGCAGATCTGTTCTGTAAATGTTTCAGTGGAACTCATGTAAGTAAAATATGAAATTTTGGTTTGATCAGCATGTATATGAGCATCAACCACAATATAAAGTAGTTACAGATCTGTTAAAGTTTCATAACTTAAGCCATACTAGAACTATATCACTTTTTAAGCCTAATGAAGGCACTGCTCATAAATATAATTTCTCTACCAATGAAATTAATGCTAATAGGCACTTTTACTGGTAATTTATTTTAAGTGATCATATTATTTTAAGTTTTAAATCTATTGTTGTAACTATAGAATAATTAATATTTATATCTTTATGTTACTCATAGATTCAGTACCATTTATTGCCTATGGTTGTTACAGATAATAGATTATTAATTTCAGTATTTTATATGAGATTTGTAAAGATCTTATCCTACAAAATCAATATTGAAATAATATTCAGCCATTAGGGATTCCTCCTTTGTAAATTCTCTGTTTAGCTCTGTTCCCCATTTTTTGATTGCTAAACCATCCAATTTTATAATTTTTCTTTCTCTATCTCTGCATCTCCCTTAAACACACACACACTCACTCAAGTGCACACACAGACACATACACACACATATGTGCACATGAACACAAAAAAAAAATGAAAATCAAAACAA
The DNA here is from genome assembly GCA_907164525.1 of Lophiomys imhausi. Lineage (NCBI taxonomy): Eukaryota > Metazoa > Chordata > Mammalia > Rodentia > Muridae > Lophiomys > Lophiomys imhausi. The sequence goes on along the minus strand of CAJQZJ010033276.1, from coordinate 7,050,598 downwards.
ACAAAACGAAATAAAAATCCCACATTAAAAATGGAGTTTGTTTTGTTTTATGTTGGTCAACTACTCCTAGGCGTAAGGCCTGCCCTGGAGATCTACCCACTTGATATACTCACTGACACCCTATTGTATCAGATTGATTTTGCCTTTGCCAGTGGGTAGCAATTGCAAATAATTTGTTGGTTAGGGGTAGGACCCTGAGCTTGTGTTAACATCCCCTTCTCAGTACCATGCTCCTTTTGCTTGAAACTTTCAGGTCTTGTGCTTACTGTCACAGCCTCCGTGAGTTTGTGTGTACATCAGTCCTCTTGTGTCTAGAAGACACTGTGTGCTTGAAGTCATCCATAATCTCTGGGTCTTACAGTCTCCTCCCTTCTTTTCACATAGATCCCTGAGCCTTGAGGGGAGGAGTTTGATAAGATATTCCCAAAATTCCCCTATAACGTTTGAGGATCCGTTTTTGTCCAGCTGAGACAGTATACCGTCAGCAGTTGAAACAAGTGCAGCTACTTGGCCAAAGGTTGGTTTGCCACGTTTCTAACTAATTCCATATGATTTTGGGGGGCAGTGTTTATTATTTTTTTGAAGTAGAATGGTTGTGCTGCCAGGGGCTGACATGTCTCATTGTCAAAAAAGCCTTAAATTAATAAAAAATATCTTTAAATGCTATATTCTGTAAGTCTCTGAGGTGTTGTGAAGATCATCTATCTAATATCTGAAAAGGCAAATGTTGATTGCATTTAGCTATTTACTATATGTTCAATCTAGGAATCATATTTTTGAAACAAACTAAATTAGTATTGATTATCTAAATATTAACTTGTATTTCTTAATTTTTCTAAACTGTAATGGCAGCCATTAAAAGGACTAGAACTTTATGTTTCAATTTTAAGAATCACATAGGCACAATATCTCAAAAGCATTGATAAATGGTATGTTGCAACTAAATACAACCCTAATTTTGCATCAATATTCAAAGATCTATAACAATTTAACCATATATAATCTCAATTTTGCATCAATATACAAATATATATATATATAAAACCAAACATAACATTAACTTTTTAATCAATATACAAAAATCTATACCAATGTAAAAATTTTGGTTAGTTAAGGCTCTATAATTTAAGAGTAGATTCAATAATCTACTCTTTATTCCTATTATTCCTATATCAATCCTATATTGTTCTTATAGCCTCACTTTTTTTCTTTTCAGTCCTTCTCCTCTGCCTTTCCCCTTACACTAGATATGAGAGTAAGAAGGATCAAGTAAGAAAAAGAGAGAAATCCCTGATTCTAACCTTCTAGACTTTGTTATCTCTGTGTTCAAGACCATTTAACAACTTGTAACCAACCCCTCTTTTTAATGATGACAAACTCCTCAAACAACCAAAAACCATCCACCTTGCCTTTTAGGACTGAGACATCATTCTCTTAAAATTGCTTCCTGTTGATTGGGGATATATTTTTACTTTTGGGGGAAATTGGGAAAATGTAGTTTTGCATCTTCCAGGAATCTTGGGTCTTGTTGGGTACTAAGCTGAAAATGCATCCTTCTCCACTGGTAGGTCCAATCTCAGTTGTTCTCTGGGCAGAAAAGGATGAGGCACACAAGAAGATACATGTTGGAAGATATCTGGTCCTGCTGGAGTGGTAGGAAAACAGACTTTTCATCACAAAGTATTACATCCCTCAGATACACATGAGAGAGGGGGGAGGGAGGGAAGGAGGGAGGGAGAAAGAGAGAGAGAGAGAGAGAGAGAGAGAGAGATAGGCAGGCATGCATTTCTGCTATGCAGCATAAGGTGTAGCCCTTTTAGTTAGTTAAGCTTCTGGTATGGTTAAAAACTCCAGATATGGTTAGGGGCATGGGCTAAGGTCATTGGCTAAAAGTTAAGGTACTAAAATATCTCATTAACATTGGGAGGAATTTCCAGAAATCCCAGGTGCTGCTGAATGGGTTTCTTACTGGGAGAAAGGGTTGGACTTGTAATTTTCCTGAAGGCTATGTGACATTCCTTAGATAGAGAATCTGGGGATTCCCCAGGGCAGGTGGAGAAGAGGGAGCTGTACTGAGAAAGGGGGTCCACCATTTAGCACTGAGCATAAAGGGTTTCCAGTAATGTCAGATTTTGAGCTTAATAGCAGAGTATCCCAACAGGAAAATGGTCCTTTTAAGAATGCTGGCTGTAGCATTTGTTGTCCAGCCTACAGTCTCTAAGTGCTCTGAAAACGTAGGCTTAAATGGAATCCTTACTGGTACAGTCTGAAAGACTGAACCATATGAATTAGCTGCTTTGAAATTGGCCTAGATATGAGTTTTGATGAAAAAGCTACTAAGACAGTCTGATACTGGATCAACTGGGTTACTTGCTTTGTCTTCATTGGTGTCTGGTACCTTTGCTCTGAAAACACATAAACTTTTAAAAGAAACACACATTTCTGCATTAATGTGTGTATGGAATGTACACTGTGCATAGATTTGTATAAGATGATTTTCTGCTCTTTATATGAGTACGAAAGGCATCTGTCTTTCTTTATAAGTTGGTTTGGACTATATAACCAAACTGTAATATGAACTTTATCCATGCTATATGAGAAGATGGTGTGGTGTGTCTGTCTTGAGGAGTTTGTAGCGATGGAAGTTATTGGCTATATATAGGTGAATTCCTGGCTGGTGATGTCTCAGTCTCGATATTCCATGTAGAGGTATCACTGCATACATTACTTGTTTTGTTTTTCTTCTTGGTTTCTTTTTTTCTGTCTGCAGTTAAGATCTGCTAGGGGTCTCCTCAGGTCTAATCTGATATTTATCAATTTAGAAGGAATTCATAGCTTCTTTTTTCTTCTCTTGTGAAAACAAATTCAGTCTCTTGAACACAACATACTTCCATTCTTATATTCTGATGTAATCACACACACACACACACACACACACACATTGATATAATTAATCAGTCCTAAAATCCACTATATTTTAGTAGCTATGTTATTTGTCTCACTGACATTTAAGTAATTTAAAGTCAATAAAACATTATTTAAACCATCTCTGGGAAATCTCATATCGTCCTTTTGTTCTGTGAGTATTTTCTTTAAAGTCCTGTTAGATTTTTTTCCCCATCATTGTTTGTCCTGTAAGATTGTAAGGCATATCTGTAAGATATATCTCCTCAACTGTGGGAGCTGAGTAGCTCTCCTCCCATGGTGGACAGCTTCCACTGTCCTGGCCATGTGTTCCAGGCACACTGGACTGGGCCACCATCTGTGTCTCTTTCAGTAGCTGTGGGAATGAAACACTGCCTTTCAAGTACCCAGCCTGCCACCACACCTAACTTTCTGACCAAATTCTGGATTCTGGAACTTTTGGTTCAATCCCTGAATCTAGTGTTTAAGCTTGGATTCTATGTCTGATGCTGGACATTATCTGTACTTGGTCCTCTGTAACCACAAGTTTTTCCATTTATGCAGTAGCTCCTGGGATAATATCTCTGAGATTTTATATTTATTTACAAATACCTAGGCCAAAGCTTTAGTTTGTTCTCCAACTACCTAATAACTTGTTTGTCACATATATTCTATTCTGTGAGTTCCACATGGCTAGTTACCTCTCCTCAGTTTTCATGTGACCATGTTCCTCACAGTTCAGGGTGGATCCCTCCCTGTGCCTGACTCTATCCCACAATTCCACTCTCTCTCTCTCTCTGTCTGTTGGATGTCCCACCTTCCATTCTACTCTTTCCTATAGACCATAGGCTTTTTTATTGATAGGTGATGCCTCCATACAGTATACAATAGAATATCCCTACAAATAAATATGGAAGCCCACAGCCAAATATTATATAGACAATGATAGACCTTGAAGCACTCTTACCTAAATGGGATGTCTCTATTAAAGCCCTCCCTTCAGAGCTCAGGCAAAGGAATGTAGGTGACAGAGGACACCAGGAGAAGAAGGCCCTCCAAATCAACTAAGTAAAGTTCACATGAACTAGTAGATACTAAAGCAGCAAGCACAGGGAATTCACAGATCTCTACCAGGTCCTGTGTATGATATATATATATATATATATATATATATATATATATATATATATATA
>CAJQZJ010033276.1:7004217-7043779 GCA_907164525.1 Lophiomys imhausi | reverse complement strand
ACACACACACACACACACACACACACACACACACACACACACACACATGCATGCACACACACACCCCACACAAAAACACACCATATCCAATTTTATAGCCAACTGTAATAGTTTTTGCATAGTCAAGATCATCTAAACAAGAGATAAAATGAAATAATTTCCTTTCTTTTTATTTTCTTAGACTTTGCAGTGAGCTTGGTTAGAAGTCCAAACCATAAGGACATCTCTTCCACTATGCTCATAGCAGCTTTATTTGTAATAGCCTGAAACTGGAAACAATCCAGATTTCCTTCAATTGAAGAATGGATAAAAAAAAACTGTGGTACATTTACACAAAGGAATATTACTCAGCTATCAGAAACAAGGAAATCATGCAATTCACAGCCAAATGAATGGAAATAGAAAAATTCATCCTGAGTTACTTAACTCAGATTCAGAAAGATGGACATGACATATATTCACTTATAACTGAATATTAGCCATATAGTACAGGATAACCATCCTATAATCAACAGACTCAAAGGAACATGAACACGGACTTTGTTATCTGTTAGTGGGACACTCCACCCTAGTGGAACTGCCATGTGAGTTCCAGTGCAAGAGGAAGCTCTTAGCACTCATGTGACTAATTAACTAAAGGAGGCTGATATGTGAAGGCACCCCATACCAGAGGAGTAGGATAGGTAGGAGAGGAGGTAGTGGGTGGGTGGTGTGAAGGGAAGGGGCTGTGATGGAGATATAACTTGAATTAATAAATAAAAGTTTAAAAATGCATATTGAACTGCTAAAAATATTGTAATATTTCAGCATGTATTGTTAAAGTAGCAATGATATCCTGTCTGATCTTAGGAAGATTCCCCAGGAGAGATAGCAGGGTCACACTCCCAGAATTCTCTTTGCGATGATTTATGCCCTTCTTACTGCTGCAAACTGTGAATTCATTTGTTTTGCCAACTTGGAGTTTTATTATCAACTAGGAAGCAGAATGTAATCAGAGAAATAAATTATCAGCAATCCATAATGGGCCAACTACATGACAGCTGAGGTATAAGTCGGGAATGACTGTGTAGCTTATGAGTATATTCACGTAATGGAATTTTTATTTTAATGATTAATATTTGATCTATGGGTAAAGTTCTGAGTTAACTGTATATTTCATGGAACTTGATTTCAATAAATTGATTTGACATTATCATCGTTTGCTTTGTTCCATTCATTTATTCATGCAAGTATCTATCGAATTGCCAAGGGCAAATCCCTAACCATTCCCACAAAGTAACCAAAGAGTGTCTGGTGGACATTCTTCTGCAATTGTGTGCTTTTCTTAAGTGAATGTCTGTTTTAGTTCTAAGTTTGTTGTTCTTGTTCTTGTTTGGCAAAGACAATGAACTTGTGCAATGAATTGCTTTTTTTTTTTTGCTTACATTTATTTCCTTAACTTTTCATTGGTTCTTTGTGAATTTCATATCATGCGCTCCAATCTCCCTCTCCTCGTCCCCACCCTCTAACTTTGCAACCTCCCCCCCCAACAAAAATCCTCCTGTGGCAGCTCTAGTGTGTCACAGTGTGTTGCACAGTAAACCCTTTTGTCCACACTTCTTTGCTTGCAAATGTTCATCATGATGACTTGTTGATCTGGTGGTATATGGTCTCTGGCGTCTGCTACTCTATCAATACTAGAATCTCACTGTAACTTCTCTCAGATATCCTGATGTTGCCCTGTGTCATGGAGATCCTGTAGTTTTGGATCTGGTAGCTTTGGATCATGCACTCCAGCAGTTCATGAGTGGGATAGATTTGGCATGGGCCAATTCAAAGCCCTGGGCCTGACAGGTATCTGAACTGGTCTGCTTGATGTCTATCCCACTCTCATACCTTTGGGGCTGGCTCACCTCAACCATGCTGCTACCATGGCCAGCTCTACCCTGCTTCCCAGGTGAGGTGCAGGGCCCACTCTCCCAAGTGTTGCAGCTGGTGAGGGACATGGCCAGTTTCTGCTGTCATGATGCCAGGGCAAGCCCTCCCACTTGTCATAGATTATGAGGGACAATGGAGGGAATGAAGGCTCCTCTCTCTTCTGCACCACTGCCCAGTAGACAAGATGCAGGGCTGGCTCTCTTGTCCTTAGGGCCATCTCATTTGCAAACCCCCACATCCAGAGCCAGCTATACTGTACTGTCTAGGTAAGGTGCAGGGCCTACTCTCTCAAGTGCTGCAGCAGGCGAGGGGCAGGGGCAGCTCTCTTCCTCTGATGACTTCAGAGCCACCTTTGCTACCTCCCGTAGTGGCAAAGTGTAAGGAAACAGAGGTTCTCTCCCTCGCCCATGTCAGTGACTGGCAGATTAGTGACAAGGTCTTCTCTCCCATGCTCACATCCTTGTACTCCTTTGTCTGTGCCCTGCCACCAGGGTCAGTTCTACTGTTCTGCCCAGGTGATGTGCACAGCCCACTTTCCCAAGTGCTGCAGCTCGGGAGGGGAAGGAACAGCTCCCCTGTTCTTGTGACCCCAGGGCCAGTTCTGCCACGTCCCACAGGTGGTGAAGGATGAGAGGGTAGGAGTGTATCTCTTCCTTGTCCATACCTCCACATGGGATATGAGTGGTAGGAAAAGCTCCCCTATACTGGTATCCTTGGGGCCACTTCACCTGCAACTCCCAGAATGTGAGAACAGTCCAGATCAGGGATATCTGCTTGACTTTTGGTGGTAACAGACCCTGCTGTTGTAGGCCTTGGACACAGACATGCCCCCATCCCTGTGGAAGCATGGGCAAGGACTTCACCATGTGAAGGTCCCAGGTGGCATCAGTGGCTACTCACATCAGGCTATTCCTCACTGCCTTTGAATTTCCAGTTCTGCCTCTCTTCATTGTGCCCACATCCTTCTGTTCCTCTTTTTCTTCCATCTCTCCACCACATACTTGCTCCTTTTTGTGGTGCCTGAGTCTTTGATGTCAGCAGTTATTTTAGGAGTGGTCTCAGGAGTGCTATTCCCCAATCATGCGTTATGGTGCCAGGCAGTTGCTCATTTTGGGCATGATCTGTTCCCTCAGGGCTGCGTGGTGCCAGACTGATAGTCATCTTAGGATAGCTCTCTGACCAGGACCAATGGCACCAATCTGGTGGTGGTCTTGGGCTACTTTCTTGTCTGGCCTTCCAAGTGGTCATCTAGTGAAGGTCATCTGTCTTGGGCTCACTCCTGCCAGGACCTGAGGTCCCAGGTGAGTTTATTCTAGTCTATGACTTGCTCCACATCCTGGAAGCCCATCTGAGTCTGTTTGGCAGTGGACTGGAAGTCTTCTTAGGTTAGCTCCTTTTTTAAGCCTCCTGGTGATAGATTGGTGTTGGTATCAGACTCACTTTTCTGAGGGAATGTTAGACTACTCATTATTCAAATCTACATAGGTCAGAACACTGAACATAGACATAGTCTTTTTACCCTTTGCCACCTACTGATGCACATGTGACACAGCAGCCACATCTGCAAAGCCTCTGGGGCAAGTTTGATGATGTTGATGATGATGATGATTAGCCTAGTCCTGGCTCTTTGAAACTTTTTCCAGTCTCTTAGTCTATATTTGCTTGTTTCCCTTTATAATATAAGCATATGCCCATCAAGTCTTTTGCTTCCAACTGCCAGATATAGCAGAGGAACTACAGTAGATTGTATGACTGTTCAACTACATATATATATATATATATATATATATATATATATATAGTTTTCAAGGTGAAGCTATTTTAGTAAGCTTCTATATTTCTATATTAGTAGGTTTCCACATGACTTTTCTAAAGGGTTTTCATAGTAGTTATCCTTCTCCATATTCCATCCTCTAGTCTAATACACATATATGAAGTGAATTTAAATGGAATTATCATAAAGAAGTGGGGGAGACAATAATGCAACCAGATATCATATGGTACCAAACAAAACTCCCAGTACCTAGAATAGGTTATACATTTCTGAACTGTTGGCCAAAGGGATACCACTCCACATTGCAGGCTGTTGGCAATGCTATCCTCCGCACCCTGACAGCAAAGCCCACTTACTAAAAACTCCTCTTACTTATGTCTGAAACATGGAGGAATGTGGCTAGTAGTCAAGTGGAACAACACTCTTCCTGGGTAGTTTTCATAATGCTGGAGGGTGCTATACATACTGCCAGAGAATAAAGGAGTCATGAATCTTACCCAGCTGTGAACCCTGTGAGCTACAATAATGGCCTTCCATGAATCATATGTCTTTTCACTCAATAGGGGCATGAGTGTTATGGATGTAACCAACTACCTTTAATTGGATTTAAAGCCCTCTGTATATTATCAAACCCATATGTGACACTGTTAATGAGGCCAAGAACCTGAAACTAGATAGTTCATAGATTCTAGGGAAAAACCTGCTACTATTGTTCAAATAAATGAGCATACAATAAAATGGCTCCTAATAACGTATTGCTATTAGATCAGCACATCACTTGTCTTTCATCAGAGAAACTTCTTCTTGCACAATGTGACAATGTGCAGAGGGCAAGAATATTTGGAGTGATCAATCTGAATGAGATGTCTATATTATGCCCTTCTTCTGAAGTCTCAGAGATAAATGTCTAACATCAGAGGAGATAGAATGTTTACGAAGGCTAGAGGTGATGAATGCCTTCAAGGAAAACATGTTTTCTAGACACAAGAGAGCAGATATACATACAGACTCACAGAGCCTGTGGCAGCGTGCACAGAAGCTGAACAAATTCCAGCCAGACAATAGTGAGGACTGGGGTCCATGACTGGCCAAGAAGCTGTGTGTGATCTGTTTAAAATAGGAGAAAGGTTTATTTCAACTCCATTTCTCCAGTGGAATGATACTCCAGGGCCGGCAGCATGTTCAGTCGTAGTTGGCCAACACAAATGAGGTTTTACGATTTGGTTGATGTTGTTTGTTTGTTTGTTTGTTTTTGAAGACAGAAAAAACTTGAAGTTGTGTGGGTAGGGAGGTAAGGGATGGCATCTGGGAGGAGGTAGAGGAAGAAAAAATTATGACCAAAATACAGTGTATGAAATTCTCAGAGTAAAAATTATTAAAATTCTTTCAAAGCAATGTTATAACTATCTTTGGACCAAAGAAAACAAAATTATCCAATATACTTAAAGATTTCTTTTGTACATATTCATTTCTTCTTCTTTAATATGATTAATTTCTCTTCCTTGACCCATTACTATAGTTAGAAACTCTATTAGTATGGTAAAAAAAATAGTTAACACTATTTTTTTTTCCATTGCATCTTATTTTAGGAAATTAGATGTGTTTTTACCATTCTGAGGGCCTTCATCCAACTTCCTAATCTATGAAGATATTAGCATCATTAAAAACATGACAAGCTGTGCATCTAATAAGATGATATTAGTTATCCCATAAATAATTTGTATTCAGTCTGCAAGACCTTTATGTGACAGCGAACAATAATGATATTCCTAATGAGTAAGAGATATTATCTAGTTTAATAAAATTGTCACTGTGTGTAAAATGGAAGTCATGGATAGAAGAAACAAGAGTAAGTGTATAAAAACTCACAAAATATCCACATGTGAATCCATTTTAATATGTTCAATATGATCAAACTGAGGCCAGCTTAAGTTATTAAGAATCAAATATGACAAAATATTCCTTATTTCTATTACTTTCTTAACCAAAGAGATATCCAAATCATGAGGCAAAAGAAATAATAGCCCTCAAATCAGCTGCCAGTATCAATTTGAGCATTGTATGTATGACCTACATTAAACCATTAAACCTGGGGAATATTGAAGTCTTAATGTATTATGGTTAGACTTAATTAATGAAATCGTAAATTTTAATTACTCGTGTTTCTGTGTGTGTGTGTTTACGAGAGAGAGAGACAGAGACAGAGACAGAGAGACTCATGGTTTTCCTCTTTATTTTATTCTGGTTTTTGTTGTTTGTTTGCCTATTTCTTTTCTATAGGGAGAGTGGAAGATAGAAAGGTTGTTGAGTTGTGTGGGTAAAGACATGAGAGGCATCTGGGATTAGTTAGGAGAAAGGATATCACAGTAAGAATATATCATATGAAAAAATTTTCAATAAAAAATCAAAACAAAAAATAAGGTAAGAATTATTCATTATTTTAAAATAATTATGATTATAATATATCACAATTCTCTGAAACTCCATGTACTACAATAACAAGAACTTTCTCTACTAGATAAATTTTAATTGTAAGTGGAGATGAATAACTGTTACTTTTCAGTGATGTCTTCCTGTACCATGTTGATTGAATACATTGGTTGTATCACAAAAGAAATATCAATTTAAATATCAAAATATACATAAATACACTTAAAGATACATATATTTTAATAGCTAATTATGATTTTCATGTCTAACTTAAATTGATATATATTAAGAAAACAATTGAAACATATTATGGAAGTTATCCAAATTTGTTCATACTAGACAAGAATAATAATCATCTATATATAGCCTTAATATCATAAAAACCTTTAGGCAACCGAGTGTTCAATAAAGAAATAAAGCAAAATTAAATGAGGACTAAATCAGTGCATAAACTATTCAAATTAGTGTGAGTCTGAGAAAGTTTTAACTCTAAGAATGCACACATTTTTACAATCAGAATAGTTGAAGCCTTGTAGCACAGTGAATCCACTTGTGCTGTGAACACGAGCACTTTAACAGAGCTTGGTTTTGAAGCCCTTTCAGTCACTTCCCCACATTAGAGGTTATAAAAACCAAGCCACTCTTTTGACATCTCATTTCAAAAATAACAAATTTGTCATTAAACCAGAGCTATGAATTCAAGCTTATTGATATCTCTATTGGCACTACAGCCTGAGAAGCTATAAATATTACTTACATTCTTATTACTACCTTGAAAGTTCAACTCAGAAGAGCAATAAATCACTCTTGGTTCTTCTAAAAAAATATCACAAAATGGGCAAGAGGATTTATATAATGCTCTACATAATAAAAGGTTGGCTTTTAATAGTTCTCCAAGTTTATACTTAATTCAGTTTTATTAATCTTGTCTAAGTTGTAATTCTTCAGCTAGTGAGAACAAGCTTGAAAACTTGTTTTGATGCTCTGCATAACCCACATACTCCTCATGCACATATGTGATAGTAATCTAGGAAGCAGAAAGACCTGACATGTAGATGCTTTCCAGGAAAGATGGTTTACTTAATAATGTACTTACTATGTTTAGTATGGGGTTGAATCTGGGTCTTGTGGATGCTATTCAAGTGTTCTATCATTATTTCCGTGACTAACCCTTGCTTATTTGACGAAGGACCTCATTTTGCAGCAGAGGCTGATTTTCAAATTATGAACTAGCCCCGACCTCTGCTGTGAAGCTCCCACCCCCGCCCCTGTACTGGGAATATAGGCCTGATCCACCATGTTTGTCAATAGTCTCAAAAAAACTTGCTGGAAAATGTGAATGCCTATTTACCAAATGGGAAGGAAAAGGGAAAACAAGACCTTAAGTTGGATGGAGAAATGCCCTCAAATTAAAGATTGAATACAAAGTCATGATTCTAAAAAAGAGGAGGCACCTTTTGTTAAGGACTAGGAAAGCATACCCAAATGGATTTCATCAGAATTTTGCCCTTCTAATTTCTATATGTAAGGACTACTAAAATGTAAAAGGAAAACGTGGAGTTGTGAAAACTTAAAAAATCATGTAAGAATTTTCTGTGCACATCATTCACAAATAAAAAGGAAACACATTACTTTAAAATGGACATATCTCAATAGTCACCTTAACAAAGAAGAGATGTGATTATCAAAATAGCATATCGTTAGTCACATAAAAATAACAATACTTAAATTAATATGAATATATAAGAGTAGGTCAGATATTGAGCATTTTTAAGGAAAAACAGGACATCATGCTAGGCAAAAATTATATAATGTTGGAAATTATATGAATATTCTTGAATTATATGAAAATTCTTGAATATTATTTTTCAATGGCTTTTGCTGTGGAACAATTTTTATTTCAATGTCTAGCATATATATTAAACCTGTAATTCTAATTTAACATTACAACCTAATCATATCTGTATTATTTTCCCCTTAAATATCTCCTTGGAGTTTGTAGATGTTTGTGATGTTCTCATCTTTGCCAATAGTTCTTAGTGTAAGACTGAGGAATTGTAGGCTTGTTCTGGTCTTTTATGGCATAGCCATTTGTGTCATTCTAGTTCCATCCGTGTTTGGGCAGTCATGTTGACGAGAATTTATGGATGTAGCTTTTAACATTACTAGGAGACACAATATAACAGAAAAATCCTTGATCCTCTGGCTTTTACAATCTTTCCAGCCCTCTTCAACAATGTTCCCGTAGCCTTCAGTGCAGGAATATTTCCTAGATGTATCCATTGTGTCCACAACTCTACATTTTTATTTGTTTTGGTTTTGTGCTCTGTGGTGACCTCTCTGTTGCAAAGTTTCTTTGATGAAGGAAGAGAGGTTTGGTAAGTTTGTGGTTGTAGATTCTCCTCCAATAACTATGACTTCACTGGCATTGAGTAGTTATACAGGTTTCCATTACTAGGCATGGTTTCCCTCTTGTTGAGCAGGTCTTAATTCCAATTACAGAACTTTGGTTTTTGTCAAGGAATGTGTGCCACTATTGTACCCTTAGGGTTATCTTGTTATGCTGGTCCTTGATGTTTTCATAGGCATCAGAGGTGGGTAGAACTGTTGATTGCTTCCATCTTTTGTAAGCTTGCATGATGCCTTCTAATACTATAAAAGGTAGTTCTTGTGGGGGTCTTAAGACCAGTTCTAGCTCAGAGATCTCTAGATCCTGTTTCTGAAGTCCATGATGTCTTCAGAAATAAGGACTTATATTTGACCTCTGAGAGTAACCAAGGATAACAGCAATAGACTGTATGTTTTTGGGAGTCCCTTAGACAACCCTGTCTGTTGAAGAGCTTGACTATGCCATTGAATTTGGATTCTTTTCTCTCATCTACACCTATAATTTAGAGGTGTGTTCATATGCTTGTGCATTTGCGCACACACACGTGTGTGTGTGTGTGTGTGTGTGTGTGTGTGTGTATTATAGTCTTTTACATTTTCTATATATCCCTTTCCTATGTTTTGTTTTAAAATATTTCATATTCCTTGCTTATTTGGTCTAAATCTTCAATTTTATCTTCAAGACCTAATATTCTGTATTCTGAAGGCATATTTTAATACTATTTATTTGTTGTTATATTAATAAATCTACCTCCCTTCCAACCCACTGACCTCAGGTATGGAAGAAAAAAATTTATTAGAGACAGAGGGTGTAGACCTCTTTAGACGTAGGTCCTTGGGATTATTTGTCAGGATTTTAGCAGTCCAGCCAAACAGCATACACAGGAACAGGTATCAGCAGCAACGGAAACACAGCAGCAGCATGAACCAGTAGCAGTTCGGAGTAGCTCTGGAAGGGACAGCAGCGCAGCAGCAGCGGCATCAGAGGCGCAGCACCACAGCGTCAGTGGCAGCAGGGCCACAGCATCAGCATCAGCAGCACCACAGCATCAGTGGCAGCAGTTTTCCCACCCACAAGCCTGTTGCTTGGGGCTGCAGTCTCTTCTGTCTGACCTGGGCTGCAATCAGCAGAAGCAATGTCAGCAAACTCGAAGCAATCCCTAAGCACTGTCTGCAGTATTTCAAAGTAAAGTAGTATTTAGAAGTGACGCCAAGCAAAAGTCCCTCTGTGTTTCTGGGGTTTCTAGCTATTCTCCATCAAAATCCACACAAGGATGTTTTTCCAGTTAGCAAATGCCATGCCCCCTATATGAGGGATTTTCCTGTTTACTAAAATCACATGCTCTCTAAGGAGTTCGTTCATCAAAGTTATGTTTTTCAGCCTGAAAAAGCAAGTCCCTGCATGTGGTGGTTTCAGGCTGACAAAACATTATGTGCCCTTTCACAAATTTGTTTTTTGGTAGTGGATTTAGCACTTTCACATCTGACACTTGGGACCAAAACAAAAATCACATTAATTCAATACAACTGTGTTTTTAAAGAAATCAAAACTTCCACCAGTTTTCTGCTTAATTCATTCCATGTAATGCTTTCCCTGGGTTTTCTATTTGAGTTATTGGCTTATTAATTTCATCTTCATTTTAGCATTAGTATTCTTCAATAATTCTATCTGTTTCTTGAATTCCATTTTCAAGTCTTTGTCATTTCCAACAATCTTAAGTTTGTATTCTCTCGAATATCATTCAGACATTTATTCTTGGGAACTTTCTCTTTGGTTTTATTGAGGAGTTTGCTTGTGTCTTCCTTAGACTTCTTGACTTTTTTGATGAAGTTTATATATTTTAAAATCTCACATCCTGGAATTCATTTAAGAGAGTCTCATTGGCTACTGGTTTTGGATAGAAGATACTGACTTGATCTTTATATTGTTAATATTCTTCAATGAGATCTTGGCATATGAACTTCCTTTGTTAACTCTATGGTTGTTATGGACAGAACAGATGGGAAAGAATAGAATGTATTAGGGTGTATTGTGTCCAGAGGTTGGAAATGGCTTGGGTGGAATTAAGTTGTATTGGCAGCAGAGTCTGGGTGATATAAAGGATAAACATCTGTGGTAGAAGTTAGGTCTCTGGTGAAATTTGTAGGCAGTTCAAATTAGCATCTGGCAGCACATAGGGAGGAGCTTGCTGTCCCTTTACTTGTTGGCATGGATGGAGCCGGTTGTGGCCAGATATATGCCCTGTTGAAAGGGCATTGCTAAGAAATCTTTCAAGCCATGCAGATGACGTCATTTGCTATGAGAAGCAATGGGACTGCTGGACATCATGAGATAATAGCATATATAAGCCAGAGACTCCATGTGCTCGGTTTCTTTCTCCTTCCCTCACCAACTGAGAAGTCACATTGAAGAAGAGCACAGTAAGGTATGCTGTAAACAGAATTTAGACTGTTAGAGCCCAAGGCAAAGGCATAGCATAAACCTGCTGTGAGAGAGTCTTTTAGAAGTGTCTGTTTTGGGGCCCCAGAGTGCTGGAAAAGTGAAGGAGGCAAGCGGAATTAGAAAGCTGCTAGAGAAGCCTTGAAACTTGCCTAGGCCAAAGAACCATGGAAGCAAGTCTTAGCTGATTGAAATAGCCAGCCTCAATTGGTGGTTTGAACAGACTGACTTTATAAACTAGCCATAATTTGGTGGTGGAAATAAACTGGCTTTATGAATTGGCAAAGTAAGGCCCAACGGACTTTATGCTTAAAAGATACTGCCTTCCAGGACTGTCGTAAACTAAGCCATCTCACAGGGAACTATGCTAAAAATATTAATATTCTTTTAAGAAACTTAAAGTAGGGTTAAGTGTTTTTAGATAGGTTTTAGAGTGTTTTTAGGTATTGAGGTATTTTTAGATACATTATAGATTTTAGATTATAGGATTTAAGCATTTTATAGGTGATTGGTAAGTATTAATAAATATAAGGGTGATAAATAAAAATATCCTGTTATAGTTGGTGCCCAGTGTAGGGTAGGATGAGGTTGCAATGTACATCGCAACTCTGTCTGCTTCCCTGTTTCATTCTATGCCAAATTTTCAGTTTTATTCACCAACTCTGATTGATAATTTTTAATTTTCTCAGCCTGCATTTGTAAGCTATGTAAGTGCAAAGCTGTGGTTAACTTTTTTATTTTATCAGTTTTCAATCCATGTCAAGGAAAATAAAATTTTCAAAAGATACATTCATTTCAAGATTTTACTTACTTATTTTACTTAATTGTATGTGCGCTTTCCTAGGATTTCCAATACATATTTCTCACATCCTTCTGTGTTCTCCACAAACTTTTAGAAGTCCTGCTTTCTAGTAAAGGTTTGTTAACTGCAGATTAATCTTATGTATGTATAATATAGAATATTTCTATAATGTTCTCACTTCCTCTTGGAAGTGTCTTTAAAGTTTGTATTTCTTCTATCATTTGATTCAAGAAAACATGAGTCTTCTTATGATACAGACCTCCTGTCCTTCACTCATCAGTTCTAAACTCTGTGTAAAGTCACTCTGTGACTTTCTGATATGGTACTTCTGAGGTCAAAAATGTATTTTTTTCTTACATTATTTTAATAAAACTAACACAGAAACATTTTCATTACTGATAATTTAGTTTAACCTAAGATTAGTTTTAGTTTGTATAGTGAAATATCTTATACTGGCTGAATTCTCTCAGTCTACACAGCCCAGAACATTCTTGAAGTCCTGGATTAGGTGACATCTGTCCAACTGTCCCAATAGCCAGGGTTGCAGGTGTACATCACTGCACTTGCCAAAAGATGATTTTAAATGCCCATTTATCATTCTCATAAAATGCATATTACACTTCCTTATAATGGATGTAAATATTCTCCAAGTCTCAATTAATATCCCTTATGAATGTTATTAATGTATTAGCAGATGAAATATATGTATTCATCTAGTATATATTGTTAATTAGTGTATAGGTCAAGTTCATGATATGTGTTGTGAATTAATTTGTATCCCTTAAAATAAGTTGGAGTTCTGACTCTCTGTACCTATAAATATGACATTATTTGGAAATGAGACCTTTAAGATATTGTTTGGACACTTTGTTTTTAGAAGTATTCTGACATCCAACAACTGTCATCCTTACAGGAAAATAGATCTCAAGAGGCAGAAATGTAAAGACAGCAGCATATTATTACAATATACTGTGATACAGCCATAAATTAAGAAATTCCAAGTACACATGGTACCAGCCAGAAATGTGGGAGGTTCATGAGAGAATACTCTCCAAGAAATCTCTGCACACACTTTGATATGAGCTTCAGTCACAGGAGGATAAAAGTAAATTTCCATTTTGTAAAGTTTCAGTTTTTATCATATATTTGATTCAGTAGCCATGGAAACTAATAACTCCTTTTAGGAGACAAACTAAACATCTGTGTGCATGATACTGTCTTACTTTTAGCCATTTTATGAAATTGTTTTCTATGCAGTCTATGTATAGCATGTAAGTATAAGTTTGAATGAATTTCTGTTTTTTTTAAACATGTGAGGAAAGAATGCCTAAGTCCATTATAAAATGTCCTTTCTTGCAATTCAAAAGTGTAACTAGCGTTTAGAACTTCATATGTTCATCTTCTGTCACATTTATTTTTATCAGAGTAGTAATTTCCATGTTAAAGGTCAATAGCCATTAATTTCAAGATAAAATTTACTCTGTGATTTTGGGTGAATCACAAAGATTGTTATTAGCTTCTCAATGTAGCTTTAAAATAATAATTTATTTAAATTAAAAGTTATCAGAAAGAGCTAAATATCTAATTAGATGTATAAAAAATCATCTATTCCTTATAAAATAATATTGCACTACAAATGGTTACAGAGTTGCCTCCAAGACTGGTAAAAATGTACTTTCCATCTTGATTGTCATTATTAAATTGCTATAAATATATCATGACTTGAATGGAACAAGTATTTTTGAATGTTTAATCTTAGAATGAAGCTCACAAATCTGAGCATTGTGCTTGTGGCTATGGTTCTAAGTCTTGATGCCCTGGAAAAGAGATAATCTGTTGGAAAGTGGCAGAATGTAAATCTAAATTTGAATTTAGGCAAGCAATGAGTAGGTCAAAGGTAAAAAAAAAAAAAAGGAGTAGACACTAAACAGTGTCTAGTCATACATTGTTACTACAAATGATCACACTCTCAAAATTTATTCATAATCAATTATTGAGATATTATGGCAAATATCAAAATTATGACCTCTTAACTATTTCTCATTATTTATTGATTTAATGTTCTTCATACATGTTTTAAATTAATTTCTTTTACTAGCATAAAAAGTGATGGATATTAGTATAATGTTTTCACCTTACATTCATGTAAGGGAAGTTAGATTAATATAAATTAGATTTAGTGAATATCTAGGGGCTTCTGATATAGTCTCTTAAAAGGGGGCATGAAATTCAGCCTGGTACCTGTGGGCTACTGGCATGGCAGCATATGGACTAAAAGCAAGGTTTATGGGTTGGCATTGTTGTCAGCTGCTAATAGCCTTACAAAGTGGGCAGAGCCCAGATTAGCCTGAAACCAGGAGAAATTAGGAGAGAACCTATTTAAGGATGATATGGGCAGAGCCTGATAGTTCCCACACTAGAGACAATGAGATGCAAGACCGCTTTTTCATCTGGTGGAGTTAATGCAGAAGGAATGAAAAGAAGATCTCAAACAGAGCTGAAAAGCTACAGCCAGCTCTCCTTGAGGCAGAAAGAAGTTGGTGAGCAGAGAAGGCCTCAGCAAGGCAGCAAAAAGCCAACGACTAAAACCCTGTGACACAGCTTTTGCCTAGAGGGGTTTGACAGTTCAAACAGTGGCCTGAATGGAATTGTGGTCAGTCCCAAAGACTGAGGAAGAATGGCTGAGTGGCTAATGCAAACTGACCAAGTTGGTCTATGGACAGAAGAGGATCCAGAAAGAAGAAAGCCTCAAGTCTCATGTAAAGCAAAGCAGCCACAGCCAATTTGCCCTACATCTGAGATATTCCTGAACAAAGACTATTAAGTAAGTGCCTTAAAGGATCTTCTCCTCAGAGTCATTTTGAGGTGCATTTCTCTGATGATTAACGATGCTGAGCATTTCTTCAAGTGTCTCTCATCCATTAGGGGTTCCTGCTTTGGGATTCTCTGCTTTGCTCTGTTCCCCATTTTTTGATTGGATTATTTGGTTTCTTGGCATTTAATTTCTTGAGTTCTTTGTAAATTTTGGATATTAGCCCTCTGTCAGATGTGGGGTTGGTGAAGATTTTTTTTAGTGATAACATCAGTTGACATGCCAACATGTACAGAGGGTGTTCCACGTGGTCCCACCCTACATTATGGTGATGCAATATTATGAAAATATCTCTTACATTCTAAGAGACTGGAACTGTACCCAGAACTTACAGCCAGAGTTTATCATACACCTTGAAGTCATGTAAGACTTAAGATTGCTGTTCTGCTGTCTACTCGAACTGTTTATTTAGCCTGCCTTTAAGAGAACAATCAAACATATATACTTGGGTTTCTTGTGAAACCAGCTTTCACAACTTAAGTTAATGCATATCTGTATTTTTTTTTAAAGATTTATTTATTGTGTATACAGTGTTCTGTCTGCAGGTATATCTGCAGGCCAGAAGAGGGCACCAGATTTCATTATGGATGGTTGTGAGCCACCATGTGGTTGCTGGGAATTGAACTCATGACCTCTGGAAGAGCAGCCAGTGCTCTTAACCGCTGAGCCATCTCTCCAGCCGCATATCTGTATTTTTAAGTTATGTACTATTTCATGCCCCTGATCTAAAAATACATGTGTATCATGTGCTGACGTTAGCAAATAAAGAAGTTGAAAACACCTTCCTTTTTTTTTCCTTTATTTTTTATTTCTTCAAGTTGCATCTCATTCGCAGTCCCCTCCCTATACTCCCCTCCAGTCCCACCCTCCCACCCTCAACCCCTCATCCTCTTCCCTTTTTTTTTCTTTTAAGTTTAAGGTATATCTTATTTCTCCCTACAGTTTCACCTTTCAGTCCAACAAATGGCTCTTTCTCTTATAATAATAAATACAATACAAAACAACAGAGATAATTAGGCTACAGTTATGAGAGTTATATGGCTTAACGTACATTCCCAATGTCCAGTCCATATGTATTTGGTACTTGACTTTAACATTCTACTATCTAACCATCTCCATGAGTTTAAAGTTCTATATCTGACTCAACATTCATACTAACTTGCAACACAATTTTAAAAGTATCTTCTTAGATCTATAACACTCTCTTGACTCCTAAACAACTCAAAATTTATTTATGAGACTCTAGCTATCTGTTCTTCAACCACCTCAGAGACCTGAGAGGGATAAATATATCTGATTTTATAGGAAGTACAGGGCCTGCAGCTTCCCAAACTAAGAAATGACATACCAGTGGCTGCCTGGACAGTTCCCATTTTCTCTCCTTACATTACAGCATCGATCTTCAGTCATTTGGCCCCGTTTCTCTGACAGACATTGATTGTAGAGCAGGGGTTATGAAGGACTTACCTACCCTGCCTTGGCAGAGCTTGGCTGTCGACTTAGACTTACCTGCTTCCAGGTTTTGTCCTTTTTGGACAGCATTCTGTCTACAGTTGGAGCAAGGGGCTTTTCCTACCAAGAGATAGGCTTGTGACTAATTCAATCATCTCCCACTGGAGATTCTTCGATGCTCATCTTCTACTTGGAGGAGAATAGGGGGTGCTGTCAGGAGTTGATATGTCTTGATATAAAAAAAATCTAAAGTTACAAAAACATCTTTGAATGCCATATTCTGCAGATCTCTTGAGGTTTTTGAAGAGGCCCTATCTATCTCTTATACTAGGGTAAGCAGATGTTGCTTGTCTCTTAACAGGTTTATTTCTGATTAGCTTAGCAAGTAACTATAATAGGCTTTCATAGTACCTAACAGAATGACCAGCTTGCATAACCATTAGTTTGCATTTCTTAATTATCCTAAACAGTTTATGACAATTAGTAGTAAAAGGCCGAAACATCACATTTCATTTTTTTTCTAAACTTTAATTATAAAGGTTATATTCCTGGATATTGGTTGATAAGCAATGATATTTATTATTTGTGTCAGTTGTGATCAATTTGAGCCAGTGACTTAATGCCTTGTAAAACTCTGTTAAATATTTCTGTGAAGTATCTCACTATTTATACCATATGATGTTTTCTGTGCTGTGCAGTAAAACTAGAGGGAAGCCTTTTGTAAGTGACAAAAACCAGCAGAGAGACAGAACAACCAGACACCACTGGCACACAGACACACCCAGCTCATAGAATATACACACAACAGACATACACAGAAGATACAGATACACACACACACACACACACACACACACACAACAGAGAGATGCAGACACACAATCACACAGAGAGGCATACATCTAACACAGAGACAGACTCAGAAGACAGCCTTTAGGCAGGCAGGCACAGATTCTGATTCACGCAATGGGAAGGCAGAGGATGGAAGCCACAAAGATTGTCTATGAAGCAGATGATTCAAATTTGAACTCATATTTTGTTAAATAGCTACAAGAAGTGTTTTAACTTCTTTCCTTAAGGCAACACTAATGTATTACTCATAACTCAGAGTTAGTTACTAATGTATACATTCTGTCCAATAGAAGAATAGCTATTGGTGGTCAAAGGCAGTTGAAAAGAGAGAATTTTCTTCTAGAAGGAGCTCCTGCACTGAATGCTTAACCTCAGGTAGTTAGGCCTGGGCCTCTGTACATGTTCATAAATGGACTCAGTGGGTTATATGTACATGTACATGCAACAATAGCTAAAGAAGAGAGCATGGATTTTGGAGGGGGACACAGAATGAGGGGGTCAAAAGGATAGAGTACATGGTATAAAAATAGTTTTCATGGATAATGGTCTCCAAAAATATAAAATTATAAAAGATAATCTGTTACATAGAAACAGCAAAGGACTGAATATAGAGAAATGCACTCAGAAGCTATTATAGCTCCTGGATATATCAAAAATTCTCTAAAACATAAGAATGTAACATGTGCAATAAAATTACAGTATTTAAAGTAAGTGTTGAAAGTGTAAACAACTATAATAAAGAAAGTAGACAGCAAATGGAGGAAAATAAAGAAGAAAAATATTAAATGGAGGGAAAGATAAAAATGGGAACAGAGAAAAATGTGTCAGGAAGAAAAAGAAGATGATCGGATTACAAAAACATTTAAAAAAACAAAAACTACAAATGATTTCCCAATAATGAGAAATTTCAAAAAGTAAATTAGATGAATGTAAGAAGAATAAGAATAAAACATGAGTGACTTAAAGAAAAGATGATAATATAACAATACTATTAGAGTAGAGAGGAAATAAGGGAGATGAGGAAAATATAAAGGTTATATTAGGGGAGGAAATTAAATGAGAAGGCAAAAGATTGTTCTATATTGAAAGCATCACATAAACAAAATAAAGTTAATGCGTTAAGGATAATAAACAATTAAAATATAATTCTTTTGATATAATGAATAAAAATATTGACAACAGTGCAATGATTTTAAAAAGTAGAAGCACAGGGAAGAGAAACAATACAGGTTAAAAACAATGTCTTCCTAGGTCATCAAAACTTATGTACTGAAAGTTTATACATGGGAATCATTCATTTCAATTTGTAACTCTGTTTTCCTTAAGTTTTATGCTTTTATTGACCCTGTATTGGGACAAAACGCCTACAAAGCTGTTTTCACTTCACTATCTTCTCTAATTGCATTTCAGAGTCCTATCTGGCCACACTTAGATTTACACAGAGTGGGCGATGCAGGCTGTTTCTCATAATTTGGAAATCCTCCAGATCATACCCCAGGAATAATGATCTAGCTGGAAGATATATTAGAAGTAGACAGGATATGTGTAAAGCAACCACAGCATTGAGATCTATATAGACAGAAGAAATATCTTTGTAATTTCTAGATTTCCTAAGTATTATTGACGGGTATACTTTAGGATTATCTTGACCTAGAACAGTTAAATACTAGATATGTGGCTCAAGAGATTGAACAACTACTAGCCTTAGTTCTGGATTTGGGGCTCCAAAGGTATTCTGTGCTGATAAGATCTACTCCTAGCTACTAAATGCAGAACTATGTTTATTACTTCCATAGTCTCTGGGAGTCTGTACTTACTAGCTTGTCAGGACCCAGCCCTCCCACTGTCCACAGCTGTCTCTTGCTCAGGTCCAGTGACAGTCAAATTCAGACTCTCTTAGACTTGAGGTTTTTTCTGTCCTCAAGTGCCATTCTATCTCAGTTTTCTACTAGAATCTCTGTCATGATGACACTGGCCACTGCCCTCTGTGTTATATAGACAAAAAGAGAGTCTTTTCCACTGCTGAGTCAAACACCTGAGAACTAAGCATGTCGCAAGAACCTGTAGCTGGATTTGGGGCCTGTGAAGACCCTGGACTTTCCTTTTAGTACCAGAACTGCCCTCTTTTCATAGGGCTATCTCAGTCACCTTCTGTCTGGAGCCTCTTTTCTGTTTCTCTTCCCTCACCTGAGCCCCATTAAACTTGGCTCAACTTCTTTAAACTGAGTCACCTGTTATTTTTGTAAATGTATCTTTCAGGCACCCTCTCACTCTGAATTCCAACAGTCTTTTTCTTTTTCTCCTTGGGAAAGAGTCCATTCTTTTTCACACTGAGTCTTCCTTTCCACTTCACCATCTTTTCCCAAACATCTGCCATTTTTATAATGATTGTAATATCTATTCTATAGTTTTAAAGGATAACATGTTTTAAAGGATAACATGCATTCCAGTATTTTCTGAACATTTTTCCTTACACTATTTCATTTTACATCTTCTTGTACCCAAATTAGTGAGGCTGAAAACATTTTTTCAGCTGATGAATACAAGAAATGCAAACTGATAAGGTTGCCAACTTTATGAAATAAGTCAAAATTAATTATATGCTACTAGATACCCTCTTATCACTGGCATATAGTTAGATGTTGTGTTCAAATCTCCATATTAATCTTTACTACCATATTAGCTCATTGTTAAAATGTATGTAACACTGTATAATAAAATGAGAATACTGAGAAAAAGCAAGACAGCATACACTAGAAGTTATTGTAATATTATAATATTATAAATCTTATAATTTGTAGTCTCATTATAAATAGTAAGCAAAAATGGATAATGCCTGATATTTCATTCTAGGAATTCATCATCCTAACTACCCACTCAGAATTCAATACCTAATGTCACTATGTGCTATGTCAGCAATTTTTAATGGAATAATTAAAGTATGGTTACTAGCTTCTTCTTAATCATAATGAACTTAAAATTCATAAATATGAATAATTTGATTAAAGTTATTTAAAGTATATTTAGAATATAGAATATGAACAATTAAAATGTGAATAAACATAAATGTTCATAACTGTGATTATGTGACTTCCATGCAATAATTTTAAAAGAGAAAAGAGAACATTCTGCTGGCAAATTTGATAATTTAAAACCCACTAAAACTACTGGTGAGTGTTACTGTTTTACAAGACTCTGCATTAAAACTTCTTCAGTGGTAAAAATACTACAAAGCATGTAATTGAAAATTTTTATTTAAAACACTTATATTTATTAATTCCTTTCTAGGGTGTAGACTATTAGAAGTGTCTTAACAGAATGGAATACATAAGTGACCAATCCTTTTTCCCATCTCTCCTTACTGTAAGTATATTATTTATATATTATATTATATGTTATGTTATATATTATACTCTTATGTATAAGAATTGTTTTATATGAAAAATGACATCCTGAAAAAAATACCACAAAGAAAACGTCACAGTCACAAATCCACTTTGGCTTCTTTAAGGGCAGCACCACATTTCAGATGTTCATACCGGGAGGCTGATGATACAATATTTTGGTCAACTTGACATGTGGACATTGAATTAATCACTAGATATATCTTCAAGTTACTGTTGGTCAGGAACTATGGAAACAAATCAAGCTAAAATAGCCAATTAATCAGCCAGATAGTAAATATTTGCTGTCATAAATCTATTTTTTTCCTGATGTTGTAGCAGGTTACCTTAGTGCCATCCAAGCCACTTATGCACTTTATTACTACAAGCAATGAACCCAAGCATTAACTTTGGAAAATTTGTCCATTACCCTATTCAGAAATACAGATTCTGGGAAATAAAACTTATTAATTTTCATGTTTAACTATGTAGTCTCCCAATTAACATAGCTTGAAACTGTTAAATAAGTCAAAATAGTTAAAAATGGACAGAAACAAGTGTGAAAGCATGAATATTCCAAGTTCCATTTCATTTTGCCAATGATTTGCCAAGTAACTTTATTTGATTTCTACTGAGTCACATCATATTCCTCTTTTAATCTTTTCCAGCAATTACAGCTGAGTTTGCCAGTATCACCAAATGAAATGAACCAATAAATTGGATTGCCTCCACAATGGTTTACTCTTAACACCATATTTATTACATTACTGCTTGGAAACTGTTATCTGAAATAGCATAAACTGCACAAGAGTCCTGGTTTGGATAAAGGACTGGATTTAAAACTCCATGTTCTTAGCTTTGAAATTTTGTCTATAAAAGTGACATTTATTATGCAAAATGCTTTGTCAAATGTCTCTTTTTAATAGTTGCATGGATTTGAGTCCTATATAAGATCAAAGTCAGCCCCTACCCATAATTCAAAAGTGTGGGAGACATGTAGCTAACAGCTCCAGATGTATTCAGTGCTCCAAAGCCAAAGAGAAACCTTGTAATTATTATTATATTTTTATAAATATTACTAGTTCCATCTTGGTAGAAGGAATCTATAGATACTTTATAGGGGAATTTAGGTACCTACTTTAAGAACAGACCAGATTTTTCACTTCTATAGTTTCTCAACCAGCAGCTGTTTGACAAGTCAAGGGTACTGTTTCTCAAAGAAATGACACTTTACTAGCTCTCAAAGAAATAAGAAGACCTACTTATAACCTATCATTCAATTTCTGTTCTTATTAATTAGAGTTTAATCTTTTTCATTGTCAAAATATAAACAAAACCAATATTCGTCTATGTGTAGTGTTTTTTATAGTTCTTTTTGCTTTGTCATTGATTTCTATAGTATGGCTATTAGATTTCAATGTATTTTGATACTGATGGGCAATCTGTAACTTTCTAGAACCTATAGTTTAACACATGTCATCAATTTTGGAAATTTATCAGTATCTTTTAATTTGTTTCCTTGTGGGTTGTGCTTTTTAATTTAGTTGTGTTCACCTCAGGGTCTTACTATGTGGTCCAGGATGTCCACACATTCTTGTTCCTCCTGCCTTAGTTCTAGAAAGCTGCACCTGTAGGGCTGGTACCATGTCATGAAAATTCAGACATTATTTTTTCTAGTATTCTCCTGTTAGCAGATCACATATCTCCTAATTGCCACCTTCTTTTGCTTCTAGAAATCATTTCAGAGACCCTGAAGCCTCTTGATCTCCAAAGAGACCAGTGCATATGCCAGGATCCTCCAGTCTCCCACACTTTTGCAGATGGAAGGCCAGGACCCAGCTGCTGAGAAGCAGAGGGCATCTTGGGTGTTATGTAGTGTCTTCTTGCCTTCTCTAATTACTTGTATGTGGGATTAATTAAGCAGCATGAAACATTCCACATTGCCCTGGAAACATAAAAGCCAAGAATACTTTGTGCTCCAAACTGAAGGTTCTCTACCTTCTCCTTTTATGCTATCCAATGATGGCTTTAATTTGTATACACTTTTCTAAAATCTTGTCTTCTTTCTGGCAAACCTATGCCATTCTTTACTAGTTTACAACACTTCCTCCATTCTGTTTTGCCTTGTATTGTTAGTAGACAGATATTTGAACTTCACCAGAATGTCATTTGCTTCAACTATAAGTTCTTCTGGTCCTACTGTCATATTATGTTTTCCAGAGTGTAGTGAAAAAAAAAAAAAAGATCATTAACCTCATATAGGACAGAAAGACAAATCAAAGAAACATTTCCATTAATATCTACCATGGGAAACCAATGGGTCTATCAGATTTATTGAAGCATGGGTGAAGAGTTAATGAAAAACTTGTGTGACTCAAAAACACTTGCTTCATCCAAATGTCCCAACCCTGCATGGGCAATGACCTCACTGAAAGCTGTATTATGGGAGTCCACTCTCAGCATTTATCTTCTATGCACTGTACTCCCTCAAAAGGCCATTTGAAAATGCAATGATGGAGGGGGTAGTAAGGAGAATCCAGATAAAAGTCTTGCAATGCCCCCCTTGATCTTTGTTTTACAGCATATTAATAACCCAATTACAATTATGTTAGTTTTTTTCTGTTGCTCTGATAAAACACCATGACCAAAAGCATCCCAAAGAAAAAAGTTCATTTGGACTTATGATTCCAGACAGATGAGAGTCTATCACAGGGCAGGAGTAGGTGGGTGGGGAAAAATAGCAACCAACAGACCCAGGAGCAGGAACAAGGTGCTGAGTGTTGATATAAATATAAATCAGACAGAACAAACAGGAAATATGCAATGCATTTTACTTTCAAAATCCACACAAGATGACATACTTCCTCTAGCAACAACACATCTACTAAACCTCCCCACACAATATCGCCAACCATGGGTGAAGCAGACACTCCTTTGCCACAGCTCTCTCAGTGACAGTGGCTCCCTGAATCCTTAAAGAAGGAATTCACGATCATGTCACTCTGGCCTGTTTCATTCCTCGAACACTAGAACCTCATGGATGACACAAGCAATTTCTGCTGCCAGATTTGGATGGATCCTGCTCCCTTTGAATGACATTAGCGGCAGTGGGTTTATTCCATTGATTTCCAGTATCAACGAATACATTATGCTCTCTTGCACAAATTGGAACTTTAGGTGGGTGGAGTCTGGCTCTGAGGGCATCCTTCCCTTTATTTCAGAACATGGAGTTACTACTTAATGGTGCTAGCCTCATCTTCTTCAGCACAAACCTTGCCTGTGACATTGTTACTGGTGCTCTTTTTCTCTTTAATCCCAACATTTTACATTTCTTTTTGTCTTCCTTCCCCACCTACTCTTTTTCATTTCATACTTGCATTGGAATCAGTAATAATCATGCCACAGATTCAATATTATGCTCCTTTGCAATTGTCTCTGCCAAATAAATTTGTCCACTACTTTTACATTTTTGTCTCATACAAGTTCTTAGAACAAGGACTGAAGACACTCAGATTATTTGCCAAAATGCCAAAGAATACCTTGTACTTCAGTTTTTTTTCTTTTCTTTTTTGTTTCTTCAAGTTACATCTCAATCACAATCTCCTCCCTACTCCCCCCTCCAGTTCCACCTTCCCACCCTCTTCCACCTCAATCCCCCATCTCTTCCCTTTTTTTAAGTTTAAGATATATATTTTTCCTCCCAACAGCTCCCCCTTTCAGTTCAACAAATGATTCTTTCTCTTATAACAATAAATACAATACAAAACCAACAGAAATAAATAGGCCACAATTATGAGAGTTATATGGCTTAGCATACATTCCCAATGTCCAGTCTATAGTATTTGACACCTGACTTTAACATTCTATTATCTAACCATTTCCATGAGTTTAAAGTTCTACATCTAACTCAGCTTTCATACTAACTTGAATCACAATTTTAAAAACATCTTCTTAGATCCAAAACACCCTCTTGATTCCTAAACAACTCAAAATTTAACTATGAAACTCTGGCTATCTATTCTTCAACCACCTCAGAGACCTGAGAGGGATACATATATCTGATTGTATAGGAAGTGCAGGGCCCGCAGCTTCCAAAACTAAGAAATAACATACCAGTGGCTGCCTGGACAGTTCCCATTTTCTCTCCATATATTACAGCATCAATCTTCAGATGTTTGGCTCTGTTTCTCTGACAGAAATTGATTGTAGAGCAGGAATTATGAAGGACTTGCCTACCCTGTCTTGGCAGAGCTAGGCTGTCGACTTACCTGCTTCCAAGTTTTGTCCTTTTTGGACAGCATTTTGTGTACAGTTGACGCAAGGGGTTTTTCTTGTCAAGAGATAGGCTTGC
This sequence comes from Lophiomys imhausi, assembly GCA_907164525.1. NCBI lineage: Eukaryota > Metazoa > Chordata > Mammalia > Rodentia > Muridae > Lophiomys > Lophiomys imhausi. Next base: position 7,019,118 of record CAJQZJ010033276.1, on the reverse strand, counting down.
CACTAATTCAATCATCTCCCACTGGAGATTCTTCGATGCTCATCTTCTACTTGGAGTAGAATAAGGGGTGCTGTCAGGAGCTGACATGTCTCGATATCAAAAAATCTAAAGTTAAGAAAACATCTTTGAATGCCATATTCTGCAGATCTCTTGAGGTTTTTGAAGATGCCCTATCGATCTCTTATATTTAGATAAGCAAATATTGCTTGTCTCTTAGCAACTTGATCCCTGTTTAGCTTAGAAAATAACTGTGATGACTGTCATAGTACCTAACAGAATGACCAGCTTGCATGAGTATTAGTTTGCATTTCTTAATTATCCTAAACAGTTTATGACAATTGGTAGCAAAAGGCTGAAACTTCACATTTCTTTTTTTTTTTTTTACCCCCTAACCCTTCCATCCCACTCCTCTGGAGTGGTGTGTCCCTACATAGCAGTCCCTCGCCCCAGTTCAGAGGTCATATGAGGGCCAAGAGCCTCCTCATACATTGGGGACCTACAAGGCAGTAACATCAGTGAAAAGTGTCTCATTGCCAGGGAGAGAAAACTAAAGACAAACAAACAAACAAACAAACAAACAAACAAATAAATAAATAAATAAATAAATAAAAATCTATGTCCATGTTCCCTTTGGTGTGTTGGTTGTAGTATAGATATCCTGTATTATATAGCTAAAATCCTACTATAAGTGAATAGATGCCATGTGCATCCTTCTGAGTTTGGGTTAGCTCACTCAGGATGAGCTTCTCTAGTTCCATCCATTTAACTGCAAATTGCATAATTTCATTGTTTCTGATAGCTGAGTAATATTCCATTGTGTAGATGTTTTTAAGCTATTCCTTTGAAACCTCTTGAGCTGGGAAGTCACAGTTCATACTGTTTTCAGCACTACTGTCTTCCACGATCTTACAAAGATAGTACATTAAACCAGGACTATATCATCCAACTACTTTTATAGTCTATAACCAGAAATCCTGCCAAAATCATTACAAAATAATATTAATAAAAACACTAACAAAAAATCTATTCAGGTTCTTCACAGCAGTATCCAATTTCTAGTACCATACCTTATTAATTTCTTACCAGTTTCTGTAAGACTAAAAATAACTTAAGGAAGAAAGAATTTATTTTAGTGTATGGTTCCAGAGACATTAAGAGCTTTTAATGTCAGTGAGTCATAGTAGCAATCAGTAGCCTTAGCTGCTGGAATGGCATATTGAAAGCTCACACCTTGAACTGTAAGTGTGAAACAGAAAAACCAAATTGGAAGCAGGCAAGGCTTTTTATTCTCAAAATATACATGCAGTGACATAAGCTTTCCAACAAGGCCCCACATGATAGAACTCTCCAAACAGTACCACCCACTGTGTATTAACTATTTAAATATCTCAGCCTCCAGAGAACATTTTCACTCAAACCATTACAGTAGATATAATTGTCAAAGGTATAGCTATCACTGTATTGTTTGCTTATTTTATTATTATGAATATACAGCCAACGTTACTTCTATTTAATGGCCCAAGTTCTATGTTGAAAAGCTATATCATTACATCTGCCTTTATAACTAACATACTTTGGAAAGTGTAATTTAGAAATTGCTAGTTTGTGTGCACAACATGAGTACATGTAGACACACTAAAAACACTACTTATCTATCGCATTGGTCATCAATGATACTAAAAACTACAGTTTTTTTAGTGAAATATTTGGTCTCTGACAGTCCTTAGAAGATAGGCTTGGTCACCCATTGCCATAAAACAATTAAGGAAACAAGAAATGGTGAAAAGCCAAAGGTGAAATTTATTCAAGGTTAGTCACATTGGGAAGAGGTGAGGCTCAGTAATGTCAGGCCCATGTTGAGATCCAGCTTTGCTGTCATCTTAAGTTATTTTGTCTTTTGCAAACAGTAATTTTTCGCATTATGCCTTGGTCCAAGGATATCTATTTCATAAGCATCTTTGGCTCAGTTTTCAGAATGTAAGATGACTTTGTATCTGGTGGACATAAGAGTGGCAGTACCTGTCTGGCATTATCTATTCACCACAAACTGATATATTACTCCTTCTTCTCAGATTAAAAAGGGTGCCAGCCTATGCATTTATCAGAGTTAATTGAGAATGGAGAAGCACATAGATGTATTAAAATCATATCATCAAAACCAGACCCAAAATCTTATCCAACAACCCAAATGGAAAGGGTCAAACCCCTTTACCTCTGTGCCATAAAGTGGTGGACAGCTTGGGTTTGGTGACCCCTACTGACTTCTCATATGACACCTCATGTATGCATCAAGGGTTCATAAAACAAAGAACTATTGGCTATCACAAGGGCTTTTAGCTCAGCTTGTTTGCAGCTGTTGGTATAGTCTACTCAAATTGCCATCTGCCAAGTCTCTTGTTCTCTTAGATAGAACTGTCATCCTCTCATCTAACTGCCACTTCCTCTGGATTTATTCAGACCCTGTTATCTCTGCTGCTGAACTAAACTGCACAGCTTAACTCTGACTATTGAGACCATACATCAGTAGCTACAGGACTTTTCCAGAATCCCTAGCAAGTTTGTTATCTCATTCTACAGAGTCCTTTATATTTACAATATTTTCCCAGTTCTGCCTTACCAGGATCCTTAAAATTTTCTTGAAATATATTGCCCCTTTAAATTATTAGAGTGTAGCGGGGTGTGGTGGCACAGGCCTTTAATCCCAGCATTGGGAGGCAGAAGCAGGCGGATCACTGTGAGTTCGAGGCCAGCCTGGTCTACAAAGCAAGTCCAGGACAGCCAGAGCTGTTACACAGAGAAACCCTGTCTCGAAAAAACAAACAAAAAAAAATATTAGAGTGTTCCTGTAACCTTCTCCATAAACAAAAAAAATAATATTTATTGTGTGATGAACATGTGTTTTTCTATGCCAAGGCAATCAGGGAAAGCAGGAGTATCTGGAATTTCACTGCAAAGGAAACCACAGTAACTTCTGAAATTATTTTAAATAAGTAAATTTTAATATTGTGGAAAGGCATAGTCATGTTTGTCTATATTTCTAGTAACAAGCTCATAGCAATCGAAGTATTAGTATGAATTTTCAGTTTAACTGGGGTAAATATGCTGTCAGCGACCAGAGGTCTGCATAATTCAAGGCTTTGTGGTTGTAGAGTATAAAAGTAGTTGGATATATAGTCCGGGTTTAATGTACTATGTTTTTAATATCTTGGAAGACAGTAGTGCTGAAAAAAGTATGAACTGTGACATCCCAGCTCAAGAGGTTTCAAAAGAATAGCTTAAAACTGAAGTACAAGGTACTCTTTAGCATTTTGACAAATAATCTGAGTGTCTTCACTCTCCATGTATCTAGGGATAGATTTATAGATTGACGATACTTCAGTTGCCCTCCTTAAGGCAATGTTTCCTTTCAAACGTTTCCCCAACTTTGGATTGATTCTAAAGGAGGAGAAAATAATATACCCTTTTAATCTTATCAATGTTTGGACAGTTCAGAATGAATTTTTGCTCCCCAGAATCACAAGTAAGACTCATATATCGTTCTTTGACCAAAAATCATGACACTGATAATATAAGCAATTACTATCTTTTGTTTTATCGTAAAATTTCCATGATTTAAAAAGAGGAACCAATCTTTCCTTGAAATGCTTCAACAAAATCCTGACACTTCTAGTTACCTCTCCTTCATATAATATTTTATATTCACATGATGGACAATTATGATGCTTCCTTGTCCACTTTCTTTAGTATTGTAATTTATAAGGAAGATAAGAGAGGTATTTTTCCATCTTTAAAATTAGTGTGGATATGAGAGATGGGCTACTAAGTTAATAATGGGAGACGGTCCAGACTCAATGACCCTCAAGTCTTCTGTCTCTAACTTGTTGCTCATTATCTTTATACTCTATGATAGAGCTTCAACTTCATAGGTAATTTTACTCATCTTGGAGTGATTTGTCTTGCATAGTTTTGTTTTTGCTGGAATCCAAAATGACTACTGTGGATTTACAGCACTGATTTACCTCAATATCTTGAACGTTAAAAGAGAGTGGAATAGGTTAGACATATACTCATTCCGTGATTAACATGTACCAGCTTACAGAGGTAAGCAGATATCCCAAAGTAAAGAGGACAGACACAGTGACATCAATGATACCAGATGTTGTGCTGATTTTAGTACTTGTGTTGGCTTCAATGAACAAAAGAATTTCTGAGATCCTGTTTCATGGCTTCTGCCCTTAAAAGTTGGAGATGCTGACACACACACACACACACACACACACACACACACACACACACACACACATTAGGCAATGATGAACAACACAGTTGCTTTGTTAGTAAACAGCATCATGTTCTTAACATGCATAGTAGCTTTTACTCCCTTCCAAATACAATGTATCTTTCCTTGCATGGTATTTTTTTCATCTTTTTGCCTGTCTATTATTTCTTTTTTTTCCTTCTGTAAGCATTCTAATGGGTGAGTAAGGAATGATTTATTGCAAAAATGTAAAGGATTTTTAAATTAATCCATTATAAAGGACAATTAAAGTGCTAAGTGTATCTACTTTGAAACAGCCTTTGAAATTATAGTTTAATAATGTACACTTTCTTTAAGAAGAACAATTAATAGCTTCTCTATACCTATGTTATTAAAATCCATCAATACTGTATTAAATGTTTGAAGGCTTGCTGATTAATCTAAGTCACTGCTCCATATATACAGAATTAGATGGTAGAACTATAAGCACACAGACTCTTTGTGCAAAAAGTATAACATTTTGGCTCATTTTCTTGTGAAATATACCACTGAGAAACAAGGAAAAGTAAACCTGCCAAAGTAGGAAAATCAATTACATAACTTTAGGGCAGTGGTCCTCAACCTTACTAATTCTTGGCCCTTTAACACAATTCTGCAAGTTGTGGTCACCCCAACCTTAAAATTATTTTGTTGCTATTTCATGACTGTAGTTTTGCAACTGTTATGAATCATGATGTAAATACTGATATACAAGATGTCAGATATGTGACCTCCAAATGGGTCATGACCCATAGATTGAGAACTATTGCTTTAGAGACTTTTCTTTCATGAAAACAAAACAACCCACACACACAAAAAAAAACCCAGAACAACAACAATAATAAAAAGCCCATGTTTGTTCATGTAACATTGTACTCTCCTCTCAGGACTGATATATAGCTTAGAGCCACAAGAAATACTCCATATCAGATGGAAATATATTGACTAAAAGAACTAGAGGTGATTTACAGTTTTCTCAGTAAGTATATACAAAAACCTAATGTAAGATTATTTAGCAACACATCACATTAATTGTATTATGGGTCAGTCCATAATTTACTCTGGTCTTGACTCAGCAGAAAATTCTGTCTTTATGTTCCCCAAAGATGAAAATTTGGACTGGACACAGTAAAAGATCAAGTAGTCTAGATTTAATTAGAACAAACAAGGGACCAAAACTACACTCTTTAGAAAAGAGAAGACTAGGCCAAATAGCAACGGCCAAGACCCGTTGGTCTTGACTGACTTGAGTAGATGTTGAAGATGTGAGACAATCTATAAAAATTCCTAAAATTGACAAGTAAAACTGGAAGGAAAGAAAAGAACACCATGTGCTTGCTCCCAGCAGAGGCAAACCTGAAGCTGTTTTAATGTGAGCTAGTGGATAGAAAACACACTGTGTTTTGAATATAATTTTTCGATCCCTGGCCCATCACTCTCACCATTGGCCTTATATTTTGCCTATGAGTGTATCAGGCACCGTTGTCAGTACATAGTCCTTCAGGGATTTGAATATCCTACCCATTGTTCTTTATATCTTGTTACTGCAGGCTTGTTGGTCTTTTTCTTCTGGAGGTAAATTTCTACCTAACAACTGGAAATGTGAAAGCATTATAATGGTGCAATTTTAAGCTACTAATTACTATATGCAGAATTATCACCGTTTTCTGTGCCTGAGCTGTGGTTCAGCTCAGTGGGAATGTGTGTCTTCTGATACTTAATTGGTTAAATTTATTTTAATAATCTTATAGTAAAGATAGTATTACATTCTTTTATGGTCTTTATAGTTGTTATTCTATATAGCTATTCTTTTTATTTCAAATTATTGCATTTCTTATTCTTTAAAGGTAACAAGTGTGAGGGAAAAGGCTAGTATATAAAGTCTATTAATCACTCTGTTAGGGCACCAAAGCATTTTTATGCATGTTAAGCAGTGTAAAGCCAGGGAGTACAATTATGATATCTTCACGTTTGCAGTCACAGCCCATTGCTTAATTTTTTTTTCAGGATGATGGGCCTCCCAGTACAACAGGTTGCTCACCTCGTATTGAATCTCATGTAAATACAAGGAAATGGAAGTGGACAGAGGGGGATGTGTTAACTGATTATTGCTACTTTTTGTAACTTCTAAACTATTTGTTTAGTAGAACTCTCAAGCAGATATTACGATGGAGAAACACTTGGACTATATGGTCAGGATTGGGAGAGGAAAAAGGCTCTGCATTTGGGTCAATAACTCTGTTTCTTTTCGTAGAGAGTTTGAATCTCCAACTAATAAACTCAGTTTGGTGGAACAAAATAGTTTGGAGCGCCCATAGTATAAAGTGGGTTCAGTTGTAAGTACCTTATGATTGGGAGATTGACCATGGCTAGGTGAGTTGTTACTGTTCTTGTGTGGTAGACAGTAGTGGTGACAAGAGTAGGTCACAGAAGGTACCTTCAGAGTACAGGACAGCTGTACTCTGGGATAAGTTGGGAAGACTCACCATGGAAAGAGAGTAAATGCCACATTTCCTTAGAATAGAGCCTTTGTTATACATTTCAATTGTTATACATATAGATACATATATGGCCACATGGTATCTATAAACATTAATTTTAGGAGGATTCATGGATGTTTTTTTTAAAAAGTAAATATATTAAAAAACACTTCTAATACTTTTTTCCATTCTTTTTTTTTTTGAGGGAACATTTTTTATGTTTATTTATTACTTAAAGTTATATCTCCATCACAGTGTCGTCTTTCCACTCCTCCCAGTCCTGCTGTCCCACCCTCAACCCCCTATCCCTTCCATACCACTTCTCTGGAGTGGAGTGTCCCTACATAACATTCCTCTGCCCCAGTTCAGCAGTCATATTAAGGTCAAGAGCCTCCTCATCCACTGGGGGCCTACAAGGCAGCACCACTAGGGAAAAATGTCTCATTGATTGGAAACAAAGTCTATGTTCCTGTTCCTCTTGGTGCATTGGTTGTAGTATAGTTATCCTGTACTATATGACTAAAATCCGATTTAACATTTCTAATACTTTTAATACTCAAACACTAGCAGGAAGTTCTGTAACCATAGTTCTCCAGTTTACTGTATAGGTCTAAGTATTTGAAACATGGGTTTAAATTGAGTGGTCCTCATGGGACCTAGAGACATAAGTGTTTTAGAAAGGCAGTTGGTAGCCTGTTAATTACCAATAGTTTATAGCAAGCTGGACAGAGGGGAACTGACGTCTTCTGAGAGTAATTCATAAATTGTCCCCAGTAAGTACTAAAGCATTGCAAATAAATATGTTCTACAAATGTTGTTCTCTTTTTTACAGGTGTCATAAATATTATGTTTTCATATTCAAACACAGGATAAATGGATACTTATTTGGGACTTGTTTTATGTTTATATATATATATATTATTCTGGTGTTGTAAATTCTTGTTTTTTCTTACTTAAATGCATTTTCTTTTTAAAGAATAAAGCTTAAATCAATATTCTCATGAATCAGAGCACATTTATTGGAATAATGGATTTAAAACTAAACCAAATGCTGCAGTTGTAAAAGGATTTTTCCCTTCACAGTTGAAAACAAGAAAATTGAATTAATATTTAATATTTCATGTTTGCATCCAGTTTGAGTATTAATTTAATCTTTAAAAACTTTTCTTTTGGTGCTGAAAATTGCATTTCAAATCAGTTTTTATTCACCCTGCCCGATAGTACAGAATGAAGAAAACTGCCTTCTTTCTAGACTCAAAGAAAGCAAAGTAATTTTAAAGATGAAATCACCAGGTATCATGATTTTGCATGAGCATCTACTGTGTCACAGATAATTTTTATCAAGAAGCCATGAACAACCATAAGGTCATGACTATTTTATGTAAAAATGGACATTTCAATATCAAGTTCAAAAGTTCTTGTGCATACAGTTGTGAAAAATCAAACCCAATACAGGAATTAGGTTATATCTGGTTAAAACATCTTATCAAACTAACTAAATTTGATGAGTACATTTAATGTAGTTTAACCTTGATTTAAGCAGTATTTCTCAGGAAAAAAAGTTGTATTGCATGTCATATTAAGTGAAGGGAATGACTAAGAGTGTGCTAACGGGGCCTAGTTTCTCTCATTATCCTAAAATTGTGAGTGTTTCACACATCTTGTTTCCATCATCTGAGCAAGAATGTTAGATGGTGAAGTTGAGGTATTTTAGTAATCAAGGCAAATAAGAATGACAGTATTCCTGGAATAAATAAATAAGGCAGCAAAACACCAGATCAGAGGAGTCAAATCTCTCACTTTTCCAGATAGTACATTGTTCTTTTTGAAGATTAAAATGGCAGAAGATTTATAAAGGATTCCAGAATATTGGAAATTTAGCAGAGTTGAACTTCATAAGAAAAGTCTTTCATGCTTTAGTAATGTACTTTCTTCCTACTACTTACATACCAGGTTTGGAGGCTACAAAGCAGTGACCACATGATATTCATTGACATCAATTTTATTTGCTATGATGGTGGCTTTTTAAATTGATGATATAAGATGAAGAACATCAGATTAAGTTATTTCTTAAAAAAACTGAAAGATTGGTACTCAAACCACCATGGTCCACAATGGTTCTGTATGGATTTTCTGGACAGGGCATCGTGTCCTGTCCTTTTAGATTTCTTATTCTCCATCCATTCCTATTTGGGTCCTGACACATTAACTGCATGCCAATTGCTATGTATCAAGCTATTTGTAGTTCAGCAAACTCAGTTGAAAGGTAGGAATGACTTAGTAACACAGAGAGAAAAATACGAGGGGGGGAAAAAACAGGCCTCTCCTCCCAATCCTGATCACCTATTTAGCTGAGAGAGCCTGAAACTTTAGATGCCACTGTTAGAGACCAAATTGCTCACATAAACCATACATGTTTTCCAAAGAAATCTTGACAAGGACCATAAATAAATTCCTTATTTAGGGCCAAAATGTCATTCCTACATCTAAATAGTATCTCTCATAACCCCTCTTATGGGTTGGTTCACAGAAGACAATAATTTAATCTTTAATCTTATTGGGAACTACATTTTTTTGAGCAATGTTACCAAAGTTCTGAAGTATTTTAGAATCTTTAGAGAGGTAAGGAGAATTCCTAATACATATTACGCACACACATACACACATACACACACATCACAAACATACATATCATATATATATATATGAATAGAACATAAAAATATGTCTCAGAGAAGTATCCATTTATCCTGTATATATGTGTATATATATTTAATATATATGTAATATATATATATGCCTAATTGTGACATACTTGAGAAGTGCACACCCACATGCGGCAAGCATGGGTGTACATCTTATTCATTCTTTGAGCTTTTGTTTCTGTTGACCTCTTGTTTCTGTTAAAATGTAGCCTTTGATAATCAACTTTGCTTTATACTGACTCATCTTGGAACTGACTTCTGTGATAAAACTGTGGATCCTAGTTTTAAAAGTCACTAATAGAAATAGGAAAAGAGACCTCTATAAACATCTATGGAGGAACGGGAGGCTTGTGAGTAGATCTTTGCTTCTGTCCCTATCAATTAAAACTTAGATGGGTGGAAACCAAAATGTGTTATCTTTCAATTTTAAAATCCAGAGGTCTAAAATTAAACAATTGAGAGGACCAGGAACCCACTGAAACTTATTGGTAATTCTTTCTTTGACCCTCCTAGGTTCTAGTGGCTATGAGCATTTGGTGAGGTTTCTTTAATTGCCATTGCAAGACCCACTCGCTTTGCCTTTCCACATGGTCATCTTCTTATACAAACAATAATCATGTAAGTTAATGGCTGATTCTCCATTATATATCTTCTGGGATATATCAACAATGATCCTACTTTTAATGATTCATATTGGAAATACTAAGGGTTAGGATTTCCAAATAACTCCTGGTGAGAACATAACTAATTTTATCAAGCCCTCCAAGTTCACATTCTTTTCACATACAAATTAAACCTATTTTTGATATTTTTAAAAATCTTAACTCATTCCAACTACAACTTCAACTCTTAAATCTATGTAATCTAAATCAGGTATGGTTGAGTTTTAACATACGTTCATCCCAAGGCAAAATTCCTCTCCATCTGTTGATTTTTTTTTAAAGAGATTATCAGCATCAGACAGACATTTATATTCCAAAAGGAGAAATAAGAAAGGAAAAATAGGAACACTGGCCTAAAGCAAGCTAGAAACAGCCACAACATTATTTGGTATAGACTCAATTTTCTCCAGGCCTATAAAAATACTCCTGTCTCTTCAGCCTTGGACAGGACCCCCATGCAGGATATTCTGGTAACCAACTCTCTGCATTGGTAACTTATTCTTGGGGCTGTTCTTTCTTCATTTTTCTTCAACTCTGTTCCCTTTAGTACACATTAGCAGCATACATACTGATTTACTATTCTCAAAATCATGTCAACATTTCTTGCAATTGTCTAGAAACCAAGCCAGTGAACAAGAGGGTTCTCTAAAGATCTTTCCTAGGTAGTCATGTCATGTCCCTAACTCTGTCCTTGGCATATTGGCTGATTGTCTCTTAAGTCACAAATCTAATATGTTCTACAGAGTATTGTGTTGTCATAGTTTTTGAAGTTTCCACGCACAGAGGATTAACTCAGTCACCTAGTGATAGTTGATAAAGAGATTGATTGCAGACTGTGGCTTTAATTCAATTCATTGTTTATATGTTGCTATGCATAGCAAGGAATAACCAGGAGCACACTCATCATTTTTTCTTGCAATCCATGTTCATTGCCTACATGTTTTCTATCCCTGTGTAACAAAGACCACCTTTCTACTAATATGCCATGATACATTCCCTTACAATTATTTCTTCTATTTTTGATATCATGATAAAATTATGTAATTTTCTCCTTCCCTTTACTCCCTTTGTAGCCTTTCATAAACTCCTCCTTTCTCTCAAATCCATGGCCTCTTTTTTTGCTGTTAATTACTGTCTGATACACAGTAAAATCATGTTTACTATTCATACACACACACACATGCACACATGTTTATTTATTTATTCATTTTACCCCCAATCACAGCTCCCTCCCTCCCCTCCTCAGAGTCCCACCCTCCTCTTCTCTTTCCCCTATCCATCTGCCTCTTCTTCTCAGAAAAAGGGAGCCCCCCATATGATTCCACCCCAACACCTCAAGTTGCATCAATGCTGAGTGCATCCTCTTCCACTGAGGTGGCAGTGCAGCTCCATTAAGGGTAGGTGATCAAAAACCAGGCATCAGAATCCATGTTAGAGACAGCTCTGACTCCACTTGCTAGGGGACTCCCATGATGACCAAGCTGCCCATTTATTGCATATGTGTAGGGGCCTAGGTCCAGTTCTTGTATGCTCTTTGATTGGTTCTTCAACCTCTGTAAGTCGCCATGGGTCTACGCTGGTTGACTCTGTTGGTCTCTTGTGCCATATGGATGCGTCTATCCTTCCCTCCTCTCTTCCACAAGACATATCAGTGTCCATCTACTGTTTGGCAGTGAGTCTCAGCATCTGTTTCGGTCCTCTGCTGTATGGAGCGTCTCAGAAGAGAGTTACGCTATGCTCTTGTCTGTAAACATAGAAGAGTATCATAATAGAATATTATCATTGATTGGGCCTCTTCCTTGGGGTAGGTCTCAGGTTGGACCTTTCATTGCTTGGACATTTCCTCAATTTCTGGTATATATTTATCTCTGCACATCTTGTATAAGGGTAAATTTTGGGTTGAAGGTTTTGTGGGTGGGTTTGTTATCTCTTCCCTCCACTAGACATCCTACCTAGCTAGAGGGAGGCCTCTTTTGCCTCCATGTCCTCCACTTATTATCTTAATTAAAGATAGTAAACTATTTAGAACAACCTACAGTTTTCTCTTATGCTTCTCTAAATTATTCCAACCTTTAATTTTGATCTAATTCTAAATTTGATTCAATACTTTCTTGCATTTGTTACAGTCTTACCCTAACTAATACATCTGGTTTTCTAGGAGACCCACAAAAGTACTAAAATATGGGTTATTTAAATAAACATAAATAAATATATTGTTCTACATTACATGTGTCTAGAAACATGACAATATATTGCAGGGTTATTGTCATCACACTATAATATGTAATTCTAATTTAACTAGTATCTTCCATGATCCATTGCCAAGTAAGGTTTGTATTAGTTATTTTCCTGTTCCTGTGATAAACAGCCTGTCCAAGGCAACTTCTACATGGAAGAGTTTATTTGGGTTTACAATTCCAGACAGATGGTCTGAATGGAGGTAAGGAATGTTAGAAGGCAGCCAGAATAGGAAGCTGAGATTGAATCTCCAAATACACGCTGAAACAGAAAGAGTAAACTAGAAGTCAGATGAAGCTATGAACTCTCAAAACACACAAGTAAGTGCCACCAACTGAGAACCAAGTGTTCAATGAAGAGCCTATTGGGGAAATTTCTGGTGCTAACCACCAAGGTATTTCTCAGGTGTTTATTATACTTTCAGTATTACCTTTCTGGGAAACATAACTCAACATATAACATTTTCTGTACTTATTTATCAAAATTAAATTAAAATATATGCTAAAAGACTTCTTTGTTTTCTTGAACATTTTCCAGCATAAATGTTTGTATTTCTTACTTGATACCTACAGAGATTTGACATAGTGAATTTATTCTGGGACTCTCATATAATTCTACATAGGTGTGGATATATGAATATAAATAGATAAAACTCACCAAATATTCTCTATAATCCTATGTAGACATACACATCTCTATTATGATTATGGTTATATTAAACTTTTCTGAATAATTTGTTGCATTTGGTATGCAACATGAAATTTACAAAGACGCTTAAGGGAAAAATAGAGTTAGCTTGAAATCAGAGGGGACAGTATATAACCTTCAGATCAAACAAGATTTTCATGAACTAAGAAAAATCAAGTGCTAATACTGAAAATAAATTAATATGTATCTTTGAAGTAAAACGTTCTTATTTCAAACTTTAAATTAGAATCTAAGTTATAATACTAAAGGTTTTTGATAAAAATAAAACAAAACAAGACAAAAACCAAAATGAACCCCCCCAAAGAAATAAAACAAAATTAGGGCCCAGAAAGACATAGAGATCATACCTCTTTCTTTGTCTGTAGATGTGAATATATAGCCTTGAACAACCTCAGAGATTAGGAATAAGAATGGACCAGGTGAGGGAGGAATTATAAGGATGTAGGATGATGGGATACAGATTTTTTTATTAGAAAATTGGGAAAATGCACAGGGGTTTAAAGTAGGAAGTGAACAGACAGGGAACTGTAGAGGAAGAAATAAGGAGGATCCATAAATAACATTAAGGATATTTGGAAAGTACATATGGAAATAGTCTGTTATGTTAACTTAAAAATATGTTTTGTGTTTTGTTTATTTAAGATATGAAGTTTCACCTCTCAGGATTATAATGCTCCCCAACATTTGCCATAGATTACCACCAAAATCCTCAGTGCCAGGCATGGAAAAATACCTCTTCGAGTTATTGTCTATGAGAGTTCAAGGGACTCCTCTAACAATACAGATTATTTCCCTTGCCCTTGGTTGCTTTCCTGATCTTTATGGTCAATCCTGATTATTGAAGAGAACATACGGTTTAGACACAGGCCTTGGAGAAATTGAGCTGGAAATGATCTGGAAATCATCAAAGTTCCTAATGACTAGCTCTCATAGTATCTGAAATTGCTATGCCAACTGCCAAAGGAGAAAAATAGTTGGTAGCCCTTCCCAACTGGAAGCCTGCATACCACAACAGCAACCTGCTTGGCAAGAAAACCATCCCCAATAGTGGCACCTATACATTGGAGGTAACCAATAGCACTCTAATCAGACTTAAAGCCAAACAAATATGAAGGAATTTATACCTTGTGCTGTAAACCTAGTCAACTCCCCAGGTATGGTGGGGTTATGGACACTAAATAGAACCTCCTACTGCAACTTTCCAAACCTAGTATAATTTTTAACAGTATTATAAATACACAGCCTTAGACACTCAGATAAGTGCAGCTTGCACATGCCATCAAAGAAGCTCCCACCCTTAGAAGACAAAGTCTATTACAGAAATGACACAACTTACCAAAATGCAGAGAATATTTGATTGCAAGGTGCCCAGCTCTGACTGATATATCAACAATGTAACACCTACATCTGAGGCTCAGAAAACATTGCAAAAGAGAGACTGGAACGATTGTAAGAGCCAGAGGATCATGAAATTGTCCATGAGACAATGTAGTCTACATAGCATAGTGAAGACACACACATGAAAACTCAACAATAAAGGCACCTAAACAAGGCCAGCACAATGACAGTAACAGCTGACATCCCAGGATGGATAGGGAAAAACTCAGAAAGTCCTGCACTTAGAGCTACAGGCAATAAATAGATGCTAAGAGATGGAAACATTATTTTCCAGGGACAAGCCCACTGATAAATTATCCAACCCTAAATGATTAGCCCTGAAGACATATGAGAACTCTCTCTCTCTCTCTCTCTCTCTCTCTCTCTCACACACACACACACACACACACACACACACACACACACACACACAC
>CAJQZJ010033276.1:6989048-7004207 GCA_907164525.1 Lophiomys imhausi | reverse complement strand
ACACACACACACACACACACACACACACACACACACACACACACACAGAGGGAGAGAGAAAGAGAGAGAGAAATAAAGCTCTTGAACTATATAATGAGTGGGTGGTATCATAGAAATATTTGTTGAGATTCAAGAAGGGGTATAAATAATGCACAATGCAATAATCATGTATTGAATTCTCAAAACAATAAAACTCTCAGGCCATTTATATAGCCAGTATTTTTTAAAGTTATGAAAACTAAAATTAAACATATAACCTACATGATCAACTGTCCGTTTAATGTGTGTGAGAAAGTGAGAATCTGTACAATATGAAAACAACACAGGAGATGAATTATATTTGCTTTCAATTTTATGTATAATAAAAGTCAAGAATAACTATTTCTCTACCACCATGATATCAGAGACAGTGAAAGCAAACAAAACCACGCAAAGCTGTAAACAATTTAACTTCTGGAAATTTAATTTTCTTTAAATATAACTATAATGAGTGCTCTCAGAATCCTTTAAAATTCTCTGTAGTCTTCTCTGTCTTGCTGTGATTGCTATTAATAAATTATAATATGTTAGTTTTCCTCATGACCAAGCAGACTGATGGTCAATTAATGTCTAGAATTATATTAACTTTGAGGTCTAAAATGACTTAAACTCTCCCAGAATTGAAATGGATCACAGAGAAGTAGTTACACTTGGAAATAATTTCATTTTAAAGACAAATTCAGTTTATGACCCTGGTGTTTCTATTTGAAGCTTTTTTATTAATGCATACTACTTTCCCAGCTTAGAGCATTCTGAAACACATTATTTATCAGAGTGAATGCCTCAAAATTTCTCATTTATTTTGTTGGTCTTTTGGGGTATGAAGTTAGGGGTTATGAATGTGTGTATTTGTGTGCATGTGTGTATGTGTACTCATGCATGTGTGTGTGTATATAAATTTACATGTGCTGGTACACTTGCACATGTAGGGATGTGCATGTGGTGCCAAGGACAAACTTCAGTTTCATTTTAAGTGGCTTATTAATTTATTCATATTGAAATTGGTTCAATGTTATAAACAAGTAACAAAGGGATACTTACAAGCGTCATTGCAATGGCAAATAAGAGCCAACATTAAATCTTAAATTAGACCCAAATTAAAGTTATTCCTTACAAAGTGCAGTTTCCTTCTCTTGGTGTTCATAAACTGTCCCTCTTCCTAAACTAATTTCAATTTTTGCCCAGTCACACATTGCACTATGGTACAGTCTTCAAATGCCTGCCTTCTCTCAGTGACTTGCCCTCTGTGCATATGCTCAGACCTACAATTAATGATCCCAGAATTATTTCTTCCTTCCTTCTGGAAAACTAAGGTGATAATGTTATAGTCTATGGAAAACCCAGAAACCTTCCTCCATTACTGTTTTCTGAATAACTGCTTCTTTAGGAAATAACTTTCTAAAAACTGCTGACTGCAATACTAAGACTGCCTGTTTCAAGTATATTTAGCCACTAAAGTTTAAAATTTTAACAGATTCCAATAAACACACACACACACACACAAACACACACACACACACACACACACACACACACACACACACACACACGCATCCTTCTCCCAGGTCTAGTGATTGAGTCCCTCTAATATCATTATCACCTTGTATGCTACTCTCCAGATCTAGCAGCAGCCCTAGAATGAGTTTCCCAGTTTCTCTGGCTATCCTTGCTTGTATGTCAGTTAACTTCTGATTGTTGGCCAGGACCTGTCCTACATATTACCACACACAGGTTCCTACAGTGCCTTCTCCAATTACCTCATTGTGAGTCAGACTTCTCATGCCACACTCCAGGGTCTTTCCGTGTCATTTTCCCTGCCATTCCCAACCATACTTTTTCAACAACATTCCAGATCTTGCCTGTATCCCACAGCCATTGAGACAGCCTAGAGTGGCCTTCAGTGTCTGCATCACAAAGTAGTTCTATGCTCTGGGCAGATTACTTCCTATTCATCAACCGACAGGCCACTTACACACCATATCTAAAATTTCCATCCATCCATATCTACCCAGAATGGCCAATATTGATTAATAAAAAAACGACGGCTCATGTGACATGGATGTGGAGTAAAGAGGTAGGAATGCAACTTGTACAGTCGCTATGGAAATCAGTGTGGAAGCACATCAAGAAGCTAGAAATAGACCTTCCCCAAGATCCAGTTGTACCCTTCATGAGCATACACCCAAAAACTCTATATCCTACTACAGATATAGTTGTTAAATTATGTTTATTGCTGTTGTATTCATCATAACCAGAAACTGGAAACAGTCTGGGTTTCCTCACTGATGATGAATTTTTCTAGCTCTATCTATTCACCTGAAATTTTTATTATATTTTTAAACAGATGAGTAATATTCTTTTGTGTAAAATGCTCCACATTTTTAAATCTACTTATTATTTTATGGAAATCCAGCCTGAGAAAACAAACATGGCCTGTATTCACTTTTATGGGGTTGCTAGCTGTTAGGTCTGATAAAAAGGTTATAATCCTTATAACAATAGAGGTTAGATATAGAGCAAAGGACTATGGGAGAGATAAAAATAGAATATATAGTTATGGATGGTTTGGGGAATCCTGAAACAGGAATATAAAACATTGAGGAGAAGAGGATAGTGAGTGAGAGAATGTGTAGAGGGACAGTTAAAACTGATGGCCATTATAGGGGTCATGTGGAAAACTAATGAAGTAGAAGCATCCTAAATATATACACATATGAAGGAGATCTGAATGTAATTGTCAAATAACAAGGAAGATAAAATCACAATGGTACATCTCATCACCAAATGAAGTCTCCAGTTCTGGAAATGTATTAGATATTATTGAGACTGGGGACAGGTAGCCCCCATAGGAATCCTCAGACATCTTAGACCATTACCAAGGTTCTTGATTGCACTCCAAAAACTGATGGTAAGCCCCGATTGCTGAAGAAAATACCCAAAGAACTCAGTGAACATGGAGACATCAAGTTGGTACTTGCCAAGGTCTTTCAACACTACTGACTAGTACTCATGTCACATACTCTGTATGTTACCAAAGAAATGTAAACACGAGCCCAGTTGCAAATCTTTCAATCCTAAGGGTGAGCTGCCTGCAAGATGCACCAGTACAAGAGTGCCACAAAGCTGTAAGAATAACTAACCTTAAATCCAGTATCTATTTTGGATTTAAGGCTCACTGTATGAGACAAAATCCATCCCTGATACCTCCCAGGAGGTCAAGAATCTGATATCAGAAAGGTCATGCACCTATGAAAAAAACAAATACTACTGTACTGCTAAAGCCATGTAGCAATAAAATGACCCCTAATGACATTCTGTTCTTCTCACAGATAAGGTCTTGCTCAACCATCAGAGAAGATTCCTCCTGCAGTAGGTGAAGAGAAATACAGAGACCCACAGCTGGGAAATATGTAGAGAGTGAGAGACCTTTGAACACTCAAAATGAGATGTATCTGTTAAATCCCTATTCTCAATGTTGATGGAGCCTTGCTGAACAAGAGGCAGAAAGACTACAGGAACTAGAGGGGACAGGTGATCTCAAGGAATCAAGGCCTTCTAAACACAGAAGGGCCAACGCACATATGAACTCAAGAGACTGTTGCAGAATGCTCAGGGGTGCACAGGTCTGAGCCAGATGGAGTCCTAGTGTCAAGGGGTGAAATAGACACACACCCCATCTCTAACCTAGAAACTATTTCCTGATAACTGCTCACAAATGAAAAGTTAGTTTTCTCCAATGGAGTCTCACAAGGGATACAAACCATTAAGTACAGGCCTCATGCCCAAAGGTAGATGGCTAAACAAAATGAACTTAATGACATTTTGTTACGTCCTTGTTTTGTCAAGATTTTTAATTTAATTTAATTTTATTTTTTAATTAGAGTTACCACAAGGTCTGTTGTTATTCCAAAGTCAATTGACCATCTGAAACAACAACAAAGGCCAGAGGCAAGTGAGAATTTTTTCAAGGGTGTTGTAAAAAGGAGAGAGGAGAATGAAATTTGACAAAGGGCAAGAGGCTTTTTAAGAGCTGAGTGGAAAAGGGTCATGTGTTTGTGTTTGCTCATTGACCTTAGCTCAAAGGAAAATAAACTTCTTCAGATTTTATGAGAAAAGATACTTTTACAACTTCATCAAAATCAGACCTTTTCTCACAGAGACCAGGAAATAGAGGCTGCATCTTCATTGAGTGTTTTTAAAGGGATAACTCCCAGGTCTTGATTCTGGATAAAGACTCCCTGGAGTGTAAAACTGACAAAAACAAAAATTTGTTTTTAATAGGAGATCTCAAAGAGGCCTGAAAATAATTTAGAGTGACAATTTTCTTAAAGTGAATGTTTTAAGAAAAGTGAGGTCAGAAGTCCAGATGGAAGATAAAATTTCAGCAAGTTTTGATCAAGTCAAAGGAAATGTAAAGGCACATTGTTCACTCCCAATATACTAGACATTGTGAATGAGGACTCTCAAGAGAAAGAGAAGAAAGTTAATGTATCTTTTGAAGCCCTTACAAAAGAAGCATGTGACCATGTGATCACAATGCTAAGACTGCTCCAATGTAGCTTAACTAAGTAAGTGAGAAGCACTGAAAGTTTCACTCACTTCATTGTAGCTGCCATTAGGTTACTTGAGGGTTAGGGGATAGATTTCTTCACAATAAACAACATGTAAGAACTGCAGCTATGAAACTTTGATTGCTAATTAAAAGTCTTGGATCTGAATCACCTCTGTGGCCTGGGTAGAGACAGGACATTTTAAAATTTTGCAAGAGATTATAAGATCAATATAACAGGAACATTTTTGGTAAATCAAAATGGCGAACCAATGTTCCCTCTCTAATAGACCAATCTCCCTCATGAACATAGATGCAAAAATACTTAATAAAATACTAGCAAACCGAATTCAAGAACACATCAAAAGTATCATACACCATGATCAAGTAGGCTTCATCCCAGGAATGCAGGGATGAAAAAAAAAAAAAAACACATGACAATCTTGCTAGATGCGAAAAAAGCATTTGACAAAATCCAACACCCTTCATGCTAAAAGTTCTGGAGACAACGGCATAAAAGGACCATACCTAGAAATAATAAAGGCAATATACAGTGAGCCAGTAACCAACATCAAATTAAATGGAGAGAAACTTGAAGCATTTCCTCTAAACTCGGGGACAATAATAGTTACTTTAATTAGGTCTGTCTATCATCTGATCAGGAAAACATACCACAAGAAAATTCATTGCTTCAAAAAGTTTGTAAAATAGTACAAAACTCTTGAGGAAACATGAATATCAATCTAACAAACCCAGGTAAGAAACTAATGAAAAAAACCAAAGAAGTCAAAAAGTACAACTTGGAAAATCAATGAGTTTACTGAAGTCACTTACAGGAGTTTGAGTAAGAGGTTGCTGCTTACAAAAACAAGGATGACTCAATGGCAGATGTATCACCAAAAAGCTCACTCTATCATGTGTGAGGACTTACTAAATCCTCCATCATGAAGCTCTCTGCATGACTTGCTGACAGCCCAAAATATAACAGGCTAATTTCTGATACAGTAGTCCTTACTGCCTATATAAATGTGAGAAGAAAAGGGGGCATGGTTAATCTTGTACATTTCAGTGACTTTGTGAGTGTAGTAAGTCGTTTGCTTTCTAAATATTAATAAATCTCCCTCCAAGACAAAAAATTTTAATTTGGAACTTCCTGAGGCTTATTGAATCTCCTATGGAATAGAATGTGTCTTGTTACATACAAAAAGCTTACATAGACATATAGATTACCAAAATGTCTATCTGTGTATTTTCTACTGAATAGACTGTTTTCCTCTGCAATAGTCCTTTTGTTAACTGCTTACTCTCACTCTTAAGAATGAGTGTGGCTTATATTATTATGTTGTAAATTCTGCCTATTGATGTCTTATCTGACTTCTTTTAACAAAGATTACAAGTATCAGGGAAGGAATGCTTGTCAGAGAGATAGCAAAAGTTCATGGGCCATAGAATTAGATCTAGGATCAACTCTGAGATCTGTACTTTGTGAAAAATTCCCTTGAAAGTTCATTGGTTCTTTCTCAACTATTCTATTCTTTTATACCTCCACTAACATGAAGCTTCAAAAATTATCTTCCCCAAGTGATACTGAGTACTTGTGCTCTGTGCTCATTGAAACTATGTTGAATAAGAAATCATGCTCTTTCATGTACAGTAAATTTGTAGCATATCTATAGGCCATGTGATTCTATTTTCTTTGTAAAATCTTAACATGAAAGTCCCAGTGACTCATTCTTCCTTTTTTAAAATTGAAAATCTTTTTTTTCATACAATATATTCTGATTACAATTCCCTTTCCCTAACTCTTCCTAGATCCTCCATATCTCCCTACTCATCAAACTCCACACCCTTTCTTGCTTTCTTTCATTAGAAAACAAAAAGGCATCTAAAATAAAATAAGATAAATGCAAACAAGCTTAGATATGTTAAAATAAACAAACAGATAAAAAGAACCAAAGAAGAAGCAAAGGAAGCACATATGAATGCAGACACACACATATTTGCACAAACAGAAATCCCATAAAGACACAAAATCATAAGCAATAATATCTAAGTAAAAGAAAGATAAGAAAACAAAACCTCCAAAAATAACACTCAGTTTATTATGTGTTGTTCATCCTTTGCCAATCAAATGGCTTGGCCTTAATTAAGTATGGTTTGTATACCTAGTGAAATTCTATTGGGGAAAAACCAAAAATGAAAACAAAGAAACACTTTTCCTTTTCTGGATGATTATCACTTGATAACAGCTTCTAGGTTAATAACTGGGCCTTGTGTCTACTTCCTCCTCAGTACCAAGGCAGCATCCTGTTTAGACCTGCACAGGCCTTGTATATGCTGCTACAGTTTCTGTGATATCATTTAAATCAGTCATGTTGTCTGTAGAAGGCCTTGTTTCCTTGATGTCTTGATGACGTTATGTCTTGGTGATGTTATGCATTCTAAATGTTAATTATCCTGCTCCCAGAAGCCTGGTTGCTGTAAACCACGTGAAGCTATGCTACTTTTCTCAACCATTGTCTCTGACTGATTAAATTAATGCTGATCCCTGAGATTGGGCAAAGACAGAGGTAGGTGGGACTAAGTTGCTGGGATTTCTGAAGCAGAGAGGTTGATGAGTAGAAGAAACCTCCAGTAAAGGAGAAGACAAGAGGTGGAAGAAGGAGACACATGATGGGGTAGATGGAGGAAGATGATTCCACGTGGTCCAGAGCATCAGCATAGCACAGAGAATAATAGCCCAAGGGGACATATGTATATTATACGGGGCTTTATTCAGGGCTAGAATTAAGAGCTAGCTTAGATGTGCTAATATTACACAATCCAAGCCAAGGCTTGTTAACATCCATCAGGTGTTTGTGTGTTTATTTATAATGGCAGGTTAAGGATTAACAACTGCTGACCAATTAAATATAATCTAAATACTAGTAAATAATTTAATTAGCTTTTTTTCTACAGTGTCTACCATCCTCATTGGCTCTTCATTTTTTCTGCCTCCTCTTTCTCAAAATTTCCTAAGGCCTGAGAGGAGGGATTTGATGGAAGCATCTCATTTAGACCTTTGTCCCAGGGTCTCCCACTCTCTTCACATTGTCTAGTTTTCTATTCATTCCCATCTACTGGATAAAGTAGCTTTTCTGGTCATGGCTATGTAAGACATAGATGGTCTATGAGTCTCGCAGAACGTTTTTAGGAGTCATTTTATTGCAACATTCATTTAGCAGGACAGTAGTATTTGACTTTCTTCTAGGGCTATGGACTATCTGGTCTCGTGTTCTTGGTCACCCAAGCAGCATAAGGTACAGGTACTCTCTTATACTGTGGGTCTTAAATTCAATTAGAAAGTGGTTAGTTAGCCACACAAGCTTTATAGCAGTGTTTAACTACTGCATCTTACAGACAGGTCATCATTATAGATAGATGGGTTTGTAGCTAGTTTGGTGTTTAATTTTTTCTCTTTGACAGTGTTGAGTACTATGAACACTAGTCATTGATGATGAAAGCTCTAGGTAGGCACTAGGTTGATTTCTCTGTATTCAATGAGTGTTCGATCTGGGTGTTCTCTGAAGCAATAGGGCATTAACATTAGTTTATGAAAACTAACCAAAAACTTTCCCAAAAGCATGGGTTGTTTGAAGGTTCTCATGTTCCCTTTAGCCAACAACTTGATTAGATGCACCCATTTATGACACTGTGGGTTTTGTTCAGCTGGGGCTTCATCTTCCCATTTATTTGGTGATTCCCTTTAGAACACCTTTGTATATGTATATATTTTAGGAAACTCCTATTGTATTAGATTTCCATAAGATCTCTTGGAAGTCAAAACTTTTAATAGTAAATATAATTATTAATAACTGTAAGCACTTATAACAAATATAATCACTCATCACCTAACAACTAGCCCTAAGAATAACTATAAACCCCTATTACCTAACAACTAACCCTACTAATAACTGCAAATGCCTATTATCTAACAACTAACCCTAACATTTTAAAAGAATACAGTCTCTGGGACAGGTCCTCAGTCATCAGGAACACCTCAGCAGTAGATCCTTTAGGGCAGCACTTGGTCAACATTCTTTCTTCATGAAGACCTCAGACATAGATCCTTTAGGGCACTTGGTCTACAGTCTTTCCTCATGAATACCTTATACATAGGCCCTTTAGGGTAAATTGGCTATTGGATTCCTATGGCAGCTTCAATTTAATGAGACTTGAGGTTTTATTCTCTCTGGACCCTCAGTTGTCCATAAACCAACTTGGTCAGTTTCTATTCACGACTCAGCCACTCTGCCACAGCCATTGGGGCTGGCCAAAGGTCTATTCAGGCCACTGTTTGAGCTGGTTGAATCCCTCAGGGCAAATGTTGTGCCATGGGGTTTTAGTCCTTGGCTTTTTGCTGCCTTATTGAGGCCTTCTCTGCTCTCCAGCTTCTTTCTTCTTCACGGTAAAAGCTATTCTGTTGAGGGATCAGAGATGACATATTTTTCAGTTCGATTTGCTTTTCCTTCCGCCAACATTGGCTTCTCAATATGATACAAGCCAGTTGGCATCTTATCCTCTCTAATTTGGGTATTCTCAGGCTCCACTCACTTTGTTCTTAAATAGGATCACTCCTGTTTTCATCTGGCTTCAGCCTAATCTGAAGTCTGCCTACTTCATAAGGCTATTAGCCATGAAAACAATGCCAAGTCATAAACCTTGTTTTTAATCCATATACTGCCATTCCAAGTGCCCACAGACGCCAGGCTGTTCTTCATGCTCCCTTTTAAGAGACAGTATCAGAAGCCCCTAGATATTCACGAAATCTAATTTATATTGATCTAACTCCCATTACATTTCTAATTGACCATTAGTTTTATGTGTTCCTCCCTTTATCCTCTCTCTTACTGCCCTTTTCTTTTCTTCTCCCTGTTTGATCCATCCATTCCAGTCTCCATCAAACCTCTGTCCATCCATAACTATATATTCCATTTCCCATTCTAGTGAGATTGTTCCCTTCCCTTATTCTATACATAATCTTTTGTTTGTATATATTGCAGCTTGTTTATCAAAAAATAATAATATCATCTGCATAAACCATACTATATTTTTCTTGTTGGGTCAGGGTTACTTCACTCAGGATGATGTTTTTTCTAGTTCCATCCATTTATGTAAAATTTCATTTTTTTAAACAGATGAGTAATATTCCACTGTGTAAATGAACATTTTCTTTAGCCATTCATCCACTGAGGGATATATAGTCTTTTTCCAATTTCTGGGTATTATGAATAGAGAAGCTCTGAGTACAAATGACCAAGTAACTATGTACTTGGTTGTAGAGTCCTTTGGGTAAATGGCCTAAGGTCTTGAGGTAGATTTATTTTAGATTATTAAGGAATTACCACCCTGATTTCCATGGTACTGTACAAGTTTGCATTCCCATTATCAATGGATGAGTATTTCCCATACTCCACTTCCTTGCCATCATGAATTGTTGTTTAGTTTAATGATCTTTGCCAATCTGACTGGTATAAGATAAAATCTCAAAGTAGTTTTTATTTTAATTCCCCTGATGACTAAGGATGTTAAGCATTCCTTTAAGTGTTTCTCAGTCATTTGTACTTCCTCTTTTGAGAACTCCCTGTTTAGTGCTGTATCCCATTTTTAATTGGGTAAACGTTTTATATCCAACTTTTTGAGTTCTTTATACATTTTGGAGATTAGACATCTATGAGATGTATAGTTGGTAAAAACCTTTTCTCACTATATAGGCTGGCACTTTTTCAAATGACGATGTCCTTTCTCACACAGACTTTTTCAGTTTTATAGGATCTCATTGATTAATTGTTGAACTGAATGCAAAAATTTAGCATGTGTTGCTCATAGCTTGAATAATACTCTGACTAGAGTTATACATGGATTTACACTCTGTCCCAAGTCTATATAAAATTTAGTTTTTGTTTTAATATGCAGCCTGATTTAAAGCATAAAGGTTGTGAACTGCTGTCCTGTTCAGCTCATGCTTAGTCAGTCATATTGTTGAGACTTTATGTCCCCAGAGAAGACCACAGTAATTGGTAATGCCGCACAAGATGGTCTGCTCTAAAAACATACAAATAGTTTTGGTTTCTTTGTCAAAAATCAGGTGTCCATAGGTGTGTGGATTTATTTCTAGGTCTCTGATTCTATTCCATTGATCAACTTGTTCGTTTTTATGCCAGTACCATGCAGTTTTTATTCCTATTGCTCTGTAGTACAGCTTGAAATCAATTGATATGGTAATAGTTCCAGAAGCTCTTTTATTGGACAGAATTGTTTTAGCTATCTTTTTTTTTTAACTTGTTGTTTGGTTGGTTTGTTTTTGTTTTTTGTTTTCTATATGAAGTTGAGCATTACTATGTCACAGTCTGCAAATAATTGTGTTGGAATTTTTATATGATTATATTATAATCTTAAAAATAAAAGAAACAGATAAAATATCTATTCTTGTGAAACAATGTAAATTGTCTTGAAAAGGAATGTTCTCAAAGAATTCCTCCATCAATTTTGTCAAGTCTGTGTTTTTAATCATTGTCAATTTGACAAACAGAAGCACTGAAAACAGCATTTAGTGGGGAGGTATATTGACCATACTTTCTTTTTCTTATGAAGTTTTGTACATAATGTTAGCTTATTGTTGTTCATTTTAAACTATTAATTTTTTAAAAATCAGCATTTAATATCTTAGACCCTATTATAAAATTTGCAAACAAAGAGAATTTTATGATTCTCCTTCCCTCTGCTATTGCTGTTCCTGTTTTGACATATATACCCTAGATGCATTAACTCTTGTATCTCCTATATGTCATTTTGTTTACCCTAATCTTTCCTCATTGCCTAATTTTATCTGCTTTGGTCTCATTTCTAGAATTTTATATTTTAACCACACTTACACCTATTTTATATATGTACATGTATTTTTATATGTGCATACATATTGTACATATTTTATGCTAGGAACCTGTGGAAGATTGAATGAGAATGGCTACTCATCTCATAGGTTTGAATGTTTGGTCACTAGGAAGTGGCACTTTTTGAAAAGATTATGAGGTGTGTCCTTTTTGGGATATGTGTATAACTAGGGTGGGCTTTGAGGTTTTAAAAAACCCTACCAAGCCCAGAGTCTCTTTTTCTCTCTTCCTGCAGACCAGGATGTAGCTCCCAGCTACTACTCCAGTGCTATGTGTGTTGTGATGCTCCCTACCATTAGGATGCTGTACTAAGCCTCTAAAACTTTAAGCAAGCCCCCAGTTAAATGTTGCCTTGGTCATAGTGGTTTTTCACAGCAATATAACAGTGACCAAGACAGAATTCCATGTAAGGGAGAAATGCAATTTTTGCTTTTCTGAGTTTGATTCACCTCACATAAAATTGGGTTTTCCAGACTCATATATTTTGTTACAATTTTAATGATATATTTTTTCTGTAGAAAATAGAAATTATCCCAGTGCATATGTATGTGCCACATTTTTATTGACCATTTATTGTGATGGGCACTTAGGTATGTTCCTTTCTTTCTTTCTTCCTTTCTTCCTTCCTTCCTTCCTTCCTTCCTTTCTTTCTTTCTTTCTTTCTTTCTTTCTTTCCTTCTTTCTTTCTTTCTATCATGAATGAATCAGAAGTAAACAGGGATGTATGAGTGTGTCTATGGTAGGGTATGGAGTCCTTTGAGAAATACCCAGGGAAAGTGTACTAAAGTTATATGGTAGTTCTATTCTTAATTTTTATAGTAATCTATATACTGTTTTCTGTAATGGCTGTATAGATTAACAGTCCAACTAGAAATGAATAAGGAATCTTGTATCTTATTTCTTCAAATCATTTCTAACATTTTTTTGGTCAGTTTTTATGAGATTCCTGAAAGTGTGAATGAGTGGGTCTCTGAGTCTTGTGCTCTCTTGTGGCTCTTTTCCTTCTATTGGTTTGCCTTGTCTAACACATGATGGGCTCTATTTTAACTTATATTTAATTTAAAAATTGGGTAGCTAAAACAGCCAAAATACTGTACACTGGGTGATAAGTACAGGAAAGATGTTTATTTTAGAAAAAAAACTCACAAATTTCAAAGCTGCATCACTCATAAAATATAGAAACAAATCAACTGTCCATCAAGTGATGCATAAAATGTGGTATGCCCAGAAATGAAAGAAAGAAAATGAAGGAAGGAAAGAATAAATCTTATGGGTTCTCATATAATTAATGGATTAGTTACTTAATGGATAATTTTGACGGTATAATGGGAAGTAATCAAAGGTAAGATGTGGGGCATAGTCCCAGGAAATAGGTTCCTCAGGCATACACTTAAGTGTTATATCTTACATTGATCTCTTTCTGTATGTGTCTTATCTCTGCTTCCTCTGTGCTGTGGATGTGAACATTTTCAATACTCACTGACTGGTATTATATTCAGCCAAGAAAGCACAGATGGATTCCTTTGAAACAGTGAGTCAAAATAAAATTTCCTCCCCTTATAATGCTAATTTCAAGTATGCCTGTCACAATGATGCAAAAGTTTACTAAGACAGAAAGTTTATAATAAAAAAGTATGACAATTCACCATGATTATATCAATAGAGATGGAGAGGTATTGTTAAACTGTGGAATCATAATATTAACTGAAGCAATTTATTATGTGAAAAGGAAGATTTAATTGTGATACAAGAGTTTTAGATAAAGAAAAATGAAAAAAAAAAACAATGATAACATTTTCTGAAATCTTGGGAAAGACCAATATTTGTTTTAGAACCAGTAGAATTTAAAATGATTGTCCAGGGAAGGCTGGTTGAGGGTTTCGGTGGGGCCTGTTTAGAATGAACATGTAATTGTGAAAGCTTTCGCTGTGTGGGTGTATTTGTGATGAACACCAACTTGAAATCATCAAAATAATATAACAGATTGCCATGTCTTTACATTGAAATGATAGAAAATTAATAATACCGTTGTGAACCCAGACACTGACAGAATGGAAAATAAGATATTCTGTTTTCCTAGATAGTAAGTAAAATAGATATGACCACTGTTTCAAACTCTAACTGATAATTCTATAGAATCTGCCTGTATAGATTCATAGTCCAACTAGAAGTGAATAAGGAATCTTGTTTCCTCAAATAATTTCAAATATTTGTTGCCAGTTTTTATGAGACTCCTGAAAGTGTGAATGAGAGGATCTCTGAGTCTTGTGCCTCCTCTTATGGCTCTTTTCCTCCTATTGGTTTGGTTGTCTAACTTAGATATGATGGGTTTCATTTTAAATTCATTTAATTTTAAAAAATTGGATAGTTAAAAAAAGTGAAGATACTATAGATAGAGATATAGAATGAGATATAAAAAGTGACCAAACACTTGACAAAATGAGGGTTTGGGGGATATTTTGATAACAGTAGTAACAGTGAAGTAAGATAGATGGGCATGGGCTTGGATTTGAGATTAAAGGTCTTATTTAAGGGAGTGTGAACTAAAAGTGGATTATAATGTGGATAATCTCTACCACCGAGAACAATGTAATGTGTAGCTTATTTTTGTGTTATATATGTGCTTGGTGCATGGTTATAATGCATATGCTCATATATACACAATGCACCCACCCATATGTTCTTGGAGTCAGAAGAAGACACAGAGTGTCCTTTTCTATCACACTCTGCTTTATTTGATTGAAATAGAGTATCTCCCCCTATATAGAAGAGAAAGAAGGACAGAAGAAAGAGAATGAGAATAATCCCTGGGACTAACCTCCTAAACCTTGTTTAACAAGACCATTTAACAACTTGTAACCAATCCCCCTAAGTAACAACAGTGTCTATAATCCATCAAATGACCAACAAAAAAAAAAAAAAAATCACTCACTTCACCTTCTGGGAATGGGAAATTACTCTCTTAAAACTGTTTCCTGCTGACTTGGGATGCAGGAAACCTGAGTTCCTAAATAAGAATGGAAAATAGTTGAGCAAGTTAATAGTAGCATTTGTGCTCAGCTATTTAAAAGTATTTAAGTTGGTTGTGCAAGGTAGGATGGAAACTGAGTTAGGAATAGAACTTTAAACTCATTGAGATACATAGATAATAGAATATTATTATCAGTTGCCAAATACATATGGACTGGACATTGGGAATGTATGTTACACCTTATAATTTTCATAATTGTTCCCTAATTGTTCTTATTGTTTTGTATTTTATTTATTATAAGAAAAAGAGCCTCTCATTGGACTAAAATGGGAATCTGTTGGGGGGGAAAGATACACTTAACTTAAAAAAAAGAGCAGATAGGAGGGTGAGGGGGAAGAGGGTAGGAGGGTGAGACTAGGATTGGGAGGAGGGTAGGGAATGTGATTGAGATGTAACTAGAAAAAATAAATTAATATTGAAGAAAAAGAACACAGGGATACTGAAAAATAAATTTAAAAAATAGGATATCTCTTGAAACTGAAAATAGGCTGTTAACCAAAATAATCACAGTGACTCTCCTTCCTTCTCACCTAACCGTGCATCTACACCCTGTGTGTGTGTGTGTGTGTGTGTGTGTGTGTGTGTGTGTGTGTGTGTGTGTGTGTGTG
>CAJQZJ010033276.1:6913376-6989038 GCA_907164525.1 Lophiomys imhausi | reverse complement strand
GTGTGTGTGTGTGTGTGTGTGTGTGTGTGTGTGTGTGTGTGTGTGTGAGATCGGTCCTGATGTTTCTGTGGCAACAGTAAGTGCTTTAACCCACCAAGCCAGCTCCCTTGTCCCATAATTGATATTTCTTAAGTAAAAATTTCCTGTAAAATTGCTGGATGTGTTATTTTATTTAAAGGAAAAAAACAGGCTATCCAGCGAAACCTTGGATCTTTCTAGGCAAGCAGTGTAGTATAGGAGGTATATTAAGACCCTTTTTAAGAAGAAATGCTCAATTTACACACTTGAATGCACAGAAATGTGTTCTGCACTGCAAACTGTTTTCTAGAGTTGCTCTGTTTTTTTTCAAGCAAGATAAGGAAACTCGTTAACTGTGAGCTATGATGTGATATCACCAATTGTTTAAAAGATAAGAAATAAGATGAGAAATATGAAGGAAAGGAGTCAATGAAAATATAATCAGCCTTCCTGTGCTGCAGTAATGAATAAAACTGCACATATTCATTTATTCAACAAATATTTATTGTGTTTTTTTCTATTTTCTAAAAATTCCCCAGGCACTTATGATGTGAGAGCAAACAAAACAGTCTGTGTATTAGAGAGCTTAGGCTAGTTATCATAAATTTTAATAGAAAACAACCATGGTTTATTAGCTGTGTTGCTCTGAGCAAATTTCTTCATGGAGTAGAAGAAAAAAATAATTAATGAGAATGGAGGTTTTTCTTGCCAGTGATTTGAAACGAGGAAAGCAGAAAAGAATGGTTTTAATTAGGTGATGGAGAGCTTTGTCTTGTATTGAGGGAAGCAAGGGCATTAGATTCACAATGGACAGTAACCAACAGTATAATGTATAATCCTGTGGAACTCAATGATTATCAAAGGTGAGAAATTAGAAAGACATGTCTTAAGTAAAGGGATGCTGTGGGAATAGGAAGGGGCTTGGATTTCAGATTTGATACAAAACAAAATATGTTTATTAGTGTTTATTTTGTAGACTATAACAACTTAGACAAATCAAAATCTTTAACATGGTACTGTGATTTTCATTTCAAAAGTGTTCCTAAATGATTCAAAATCAAATTAAGCTAGCATATAACTATGAGGGAATCAAAGGATTAATTATGGCAGGAAGTAAATTATTGGAGGAATTGTGAAATCTGGTAAGGATATATATATATATATATATGTATCTAATCCTTTAATTGTTGTTATACACACATGTGTATATGAATTATGTATTTATGAATGTATATAAATATACACACATTTATTTATGAATATATAAATATAACTTATTCAGTCCAATTTATGTTAAATGGCTTTTAGATATCAGTAAAGAAAGCTATTTATATGCCATCCACCTTGAGGTCTGAGGTGTATATATAGAAATCATTCCAGAATTTTAAAAGTTTAGGAAGTTTAGTCAACAAAGACCCCCATCAGAGTCAAATTAAAAAAGGTTAGGTTGGGAGATCAGACCACTTATGTGAACCAGTACATACAGGAACACAGGTATAATTGCTCTTTTTTTAAGTCAGTTTCCATTATAAGTAGTCTCTATTGTTTTGTTTTTAAACAATAGACACTTCCAAAAAAAGTGTTTAAAACCTTTGCTAGCAAATTAAATAAGATTTAACGTTGTTATTGTAAACTAACTAGATGATTATTTAGATAGTGTCATAAAACCACTTAAGAGTGGTTCAGCATTTTTATGTGAGTGACAACCTCTCAGCTAGGTATCCCTTCATCTCTGGTCCTGACTAGCTTTATTAGAAACATCGCTCCCTTCATCTCTGGTCCTGACTAGCTTTATTAGAAACATCGCACTCTTCTCGGTCAGCAATGACTTCTCCTCTTGTTTCACTGCTCATCAATAAACTATAATATGTGAGTCCTTGTTTGTGCTGTGGTGTACACTTCCCTTCCAAGTAATAAGTCTCAAATTTGGGATGAGAAAATGATTCAGTTTCTCTGACTGGCCCTTTCTTTGTTAAGAAAATATAGTAACCATTCTTGATGCTTGTAAAAATAAGAGAATTCACATGAAAGTAAAATACTTGACATGTACTTCAATGGAATAATGTTGCAGCCAAACACAGAATTATCAGACGCTGACCAATAATCTGAGTGGCGGGAAACCGCTTGGTTTCACCCAGCCACCCAGGGACTAATAAAAGATCCTGGGCAAGACTCTCTTCTCTTGGACACTCAGAAAAACAGACCAGCAGAAACTGAAGAAGCTGCTGACTCCGGGAAGCAGGAGAATCGTCACCAGGAGAGGTACCAGGGTATGAGCCACTCAAATACACAACGAGCAGCTCCGAACCCCAGACAGGGTTACTCACCAGCCTCCTGGGCTCCCAGATTCCACACAGGCATTCCGACACCAAGGGGAAGATCGGCAGAACAATGGGAACAGATATATTCCCAGCTAACCATTGTGGTCACGGGCCACAGCACGTTCTGAGCTGCAGGAAGGCAGTGGGACCACAGGGGATCAGCAGTCTGGGAAAGCATATTTGGGCTTCCCCAGAGGGGTAGTGGTCATAGAGTCCCTCTATTCGATTTGCAGTCACTGGGAAGAACACTGAAGGTAGACAGGGCAGTAGGATACACTTCCGACAGAGGGATATCCTTCTGGCAGTGGTGGAGTGCCCTAGG
Source organism: Lophiomys imhausi (assembly GCA_907164525.1). Taxonomy (NCBI): domain Eukaryota; kingdom Metazoa; phylum Chordata; class Mammalia; order Rodentia; family Muridae; genus Lophiomys; species Lophiomys imhausi. Next base: position 6,986,377 of record CAJQZJ010033276.1, on the reverse strand, counting down.
ACTAGGAGGATGCCAATATCCACAGGACAGCTCCAGCACCCAAATTGGGTCCAGCACAGACATAAGAGCAGGCTGAAAGGTGGGTGGCCGGTTGGAAGGCTGCTTGGATCTCCACTGCGTCCAAGCTCTGGACAGGTTGTGGGGTTAATGTCAGACCCTTTTGTTAGTGCTGGTTCCTCTGGTGGGAAATCAGATCTTCAACATATATAGTTCCACCCCTGAAGCAGTGAGTTCTTGGCCTTTTTCCACTGCCTGAGTGACTCAGACTACAAGTGCTTAGTGCTTAGGGCATAGAGGTACAGAGGTGTCCTGGGGACCATCCAGATAGATTACACAACAGCAGGGATATACGCATACTGAAAGGCAGTGAGCGAGGCACAAGCCTATCTGGGCCTACTCAGCAGGGACAACAAAGAACTCAGTACTGGAAATACAGACACTGAAGGATCAGAGTCACCAGACATGAACACTGAGTGCCTCCCACCTGGAAAACATACTCCCTCCCTGTTGGATCCTTTCAGGTCTCCAGCTGGAGGACTCAACCCCCAAAGTTAAGACCTCCAGAGTCCAACAGCATCTGTGCTTAGACATCCAGGACCTTACCAGCAGAGCCGATACAGGTGGAATACCCAGGCTACAACACAGAGTGCTCTGACTCAGGAGCAGTGAAACAATTCTGGGCCATTGTTCATTGCCTGGGAGACATGGGCTGTACCAGATCACAGTGCTTCTGGCTATTAGATGCACATTGATCCTGAGAACCCCCTGAGAGCAGCTTGGGAGGACCACGAACACTGTCTGACACATAAGCTGCAGGGGAGCTACAGTCCCAGCCAACAGTCTGTGGCCTGCCAACCTGCACCATCATCGATACGAAGACCAGTTGGATCTCAGGAACCTACAGGAACACATCCCACCACAACCCCTGACCCGAGTCACCAACTGCAACACAACAGGAAGGGGTGAGCTCTGGGAGACACACTGAGAACAAACCTCCACACAAGGCCCCATCCAGCCTGTGAGAGCTACAGGTAACCAAGTTATAGAACTTCTACACCAAAGCACCCTGCTTGGTACTAAGCCCAGAAGGCACCAGGAACAAACAGCTAAGAACAATCAAATGGCTAAAGGTCAGTGAAAGAAAGAATCCAATGAAAGTCAGGGAAATATGATTCCAACAAAATTCAGCTGTGCTTCTACAGCAAGCTCTGGCTACTCAACCACAGCTGAAACATATGAAAATGATGACAAGTCTATACTCTGAAAAGTGATAGAGTCCTTTCAAGAAGAAATTAAATCTCTGAAGGAATTCAAAGATTCCACAATTTTACAAGCAAAAGCAACAGAGAATACCATTAATGATCTCCAAGCCAAAGTGGCTCAACTTGAACAGGAAAGAGAGAAGGCAACAAGCAAATTGGAGCAGGAAACATCAAAAACAAATAAAATTGTGCAAGATTTGAAATTGGAAGTGGAAGCAATAAAGAAAACACATGCAGAAATAATCCAGGAGGTGGAAAATCAAGGCAAGAGAACAGAAACTATAGATATGAGTATCAAAAATAGGATATAAGAGAAGGAAGACAGGATCTCAGGCATGGAAGATTTGATGGAAGAAATCAGTACAACAACCAAAGAAAATGAGAAATCTAAAAATCATCTCACCCACAACATCCAAGAAATCGAGGACCCAATGAAAAGACAGAACCTAAGAATTATAGGCATAGAGGAAAGAGAAGACTCCTGACTCCAAGGTCCAGGAAACATCTTCAACAAAATCATAGAAGAAAACTTCCCAAATCTAAAGAAAGAGATGCCAATAAAATTTCAAGAGGCATACAGAACACCAAACAGATTAGATCAGAAAAGAAACTATTCTCACCACATAATTGAAATTCCAAATGTACAGAACAAAGAAAAAATATTACAAGTTGTAAGAGAAAAAGGTCAAGTAACATATAGTGGCAGAACAATCAGAATTATACCTGACTTCTCAGAAACTTTAAAAGTTTGAAAATTTGAATTTGAAAACCTAGGCAAAATAGGCAATTTTGTTGATAGATACCACCTTTCAAAGTTAAATAAAGATCAGGTTAACAGATTGAACAGCCCTATAATGCCTAAGGAAATAGAAGCAGTCATTAAAAAAATCTCCCAACCAAAAAGGAGCCCAGGGCCAGATGGTTTCAGGACAGAATTGTATCAGACCTTCAAAGAAGAGCTGATACCAATACTCTTCAAACTCTTCCACAAAATAGAATCAGAAGGAACACTGCCAAACTCATTCTATGTGGCCACAGTAACCCTGATTCCTAAACCACAAGGACCCAACAAAGAAAGAGAACTTCAGACAAATCTCCCTCATGAGCATAAATGCAAAAATACTTAATATTATGCTAGCAAACCGAATCCAAGAACACATCAAAAGTATCATACACCATGATCAAGTAGGCTTCATCATAGGATTTGCAAGGATTGTTCATGATAGATGAAAATCTATAAACACAATTCACCATATAAACAAGTTGAAAGGAAAAAAAAAACATGATCATCTTGCTAGATGGTGAAAAAGCATTTGACAAAATCCAACACCCCTTCATGCTAAAAGTCCTGGAGAGAACGGGTATACAAGGATCATACCTAGAAATAATAAAGGCAATATACAGAAGCCAGTAGCCAACATCAAATTAAATGGAGAGAAACTTGAAGCATTTCCTTAAACTCAGGGACAAGACAAGGATGTCCACTTTCGCCATATCTCTTCAACATAGTACTTGAGGTTCTTGCTAGAGCAATAATACAGCTAAAGGAGATCAAGGGGATAATAATTGGAAACAAAGAAGTCAAATTATCCCTATTTGCACACGATATGAATAGTATACATAAGCGACCCAAAAAATTCCCACAGAGAACTCTTACAGCTGATAAACACCTTCAGCAAGGTGGCTGGATACAAAATTAATTCAAAAAAGTCAGAAGCCCTTCTTAACACAACAAATAAATGGGCTGAGAAAGAAATTAGGGAAACAACACCCTTCACAATAGCCACAAACAATATAAAATACCTGGGGGTAACTCTAACCAAGCAAGTGAAAGACCTGTACGACAAGAACTTCAAGTCCTTGAAGAAAGAAATTGAAGTGGCCATCAGAAGATGGAAAGATCTCCCATGCTCATGGTTAGGTGGGATCAACATAATAAAAATGGCCATCTTCAAGACATCTTTTGATGTCTCAATTTCAAGATAGCTCATTATGTTTATTCAAATATATTTGCTACTACCTATTAAATTCTTTAAAATGTTCTGCTTCCTAATGTTTTGAATAAAGGCTTCTCAACACATTTGTGAAAATGTAATTATTTATTTAGTATCTGGAAAGGACTAATATTTTCAAAATTAAGAATTAATTAAAGCTTTATATTTTATCTTTTGCCCTGAGAAGTTTAATAAATATTCCACAAGGAAGATTTCATAGAAATAAATACAGATGAGGTAATATTCAAGAAAGGAAGATAAGAAAGTTCAGTAATAATTTGCTAGTGGTTACAGGACAAAGAACATTAACAACTATATGGTGATAAATGTTATGTATTTATGTTATGATATAAGATATAGCTTATAGCCACATTGTGTGAATATCTTAAATATATATACATATGTATATGTATTTAATATCTTCGGAAACAATCAGCACTATTTTAATTTACTTATGACTAAACCTGCAAAAACAAAATTATATTTTAAAAATGAAAATATTTTCTTTAGGATTGTGTCTACTATAAGCAGACAAGTGAGTGTAATCAAGCAGCTTTTCACTCCTCATTGCTAAAAATGATTTAAAAAATAACATTTCATGATGCTTGCAATCTTCCATTCAGAAACCTGAGGGATCTTTATTGAAAATTGTGGAAGCACATTTCCCTTTTGTAAGCCCATTGTAAGAATATATATCACCAAGTTGAATTACAACCAGCAACCTGATGGTGTGATGAGTGGGATTTAAAATATGAGTGATACATAGTGCAATTCAGAATGGAGTCAGAAGGCTCTCTTGCTTATCCACATGCTTTTATGATGATAAATTCAGAAGGTTCTTTTAAAGTAAAAGCTGTTGTGGTTATATTAATATGAAATATCTTTGCTTTTAACAAAGAGTCATGATAGCATGTATTAACAAAGTGATTTAATTTCAATGTTACTATTGTAAATGTAGACATCTAATTTTTTATTTTATTGACAATAGAGTCTTTTCTCATACAATATATCTTGAATATAGTTTCCTCTCCCTCTTCTCCTCCTAGTTCTTTCCCACTTCTGTTCCCCTCCAGATCCAGTCCAGACTTCTAAGAGATAACAATCAAACTTGTCAAAATAAAATATAACAATGTGAAGGTAAAAACTATCATATCAAAGTTGGACATGGGAACCCAACAAGAGGAAAAGAGTCCCAAGACCAGGCACATGAGCCAGAACTCTACCCATTCTCATGGTCAAGAGTCCCATAAAAATACTAAGCTAATAGCTATGGTATATGCGCAGATGATTTGTTGCAGACTCCTGTAGGCCCTGTGCTTGCTGCTTCAGTCTCTGTGAGTTCATATGCATCTTGCTTAGTTGAACCAGAGGGCCTTGTTCTCTCAGTGTTCTCCATTCTTTTTGACTCCAATTATCCCAATCAATAATATTTTTATTGATTATTTGGGAATTTCATTCAATGCACTCTGATCACACTCACTTTCCATTGCTCCCAGTCCATCCTCCTGCACGTGTTTCCCCCCCCCCAAAAAAAAATACACCAAGTCAATTTGTGTTGCACATTTACTCATTGGAGTATGATCTAATGCCCAGTGGCCAGCCCCTTAAATATAGCTTAGTCCTCCCCTGAACCACCAGAAGCCATCAACTAAGAAGAGCTATATTGCAATGAATTTATTACAAATTTTAAGGACTCTCTTCAATACCATCCTGTCTGAGTGTTTCTCTTTTTTCAGGGTGGAGGGAGGGAGTCGAGAAGGTTGTCACAGAAAGCTTCTATGTCTTTCATTATCAATTATGAGTCTTTCTTGCTCATATCATCCAGTGGCAGTACAGATAGGGACTTCCACACTGATATCTAATTTAAACTTCCCTTTGGTAAAACAATATAATAGTAAAATCAAAATTTATTCAACTATGTTGTGTTATAATTCAGCAAAATATTTATTTATACTAACACCAAAAAGATGTGTTGCAAAAAGAATATAATTCATTTTCCTACTTGGTTGTATTTCAAACCTTTATTAGAGGAAAAAAAATGGTCATTCATTTATAGAGTCAGAATCAAGAAGATGAATATATATATATATATATACTGTAGTCGAAGTACTGAAATTTCAACAGTCTTTATTTCAAGTTAGATTGCAGAAATGTGCATGCATACTTGAAGTACCAGAAGTTCCTTACTGTGGTGAGCATGTAAATCATAGAGTTTGAGGAATTAACTAGATAATGCAAGTGGTTCTTTAATATGATAAGAGTAAATCCTCAGACTAGATTTAAAGTGGGGTAATCCAATGAGAGTTGTCGGGTCAGTAAAATAAGAACAAGGCAGAAGGGAAACACTCGTTTCAATTCTATATGACTGCTAATGAGAGGGAGGTTATGCCATTCGTCATTTCCATGTTTCATGTCTGATGTTGATATGCTCTGACATAGTAAAATATTTTCACAGGAAATATTACTTAAAGGTTATTAAATGAATAAAATGTCAAATAAATTGATGTGCTTTCTTTGCACATGTATGTACAAAACTGTAAGTAAATACTGAGGTACACAACACAAACACTAGCAAACTTGGATCCAAAATAGACATAAAAACAAAAAGGAATGCTGTGTAGTACATTCAACAAAATAAAAATTACATGTTAGAAGACATATTGACAAATGTCAAAAGTAGGAATTTTGAAAACACAGATGAGTATTTAATTTAAGTAGACAGATAGTTACTTTCACTATCAGACTATACAGACAGTATTAAATAGTGCATCTGTGCTATATGATGAAACAAGAGTGCAATAAAAACGAGCTTTGAAGAGTTTAGACAAATGTTAGTAGATGGCAAATATGGAAAAATTATATGCCATCTATTATTAACATACAAAAATAACTGAGAATTTGTGCTGGATAATATTATATCAACTTCATACAGGTAGAATCATTTTGAAAGAGGGAACCACAGACCATAAAATGCCTGTATCAATACAACTCTCACACCTAAGGTTCAGGGACCATTGTGAAAGAGGAGATGGAAAGACTGTAAAGCCAAAGGAACTGGGAGTTTGGTGTGAAATTGTGTCTTTTAAGAATGTCAGAAGCCACAACCATAAGTTTCATCATCGTGACTGCTTAAACATGAATTGAACAAGAAAAACACCAAAAGACATCCACAGTGAGTAGATAAAAGCAGAAGAGGCCTCAACTCTACACAGAGAACCACAGGCAAACAAGAAATGATGAGAAAAAAAGCAAGCAAGCAAACAAATAAATAAACAGAAGCCCAATAGTTTTCCCCAGGGCACACTAAATGTCAGTCCTGAAAGCACACATGCAAGTAACATTATGCAAACTGAACAGGTTGTATTTATGTATATATAAACACAGGTGTGTGTGGGCATGTGTATGTGTGTGATGTGTGTATATGTGTATGTGTGCATGTATGTATGTATGTGTGTGCATGCATGTGTGTATGTACATATGTGTATGTGTGTGTAACAACAATTAATAAAAGAAGAGGCCATGAACCTAAAAGAGAGCAATGAGGTATGCAGCTTGTTGGGAGAAAATGAAAGGGGGAAATGATATAATTATATTTTCATCTCAAATTTTAATTAATTGTAAGAATAACTCTACTAGATGATCTGTGGGCAAGCCAGATGATACATTCTCATGATTAACGGTTGATGTGGGTGTGTGGGGGGGGGGTAGTTCACCGTGTTGTATGCTATCCCTGGGCTGATGATACTAGGTGCTATAAAAAGACATGTTTCCATTTCTGTGAAGAGACATGATGACTAAAGCAACTCTTATAAAGGAAAACATTTCACTGGGGCTTGATTACAGTTTCAGAGGTTTAAAAGTCCATTATCATCATGGTGAGAATCATGCTATTATACAAGCAGATATGGTACTGGAGTCGAGATTTCTACATCTTGATTCACAGGCTACAGAAGGAGACTGTGTGCCACATAGGGCATGGCTTAACCATAGGAGACCTCAAAACCCACCTCCACAGTGACATACTTCCTTCAATAAGGCCACACCTATTCCAACAAGGCCATATCTACTAAAAGTGCTACTCCCTATGGACCAAGCATTCACACACATGAGTCTATGGGGGCCATACCTGTTCAAAGCAGCACAGAAGCTGAGGAAGCCATGAGCAAGAAGCTAGTAAGCACTGGTTTTCACAGCCTCTGCATCATTTCCTGCCTCCAGATTTTTGCCTTGCTTGAATTCCTGCCATGGCCTCATTCAACAATGGACTATGATGTGGACGCGTACACAAAATTAGCCCTTTCCTCCAAAGACTGCTTATGTTCATGATGTATCGTCCCAAGAAATTCTCATAACTAAAACAGAACGCAGACTGTAGAATGAAGTCTGTCTTGGTGACCAGTGAGATAAGATATTCACACTTTTGTGTCTTGGCTAGATAGTGTGGAAATAGCAGGAAAATAAAAACATATTGATCATCAGCTCCAATATTTATTTATTTATTATTAATTAATTAATTAATTAATTAATTTAGGCTACTTTCTCCTAGAAGACTCATAAAACTACAAAAGAAGGAACATTTTTAACTGGCAAAACTTGAGTTCTAAGAATTATACTAAACTATACATAAGGCATAAAAGTTAATAGACTCTCATCATGGCAAATTAAATTCCTTCTGGCTGCAGGAATATAAATATAAAGGAATAAGGAGTCTGCACTCATATACCTGAAGGAAAAGAACAGTTAGCTATGGAAAACCCTGAGCAACACTTGAGATATAGAAAATATTTGTTATTAAAACAAAAATTATAAACTGAAACAATATAATTTAAAATTTCAATTATGAAATACGATTATATAGTGAAGAATTTAAAATATTTTTCTCCATATAGAGGGTTAAAAATGTTGGAAAGAATCAATTTGATATTATATGAAGTAGGTCATAACAAAATTTCATTTTAGTTATTGCTCCCATTACATTCCTTTACATAGCAATATTTATTGAAAGTGTCTTGTGAAGTAAAAGTAAGGTACTAAAGACTTCTCAAGAGAGCAAAAAACAAAAACAAAACCCAAGGAAACCTTGATTTATTTGAGGTATTGCATTTTGGTTCAATCATTTGAGGTAAAGTCTAATTTTGTTGTGTTTGTGGAGGTGGGAAGTGATATTCTTTTAAAAAAGAACATAGCTATGCTTGTGTGCTTAAAAAAGGACCACTCTTCAAAATTAGAAATAAGTGGATTTTGCATAGTCAACAGCAATTACATTATCACACACTTATCCATCACAAAAAGAAAAACTATGACAATGTTAAAAGCAAAAAAAAAAGATAGCTTTATATCTTTATTCCTGATGTACCCATCTCCTACATGCATTCTGTCCTTACTCCTCACCTAATGTTACAATTTTCTGAAAGGCTATTTGAACTGTACATCACTGAGATGTATATATTTTGGGTCTGGACAAGTGTTTTTTGTTTGTTTGTTTGTTTTGTTTTAGGGACTACAATAATCTAGCTTTATGATGGTTTTTACAACAAAGTGTTTTTTTTGTTTTTTTTATTTTTGTCTTTTTTAATTCATTAATTCATTTTACAAACCAATCCTGGCCCCCCACCCTCCTCTCCTCTAAGTCCCATGCTCCCACCCTCTTTCCCCTTCATGCCCTCCCATTCTCCTCAGAAAAGGGGAGCTGCCCCTCCCCATACCAACCCACTCCAGTTCATCAAGTCAAATCAGGACTAAGAACAACTTCTTCCATTGAGGCCAGACATTGCTAAACAACTAAGGGGAAGACTCAGTCTGGCAACAGAGTCCATGTCAAAAAGCAGTCTCCTCTTGGCTTGTTAGGATATTCACGTGATGAGCTGCCAATGAATTGCGTGTGTATGTGGCTCAGTCAGCCTAATGTTTGACAGGGACTCTCAGCATCATGTAGATTTAGGAACTGAACTCACCATCAAACCTGGCAGTAAGTTTCTATATCTACTGAGCCTTCTTGTCAATATGCTGGTTTTTTTCCTTGACAATTGTGACAAGGATTCTTTTACTACATATTTTCTGTTAAGGGAATAGTTTAAATTAAAATTTCCTTTTCCTACTCATTTGCTCTGTCTTAAATTAATTAATTCATTAATTAATACTTTATTAAATGGATCAAATAAATTCTGTTTGACTTACTGGCTTATTAAATCAGACTTAGAAGAAGCATGGTTTTTATGGTGGGAAAATTGTGTAGACTTACAGCTTTATGTACAAATATTCTTGAGTTAAATAAACATAGAGCAAAGAAAAAAAAATGGATAAAATAATTGTGGTACATTTACACAATGGAATACTAACTACTCAGCTTCTAGAAACAAGGAAATCATGCAATTTGCAGGCAAATGGATTGAACTAGAAAAGCTCATGCTGAGTGAGCTAACCCAGACTCAGAAAGATGCACATGGCATCTACTCCCTTATAATTGGATTTTAGACATATAGTACAGGATAACTATCCTACAACCAACACACCAAAAAGATCAGGATCATAGACTTTGTTGCCTTTTAATGGGACAATTTGCTCTAGGTGTGCTACCATGTAGGCCCCCAGTGCAAGAGGATGTTTTTAGCCCTCATATGACTGTTGAACTGAGAGGGGCTGATATGTAGGGACACTCCACATCAGAGGAGTGAGATGGGTGGGAGGGGAGGGAGGGGTGGAAAGAGGGCACTGTGACAGAGATGTAACTTGAACTAATAAATGAACATGAAAATGAAATAAAATAATTTACTGAATGCCACCCCCCAACAATACCAGTTGACATCACATTTAGCTGTAAAGCATGAAGGGCCATTTCTGGCTGCAAGAAAAGTTGAAAAAACCAAATTTGTATTGCTGATAAGAAAATAAATATGATGGCTATGACTGGACTCTGATATGTTCCTAACAGACTCATGCTGAAGCCTAGGTCTCTAGCTGGTGGCACTGCTTTGTAGATGTGGAACCTTTAGGAAGTAGAGCTTGATTGATAGAAGTAGACCTTTGGAAGGGGTGCACAGCCCAGTTCTTTCCTGCTGTCTTTTTTTCATGGTCCGTGAGGCTGTCAGGGATTGCCACATGATGCTAAAGCCATAAGCTTCACCATGCCTTCCCAAACATGGTAGATAGAATATTAGTTCCCTTCCCTTGTTTCTGCTAGGGACTTAGTTGTGGTGACAAGAAAGCAAGTTGTACCATGGTTGGATATGTGTTTGTCATGAAAGTCAGCCATATAATTTGTATGAGATTGGATATATTTTGTGGAAGTAATGTAGAGAAGCTAAAGATATAGGTTAAAGAAACCATAGAAAGTTGTGAACAGAGTCTAGTGTCCCATTCCAGTGGAAGATGAAAAGCATAGAATGCCAGTAGAAATGTAGGCAGTAGAGACTGTTTTAATAAGATTTCACAAACATCAAACCCCTTCAGGAAATGAACTGAAATTCATTTTTATTAGATTCTGGCAAGGAATATGGCTATGCTTTCTCCTGTCCTCAAAACTGTCCCAAAGTTGACTATGAAAGTTATAAACTAATTTATTTAGAAAAAGAACTTTTGAATCAGTGTAATATTCAGATTCTGTCATAAATATTTTTCTTCCCTTTCAGCTGAGTTTACAGTGTGATTTGGGAACAAAGAATGGAAGAGAGAGATTTGAAACAATGTACTTAGTTGAGAAAAAGAGCATGGCATGATTAATGTCACAGAAAAAGCAGGCACTGATATAACAACCATGATTATAAAAAAGATTAGAATTGTTAAAGTGGTACTGGGAACATTGAATTTGGGCAATCAAAAAGATGCCTTGAAAATAAGACTCTTGCCATTGAAGACTCCAATGTCTCAATATACAAACCAATTTGAAAAGCTTCTACTAATGCTGCTCCAGGTTTAACCACCAAACACTCAAGAGGCAACTATAGCTATGTTAGAAGGATGCCTGGCTCCTTCGTTGTTGTCAACAGAAACTGAAATGATTCATGTTGCGACAATTTTCCAGAAGTGCAGAAAGAAGGCGTATGGAGTCATGGAATGGAAACTCAGACCAGGTAATTTGTAGTAGGGTTGAATTCCTCAAGAAAAAACTGTAGAGAGCTGCGAAGTGCCGCGCCCTAAAGATGGCGCTGGTCTCCGCCTTCCACCAGCCCGACGGTGAGCGCTCTTTATGATAATAAGTTCATATTTGGCAAAGACCGCTGATCTGGCTTGCTTCCACATACGTAGACCTCTAAGATAGCACCACTTGGCTTTACTTGACTGGCTGTTTAATTAGTATTTAGCCTGTGGGTTGGGTCTGCCCCATTATTCGGAAGACTGTTTTCAAGGGACCTGAATAAACTGCAGGAGAAGAGCTTTTGTGAGTTGCGTCATCCTTGCTGGACAAGGGGGGACGCGACAAAGTGGTGGCCCGTACGGGGAACCAGAAAAGACTCAGAACTCCTGCAGTCAGGGGAAGCGCTTGGTAAGTTCCTGGGATAAAGCAGGACAATAAAGTTTCACGGAAATAGCGAACACAAGGTAAAGTTTCGCAGAGATAGCGAACAAACAGTTAAGTTTCGCGGAGATAGTGAACAAACAGTTAAGTTTTGCAGAAATAGCAAACAAAAGGTTAAGTTTCGCAGGAAGTTGCGAACAAAAGGTAAAGTTTCGCGAGGAAGCAGCGAACCTAAAGTAAAATTTTTAAACATGGGATTGTCTCAGTCACATCCAATTTTTCTGGCTCTTCAGGAGCTACTTTTAGCTAGGAATTTGAAGATTAAGAAGTCTACCTTAGAGAGATTTCTGAATGAATGCGATTCTGTGGCTCCGTGGTTTGCAGTGTCCGGGAATCTTACGGTGTCCTGCTGGGACAAATTAGGCAGGGACTTGGATTTTGCTTGGGAGCAGGGGACTCTGAAGCATGGAGTAAGACCGATTTGGAAAATGGTGAGGAGTTGTTTAGAAGATCAGAGGTGTTGTAATGCAATCAAAGAGGGAGAATCAGCTTTGGAACTGCTACAAGGGGAGAGATCTGAGCAGGCAGACAGTGAAAAGGGAAGTAATAAAGGCGAAAAATTTGAGCAGGCAGACAGTGAAAAGGAAGACAAAAAGAAAGTTCCTCTCTATCCCGATCTTAGAAATTTTAGAGATTTTAGAGATTTAGAGGACTCAGAGAGCATGGAGTCTGAAGGAGAGCTACACGCTCTAATAGAACAGTTGGAGAGGACTGTTATTAGAAAAAAGGAAAAGAAAAAAGTAAAACAGAAGGGCGTATCGGCAGCAGTCGGTGTGGGAGGAGCTGTTGCCATGGTGCCTGACACGTCAGCGGCAGTCGGAATGGGCAGAGTCATCGCTACAGCGCCTTCAGCCACGCTGGCGGCAGCTGATGTAAACAAAGCTGTTGCCATGGTGCCTTCGACTCCTCCCCCATATCCAGAAGCCGCTCAGACAGAGCAGCCAGTTCAGTCCCTGAAAGTAGGGAGATCTTTCTGCCCGGGGATGTGGACACAAGTAAGAAAAGAATAGAACATTATCCCACTGCACTTGCTGCTTTAGCCTTGAATGGTATCCAACAATGCTTGCAGTCTTTTGGAGTTGCTCCTGCCAGTATAATAGTGCCTTATTCCAGTTATCAAATTAAGATTTTGTGTGGCACTGTAGATGACTGGGCAATATTGCAATGTAGCTTTGAAGGAGTGATTGATAACCATTATCCTAAACATCCATTGCTATTATTTTTTAAGGAGTACCCAGTGATATTCCCTAAGGTTACTTCAGCAGTACCACTTCAAGGATCACCAAATGTATTTACTGATGGCTCAAAGACAGGCTGTGGAGCCTATTGGATAGAAAGACAAGAGCCCGTGTTATGTCAATTTCAACCGGGCTCCCCCCAAATAGTAGAGTTGAAAATAGTAATTGAGGTGTTTAAAAGATGTCAATTTGCATTCAATTTGATTTCAGATTCAGTTTATGTGGTCAACGCAGTGAAAGTATTAGAATTAGCAGGTCCTATTAAGAATAGTAGTACTGTATGTGCCTTATTACAAGAGTTACAAGTTTTAATCTGGCAGAGAAAAAGGTGTTTTTATATTCAACATATCAGAGCACATACAGGATTACCTGGACCATTAAGTGAGGGTAATAATAAAGTTGATCAATGGACCAGGATGGAATGCATTTTTTGGAGCTCATTCCTGGATCAAGCCAGACAGTTTCACCAATTATTTCATGTAAATGCAAAAACTCTACAGCAGAAATTCCATTTGTCTAGAGCAGATGCTAGACAAGTAGTTTTGGACTGTCCTCAGTGTGTGATTCATCATCATCCTCCCAGTGTGGGAGTGAACCCTAGAGGGCTCTTGCCACTCAAAATCTGGCAAATGGACGTTACCCACATTTCAGAATTTGGAACCTTAAAATATATTCATGTATCTGTGGCTACCTGCTCAGGTATCATACATGCTACACCTATGAGTGGAGAAAAGGCTCGCAATGTCATAGGACATTGCTTAAAAGCCTGGGCTGCACGGGGAAAACCACAGCAGCTAAAAACGGACAATGGACCAGCCTATACAGCTCAGTCCTTTGTCTCCTTCTGCAACCAGATGGAGGTACAGCTTAATCATGGATTACCATACAATACTCAAGGACAAGGAATTGTGGAGCGTGCTCATCGCACCTTGAAAGAATGCTTGCAAAAACAAAAAGGGGGAATAGGCCAAGGCTGTACCCCCAAGGAAAGAATGTCTTTAGCCTTTTTTACTTTAAATTGTTTCAATTTGGATGCTCAAGGCCGCTCAGCAGCGGACAGACATCAGGATTCCCATGGTTCACCTAAAAACATGGTGAAGTGGAAGGATATTTTGACAGGCTCTTGGCGGGGGCCTGACCCTGTGCTAACATGGGCGAGAGGGTCTGTTTGTGTTTTTCCTCAGAATCAACAAGATCCAGTGTGGGTGCCTGAGCGCCTTGTGAGGAAGATTCGTCATGAAGACCTTCCTAAGGATCCTGGTGATAGTAGCAGTGAGTATGTCAGGAGCGCAGAGCAGTTTGGGTTCAACAAGATCATTTTTCCTTTAGCCCCATGATTAGTAATATAGTGAATAAGTCTTGTACAGGAATGCTTGATATATCTACTAGGGATCCTCAACAGACTGCCACCAATCCTTTTGATTTGTGGCTTTTGTGTGGAGTAAAGGGAAGTTGCATGGACTTGGGACCTGTCATTATGCTTGGAGGAGGAATTTATCAAAGAGGTAATTTTTCCCTAGGGTCTGCTACCAGATTGGATTTCTCTAGCAGTAGTGGCTCTGGTACTTGGAATTCTTTGTTTCATTCTTACCGCAACAAGAACTTTTCAGCTTCACCAGTATGTCTCTGGCCTCCTTTTCTGTGGATTGTAAGTAATGGGAGTGCATCCTTAGGTGAAGAAAAGTTAGTATGCACTCCAGGCACATGTTTTTATGCCCTATGCTGGAATGCCACAGCCTTTTCTGTGGCTGTGGTGACTAGAATGCCTCGATATGTACCAGTTCCTGTAGAGGCTCCTAATACCATGATGCTATTCAGATTTAAAAGAGATTTTGACATCACTGCAGCTATTGTTACTGCTATCACTGTTGCTGCTGTGGGAGCTACTGCCTCAGCTATTGCCTTGTCTAGTTCTATACAGACTGCCAATGCCCTGAATAACATCTCAGCCACTGTGGCACAGGCATTGGATACTCAGGCCTCTATGAATTCTCATCTCAAAGGAAGTCTTATGATAGTTAATCAACGTATAGATTTAATACAAGAACAGATTGATTCTCTTTGGCAACTAGCACAGTTGGGGTGTGAGTGGAAATTGCAAGGTTTGTGTGTTACTTCCATGCAATATCAAAATTATACAAAACTGCTAATTTGTCTAGACAATTGTCAAAGTTCCTCTTACAGGATTGATCGGCTGAATTTGAAAATTTGATGAGAGAGCTGAGAGCGACAATCATCCACATCAACTCCACTCGGGTGGATCTGAGCCTGGCTACTGGCTTGACTTCTTGGATACAGACGGCTATGGATCATCTTAAGGGGTGGGCGGGTGTAGGCTCTTTGGCGATATTAATGATACTAGCCTCTCTGGTTTGCCTATGATGCATCTACAAAGTGAGAACCACACAAAAGCGTAATGCAGCCATGATTATACAAGCCCTTGTCGCCATTGAGGCGGGCCAGTCCCCTCAGGCATGGCTTGCTGCCGTGAAGTAAATCTTCACTAAGCATAGTCCTTGCCCACTGAGGAATTCGTTCCACGGATATTAGGGTCTGGCAAGTCAGTGACGGAGTTGACGGGTAAGTCTCGGCCACCTAAGACAGGGCAGTCCCGAGTGGGGAGGCTGACCCAGAGACGGGTAAGAGTTTGAGCACCGCCCTCCTACAGGCTCAGGCCCACCGTGAGATCCCCAGATAGAGGGATTACGAAGCCTTTCCAGGGACTTTTACCCACTTTAGAAAAAAATAAAAAAGGAGGAACTGTAGAGAGCTGCGAAGTGCCGCGCCCTAAAGATGGCACTGGTCTCCGCCTTCCACCAGCCCGACGGTGAGCGCTCTTTATGATAATAAGTTCATATTTGGCAAAGACCACTGATCTGGCTTGCTTCCGCATACGTAGACCTCTAAGATAGCACCACTTGGCTTTACTTGACTGGCTGTTTAATTAGTATTTAGCCTGTGGGTTGGGTCTGCCCCATTATTCGGAAGACTGTTTTCAAGGGACCTGAATAAACTGCAGGAGAAGAGCTTTTGTGAGTTGCGTCATCCTTGCTGGACAAGGGGGGACGCGACAAAAAACTTTAAGAAGGTTATGCAGTTTTTAAAAGTAAAGCCTTAATTTCAGTCAAACATAGAATTTCTATCAATGAAGAAAATAGGTACTTAGTGATATCAGCTCAGGGCAGACACCCGATGTGCTGCAAACGGAAGGTGTGAATGGATGGAGTTTATTCAGTCTGTTGGAATTCAGATGTCACCACTGTCCCAAATGCCAGAAGGGGAATGGGATTCAGTGTTTGTCCTTCTGTGTACTGGTTTTATGTTGCACCAATCTTTCCTGAGGGGCTCTTGTTCTTCCATGTTGGAATATAAATATTTATTCTGTGGTGTTGGAAGCATGTGATTTACATTTTCATTTAACCAAGGGATAGTATTGAGACACTGGGTTTATTCTTTGAAAACACTTTTAGTTTCCAAACAGTTTGGGAGGTATTAAAACTATGGGAAAATTTGATGTTGGTATGAATATATTTTGAAATGTTAGATGAGTTGTGCCTCACTGGGCTTATGTGGAAAATTATAGTATGAATTTGAAACGCTCCCCCATGTTCATTTTTGAACATTTGGTCTTTAGCTTTCAGTGCTGTACTATTTTGAAGACTATGAGGCTTCATTGTTTCATGGGGCATGGAATATAGAAGGAGGTGACTAGGGTTAGGATTTTGAAAAGTATGAATGGTGATCCTCTATTCTTTTTTTTTTCCAAGTTTTAGTCTGTCAAGCTATGTAGAATACATGGAGCCTCAGCTACATTCTGCCATGGTCTTAAGCCCTCTGTCATGCTTTCTAATAAACCCTTTTAACTTAAGTTGTTTTTAATGAAGCATTTGGCTATAGCAACACAAAAATAACTAATAAATCTCATAGGAAAATAAGTATTGTCTATAGACAAGAGTACTCAAAATTCAAGAAAAACAAAATAGATGAAGGTAGCATTTTGACATTGCTTTCTTTTCAAAGAAAGACAGCCCTGTGATTGATTGAAAACACTAATATTATGTACATAGCATTTTCCTGAAAGAAATGTAAGAGATTATAGTGAATTCAACAAAAATAAATTGAATTTCTATCATGAACCAGAAATTCTTCATGGAAACACTTTAAACCATATTCAACACATCAGTCATGATTCATGCCATAAAGTGAATATTTGAAGAACAAATAATGACATAGGTTTTCATCTCCAAGAAACAAGAATATTGAGAAGTGATTACACCACAGTAACAACAGAGCACCCATATGTACTTAAACAGTTCTAAAGAAACAGAGTGACAATTAATTATTCTCTCTAGCATTAAAGAAGGTCAAATAAATTGAAGATAATAAGGGATCAAAGAGTAAAATGATTTTTTTCAAATAGGTCAAAGTTTTATAGAACATGCTTGGCTGAAGCTATTATTTTTTTCTAGCAGATGTATAAAGACATAGATTTATAATTTTTATAAGTACTTTCATGATGATAATTTCAAAAGTAGATTTTATGTTCTATATTCACTGGTCCATTAAATTGCACAGTATTCCCATATATTCATTACTTATTTTGTCATAATTATAATTTGAAGAAATTTCCAGAAACTGATAATAGAATTGTGAGTGATAACTCCATACCTAAGATTATAACAGAACACTGTAATGATGATTTGGAGGTTGTCAGCAGAGTTCACAGAGTGTCAGCTCTCATATCACAAAACATAAAGCATTAAAGAATATCAAATGAGAATATGAGACAAGTAGCTACCTTTTGCCACTCTTAGTACATTGCTATCATTTACTTTATTCACCCAAGATAACTTCCTTTGAATGCCAACTGTTCATTAATCTGAGTAGCAATTCATGTATACACAAGGATATCAGGACAGAATTCACACCAATCTGTTCTTATTTTACCTCAAAGATTTAAGAGAGTGCCCTTTTATTTTAGTTAAACTTTTGGTACTGTCACTTGTGTAAATACAGTAAAAAGATATGAGTAAAAATGAAAATATTCACCTATAATTGAAATTCTAAAAATATTCTGAGAAGTGTATCAATAAGACCCACAACTTACACCTCAAAGGGACTGAGATATAATTTATTCTGGTCAAATGTTAGTGATCATGACCCAGAAAAGTGAATTTAGGTTACCCTATGTCCATGCTTCAATATGGCAATGATTAATAATTCCCATAGGTCTGAGGCACTAAGGGTCTTAGACATGGCTGCTGGTATTCCCCTAGTTCCCTGGCCTATATAGTCTCATGTTTGGCTGCATGAGCATAGTAGAGTAGGTTCCAGTAAACAGAGTGGGCCTCAGATCCAATCAGATAATTGTTGGTTACTTCCCCACATTTATCCCACTATTCCACTAGCATATTTTTCACTAACCTGTGACTACAGCTACATTTTATTTATTTTTTTATTTTTTTTAAATACTTTATTTTTTTTTCTTCAAGTTACATCTCAGTCACAAACCCCTCCCTATTCCCCCTTCCTATCCCGCCCTACCACCCTCTTCCCCCCAGCAGTTTCCCCTTTCAGTCCAACAGATGGTTCCTTCTCTTATAACAGTAAATACTATACAAAACAACAGATATAAATATGCCACATTTATGAGAGTTAAATGGCCCAGTATACCTTCCCAATGTCCAGTTTATACATATTTGGCCCCTGACTTTAACATTCTACTATCTAACCATCTCCATGCTACATTTTAAAATTATGACTTCAAATGATCTAAATGAGAGTTTAAAATACATTCTCTACTTTTGAAGGGAAATGGCTTGTCTATATAACAGAATACTGATATTATAGTAATCAGATTGTATTACAGCATTTTGCAATTAGACAAAATCCTATAGTACTTTAAATATTAGATATATTTAGTTATTTTAAGATGGGATAGGAGATTCATTTTTATTTTAATCACTTATGGCTGTGTATTCGTATTATCACACAGTATGAGCATAACCTTAGACTGCTCAATGAGTATGAAGTCTTAAACTTTTCTGAAACTATGCTTAGGTCCTTATTCTACAACTTCAAATTCTTTTCATAATGTTATATTTTCTAAGATGATTCATGCATCAAAAGTTTGGTATCCAGCTGGTAGTATATTGGGGCAACTAGATCATAAGTATGCTAACATCCATTAATGACTTTTCATACTGAATGAACTATCAGGATTTGGGCATGACTGGAGTAAATACGTATCAGGGGTATGCCTCTGAAAGGTCCATCATGTAATTATTTGTTCTCTCTTCCTCTCTCTCTCTCTCTCTCTCTCAATCCCTATCTCTAAGTGAGTCTCTGTCTCTCTGCCCTCCCTTCTCATTTGTCTGTCTACATTTTTATTCTCTCTTATTTGCTATGAGGTAAATAGTATTGCCCCTTCATGAGTAATCATGGAGTCTCTGTCATGCTTTGCCTTAGTCCCCCCCACAAAAAAGAATTGTCTGTGAAACCATGGCCTATAACCTCTAAGAACACAAGTTCAGATAAAACCATTGTTTGTCTTATAGAAACAGACAATAAGATGTTTAAACTCTCTAATGCTCAAAATTCTAACCATTAAATATGAAAGTAACATTATTCTTCTGGATTTAAATAAATTAAAATTTCCAGTTTTATAAAACTGGTAAAGAGTAAGTCTTCAACCAAGCTAATGATGCATACTTTAGACAAACTGTAATAGTTTTTTACATACCAATGTGCAATGTGTGTGTGTATGTGTTTGTGGCTCTCTGTATGTGTGTGTGTTTTAAGATATCTAGTAGAAAATCCATAGCTTTACTTTTTTTGTTTAAACTGTGATTCTTGTTGATAACCACTTCATGATTCTATACATTTAATTTAAGAAAAAGTGTATGCATGTTACATCAAAGAGAACTGGATTCTTAAGTATATATATGTCAAGGAAATATTAAAATTTCTAAATTGAAGCATTAATTATGGCATTTGCAAAATCAAAGAAAATTGCACTTAACATCATCCAAATATGTAGCTTCTATAAAGGCAATTCTCACAATGACAAATACATTTTCAATTATATTTGGATAATAAGCTAAATTAAGCTCAGTAATTGTGTGTTACCTGAAAGGATCTGTCCATGTTTTTAAAAACTTTTCTGTTTGCAATTTAATTAGTGTCAGAACCTGCAAGAAAATATAGTATATAGACACATGTACGTTGATAGTAAACCAAGTAGCTAGTTAACTACATGACATTTGCTATGCAAAACAGGTGAAGGGATGTTGCTAATTTTATTATTTCTTCCTGAGCATGATGCTTTCTCCTTTAACTCATATTCATATCATTGGGTAGGTCTTAAATTAATTAATACATTTTAGAAACCGGAGATGTGGTTTTATTTGTTAAATCGTTGCCTACCATTCACAAAGCCTTGTTTTATACAGTAAAAACCAGGGAGGATCACAGGACAGCTTTGTTGTCAGAGCACTTGGGAGTGAAGGGAGGACTGGGATCATCACATGTTCCCTGTCGCCTTCTGCTACTCTGTGAATTTTAGACTATTTGGGAACATACAGATATAAACTTATCAACCTCACAAATGGACACAGATGCAGACAAACAGAAAATGATAGTGAAGCCCACCAAGAGGACCAGAATAAGAACACAATCATTTTTCTATATTAGAAAAGTATTTTTGTTTTAATTTTCATTCATCTTGTGTGCATTAAAAAATAAAATAATGATCATGTAACATTGCATTAATCAAATACATCTATGCTCATTATTACTAAATTATTTTTAGCACATACATTTTATTATAATTATTGTCAAAAATTTTCTTTTTTAATATTTATTTATTACTTCAGGTTACATCTCCATCACAGTGTCCTCTTTCCACACCCCCCAGTCCCGCCTTCCTACCCTTTACCCCCTAACCCTTCCATCCCACTCCTTTGGAGTGGAGTGTCCCTATATAACACTCCCCTGCCTCAGTTCAGCAGTTCTATGAGGGCCAAGTGCCTCCTCATATACTGGGGGCCTACAAGGCAGCACCACTAGGGCAAAGTGTCTCATTGACAGGAAAAAAAGTCTATGTCCATGTTCCCTTTGGTGCGTTGGTTGTAGTATAGATATCCTATAATATATGGCTAAAATCTGACTATAAGTGAATAGATTCCATGTGCATTCTTCTGAGTCTGGGTTTGCTCACTCAGGATGAGCTTCTCTAGTTCTATACATTTGGCTGTAAATTGCATGATTTTGTTGTTTCTGATGGCTGGGTAGTATTCCATTGTGTAGATGTACCACAGTTTTTTTTTTTTTATCCATTCCTCAGTTGAGGTACATCTGGATTATTTCCAGTTTCTAGCTATTACATATAAGGCTGCTATGAACATAGATGAGGAAGCATCCTTGTGTGTTGGTGAGGAATCATTTGGATGCATAGCCAGAAGTGGTATGGCTGGGTATAGAGGTAGAGCTATTCTAAGTTTTCTAAGCTAATTCCAGACTGATTCCCATAGAGGTTGTACAAGGTTACACTCCCACCAACAATGGAGGAGTGTTTCCCTTTGTCCACAACCTCACCAGCAAGTGCTGTCATTTGAGTTTTTGATCTTAACCATTCTGACAGGTGTGAGATGGAATCTCAGAGTCATCTTGAGTTGCATTTCTCTGATGATTGATGATTAAAGGATGCTGAGCACTTCTTCAAGTGTCTCTCAGCCATTAGGGATTCCTCCTTTGTGAATTCTCTGTTTATCTCTGTTCCCCATTTTTTTTATTGGATTATTTGGTTTCTTGGCATTATATTTCTTGAGTTCTTTTTAAATTTTGGATATTAAGATGGCTACTCCAGCTTGCTTCCTGGGTCCATTTGCTTGGAAAACCTTCTCCCAGCCCTTTACTCTGAGGTAGCATCTACCTTTGTTAGTGAGATGCGTTTCTTGTATGCAGCAAAATGATGGGTCTTGTTTACGGATCCAATCTGTAAGCCTGTGTCTTTTTATTGGGGAGTTGATTCCATTGATGTTGATGAATATTAATGACCAAAGGTTGTTATTTCCTATTATTTTTGTGTAGGTGGTGGTTTTTTGTTTCTTTTGGTTTAGCTGCAGTGGAGTTTTTTGCTTCCTCTGTTTTCTTGGGTGTAGTTATCTTCTCTGGGTTGGAATTTTCTTTCTAAAATCTTCTGTAGGGCTGGATTTGTGGGTAGATACTGTTTAAATTTGACTTTGCATGGAATATCTTGTTTTCTCCATCTATGTTGATGGAGAGTTTTGCTGGGTATAGTAGTCTGGCTGGTCACCGATGTTCTCTAAGGGCTTATAGGACATCTGCCCAGGCCCTTCTGGCTTTTAAAGTTTCTGAGGAGAAGTCAGGTGTAATTTTGATAGGTCTGCCATTATATGTTACCTGACCTACTTCTCTTTCAGCTTTTAATATTCTTTCTTTGTTCTGTACATTTGGAGTTTCAATTATTATGTGGTGAGAGGAGTTTCTTTTCTGATATATTCTGTTTGGTGTTTGGTTTCCCTCTTGGAATATTATTGGCATCTCTTTCTTTAGGATGGCAAGTTCTTCTATGATTTTGTTGAAGATGTTTCCTAGACCTTGAAGCTCCCCGCTGCCTGGGTCCATGCTGCACTGTGCTCCAAGGCCTGTGTTTTGTTGCTCCCAGTGCCTGGACTCTCAAAAATTTTCAAATTTTACTGTAGTGGAAAATTTTCATGCTGTGAGTAGTTACATAATTTTTTTTGTCTTATATACATCCAAATTGCTTTTAATTCATTAAAGTATGATAATAGGAATAGACTTCATGGATGTATTAGATTCCAAGAAACAGGTTACTTTTTGTATCTGTAAATCAACAGTAGATCTAATAGACCTCCATCCCCATTTCCCTGTATCTATATTTAAATATTCACATATATACACACATATGTATATGAATTATGTTTATATATGCTTAATATAAATATGTACCATGACACTTACTTTAAGGAAATTTTCACATGATTATGAAGACTAACAAGACCCAAATTCTACAGGATGATTGGAAAACTAAAGACCCAGAGAGATGACAATTAGTCCTCCTCCAAGACTGGGGCCAAAAAACTGAAGAGAGCTGACACAGTCTCAAGTTAGCAAAGCAGAGACCCATAAAAATCTAAAATTTCAGTCAAATGTGAAGGCAAAAACAAAGAAACAAAAAAGAAAAAATATTGATGGCTGAAAGCTAGAAGGTGGGAAGAACTAAACCTTTGTTCTGTCCTTGTTTTCACTACAGAAATCTCTATTATGTGATGTATGCTCCATTATTATGAGAACTACTTATGAACAAAAGTTATTTTATCATACTGTTAATATATACTAATAAAATATTATATAAAGTATTTTTTGTAATAAAAATAAATATTCTTTTGCAAATTTTTATCTTATATTCACTAATAACAGCAAATAAGTGCAATTAAAAATAAATTGAAAGAAAACATAATAAAAACTCCTTGTTTTCTGACACAGTGAAGTAAATTTAATAACTGGACCATGATCTTTCAATCCTCATCTTCACATCTTTGTAACATGAATCAAATTTGAATTCCAACCAGTGATGGTTTTGTTTACTTCTTTTTTGAAAATGGATGTTTTGCTGACTTTTTTTAATTGTAGACGTTAGGATGTGATAGTACACAAACTTGGAGCCTATAGTTCATTGGTCGAGATGTTGTTCTTTTTTTTTTGTCTTCCTATTTTCTTTTCCTTCTTTCTTTCTTTCTTTTGTCTTTCTTTTTTTTCTTTCTTTTTGTGGTGGTATTGGTGGTGTGTGCGTGTGCGTGTGCATGTGCGTGTGTGTGTACGTGTATGTGTGTGTGTTAGCCTTCAAGTTTATCATGTAAACAGTTTCTGTCCAATGGAGATGTGAGATACAAAGAGAACAAATAGCTTTTCCAGGAAGAGCCAGCCTAGCATCAAATCACCGTATCATCAGTTATGAAATGCTCACTATTTTTAACTAGTGAATTTGGAGTGGCTTGTTAGGGAGAAAAACAAACTTATACAGATAGCAAAATAGGTTATTCCACTTTATCACATAGCTTGTCTAAATGAAATTCTACCCTATAAGAAATGAATATGATTGACAAATTATAGTGTGAGTTTCCATTTTACCAAAGATATCAAGCAAATCATAGGTGCCTCTCTTACTTCTTTATAGTCTTAGTTTACATGAATATATGTGGAGTCCCTACTCACCACTGAATTGTGGCTTTCTAATACTGCCAGACACACACTGAAAAGTCATGCAGCTTATGTTTGGAATGATCACTGTAAATCTGATTCCTGCTTTACAATTCTTTTCACCTTACAGTGCCACACAATTGTCGGAATTGTCCAAGAAAAGAAGGCAATTTTCATGAAATGTTTTGTATACTTTGAGGGAGATGAAGAGTGACTCAGCTCCAGAGGCTTTGCTTTGCCTTTCACGGTGCCCTTTCTAGGTGAAGATGGCGTGTGAGTGTTGTGTGCAGCAACTAGTGAATAGCAATAGAAACTGAATTGCCTGTCTTATTGTCTAATGTTAATTAAAACCAAATGTCTTTCCCACAAGGCATCTAATATACTTCAATTATTTTCATTTGTGCAGAAGAGACAAGAAGGAACATGCAATTATTAAGGAGGAAGAGTACACACTGTATGAACAACTGTTCACAATGTGGAAAGTATCATTTTCTCTTCTACATAACTTGAATACTTGTCAAGTAATCTACTTCCTCTATTTCAATAACACATTCTTTTTTCTCAGTCATATAAATTTAGAATTATCTTTTTTTATTGAGTTTAATCTTTCCAGTTAAAATCAGTTCAAAGCTATACTATGTTTTTACTGTTTTGTTCTGTAATAAAATTAAAAAAATAAATTCTACTTTACAGAATGGAGAGATTAGAAGTTACAAAATTAGGATCAAGTGCTAGCATATTCTATTTAAAGTCGAGAAAATTATCTTAAAGATTATTTTTGTATCTATTAAACTGAGATAAAATTATCTATAAGACTAAGGGGTGAGGCAAGGGTTTGGTAAGACAAAGCCTTAAAAAAAAACATCTAGGTCTCCATGCGATTTTTGCCATAATTCTCCAGATTTAAGAAACAAATAAAATCTGAGGCAAACAGCTCACATACTTATATATTTAAATTGATTTTTGGGCTCTGATTATTAGTTGACTTTCTTTGAATGTTAAATAATCCATTTTTTTTTGGCTTTCTACATTTATTTGCTTGATGAGATTTCTTACTACAGTGCACTTGCAGAAAGTGAGTGAGATCTGAATCAGAAAGAAAGGTTTTCACATACTCCTTATCTTCATGGAATTTGTTACCAGGGTGAGTTAGCTGATGATAAATATAGTCTGATCCAACACTAAGGACTTTCTCTCCCATATTAAGTCTCTGGTGATTGAAAACTGTACCTTGCTTCACCATAGGCATTTTTTCATAGGAGAGTGTCAGTTGCTTGAAATAGTCCTGATTTTCATGTGTTTGAAACTGATTTTTGCCTTCCCAGTTATCGCCAAAACATGAATCTTCAACACTGTGTTTTCTAGAAAATTCCTTCATTTCCCATTGAGATAATTCTTCATATGTGTTATTTTGTTCCACAAACTTTTTGTTCTGAGAACTGAAATCTGTGTCTGGATAAAGTCCTCTTGTCTTATTCCTCAAAATCATCCAGGGGCCTTGTCCTTTGTCCAATAAAGAGAACAGATGTCGCTGAGGAACACAAAGTCCCACTGAGACGAGGTGGCTGTAGTTCTCCATCATCACATCTCTGTACAAACTCCTCTGTTCTTGGTTCAGGCACTCCCACTCCTCCTGAGAGAAGGCTATAGCCACATCTCTGAATGTCATCAGACCACTTTGTAGCTTTCTCACTTCAGCTGGCTCTTCCATTAATAATAATCCATTTATTTAAGAGAACATTCACTTGTCTTCTAAACATTGAGACTGTATAAATGTCTGAAGACCCCAAACTTATGCCCTAGTATATCAGTTCTTCATTGTTACGGGAGTCATCCTGGAATCCAAGTTCGATGAGATTGTGATTTTCAGCCTTCAGAATTTCCATCTGCCGAGTCACTTAGTTCCCTGTATTGGATTACTTCCATTCTGGTTTGTATGCATTCTATACATATGTCATCTGTGACTGATATTACTCCTATATACCTGTGCTAAAACAGTGATTTCACACAGCAAGGTGGGAAAGAAAACGAAATGGTGATATTATGACCAGTTGGAAGCTTACTTCAGATATTATTCAACACGAGGGTAAGAACCAGGAACTTGTTTAAAGATTCTTGAAAAGTCCTGACAGGCTTTTGGATAGAATAGCGTTATCAATGTGCTTTAGGATCTGTACAAGAATCAGTTAGAAAGTTGCCAGACTGGGACTGGAGAGATGGCTCAACAGTTAAGGGCAGACACTGCTCTTAGAGGAATGAGCTATGATCTCAGAATCCATATCAGGCCACTTACAAATGACTTTAAATACAGCTCTGGTGCTATGATGTCAATAGACTCCATGAGGACCTGCACTCACATTTGCGCATACACACACACACACACACACACACACACACACACACACACACTTACAATATTTTTTAAATCCCTAAATACGATGCTTTCAAGAGAAGGACAAACATGAGCGTAGCAATACACATATGAATGGATCATTCGGCATGTACATAAAGAATGTCTTCTCCTAGCAAGTGCCATGCAAATAGATCAGTTCTTGCAGTTTTACCAAGACATCTTTTACAAGATGTCATGAACTATTGAACTAATGAACTAATTAGCAACTCCAAAACCAGAAACAACCATGACAGCAAATGCTTGGACTTGAGTAATGTTCAATAAATATTAGCTCTATTTTTGTCATATTAATGACAGTATTTATCCTAATATTTCAAGCCAAAGTTGGCATGTTCTGAAGTAGAGTGTATGTATGGACACAATCACTCACAGACAATTTACTTATGGACATCTAGGAAACCTATGACCATTGAGAAAACTGACTTCAGTGCCATTGCAGAAATAGATATCTGCTGTTGTATCAGACAGAGGAAAGATCAAGCCCTATTTTGAATCAGAAAATAAAAACCTTTTGGAAATTATAGTTCTATATATATGTCATGAGACAAAAAGTAAAAAGGGAAATATTGTGAAAAAAGACAGAATAATAATTAATGGAATACAGAGAGGAGGAGTGAAGTGATGTTGCATGTGTTTATCTAAGATACAGAGCATGCTGGGAAATCTGTACTCATTTGGTGGATTGATGGCCTGTAGATATATTTAAAAGATACTAAACATTGAACCAATCAGACAGCTTAAAAAAAGTATTTATTTGGCTTTCCCAGATTAAATCTTTAGAGGGTTGAGTTTGCTTTTGCTTTATATAAGGTTATCTACATAAAAGGTTTCAAATTGAGTTTTACCAGCTTTCACAGAGGAAAAAATACCATGACTCTAAAGTTCAGTTTTCCTAGGAGCTATATGCAGAGAGCATATAGTGGCTATGAGGGCGTCTTTGCTGTCATATTGGTGTCATGACACTTGCCAGTTCTCACTGTTCTGCTGCTGTGATTGCCACCATTACCTCAGTATGTCTGAGTGATAAAAATTTGATTTGAGGAGCCTTTTAAACCTCCATTCTTCAGAAACACCCTACTGAATCTATGTCCACAAAATGCCTTGAATATCTCAACACCTCTAACCTCTGCAAGAATTTTGATAGGGTTTATTATCCATGGAATGAATAAACATATTATATATATGTTTACTTTCTTGAATAATTGATCTGGTTAACAAATGAAAATAAAAGTGAATATAATAAATATAGGTAAAGAGGCCAGTTATTCTATTTAATTAGCATAACTAATGAAGCCTTCACAGTAATTTTTGTATAGAAAGTTCAAAAGTTTTATAAAAGTTTGGTTGCATTACCTCTGCAACCAAAGTGGAGAAAACCATTTTCACTTAAAATTGTTACACTATGTTGTGATAATTTATTATATGTGTCAGCTTGTAATGAATTGTGCCTATGTGTTTTGCAATTTCACTTCATATTTGAGTAATAATTGAAATTATATCTTTATTAACAAGGTTTAAATTTTGGGTTAAAATAATTATGTCTTGAAGATTTGCATAAGAAGCTAGTTAGCTGAGTGAGTCAGTAAAGCTTAGTTCGTTGAATACCTACTTAACTAGGCACATGGGTATCTTTGATCATATGAAAAGAAGGAGTGCCATTCTTGGCCTGGCTTCCCTACCCATGACCACCAGGGATGCCAAAGGTTATTCCTGGTAGGGGGAACAAGACAGAAATGGCTGGGGAATGAAGGCATCAGTTGGTGATGAGCAAGCTAGAAACAGTCTTCTCAGGAGACTGCTTCAATGAGACAGCTCTTTAATTGGGGAGAACATAAACCTTTAGCAGGTGAGTAGGGGGTATATGGGTGAGTGTACATACAACCTTGGCTGGGGCCAGGGTGGTTGGAATTCCTTATATGCATGAAGGAGAATTCCAGGTTCTGCTGAACATTACCTTATAAGGCAAAAGGAATTTTAACCTGACTGCCAGGCTCCCTGACCTCCTCAAGGGGGCAATGGTGAAAGCAAGGGTGCTCACAGGGTCATGCAGGCCAGGGGCAGGAAGTAAGAGGTCCTAATCCTGATGATCTCTGAATGAGATTTCTGGGGTTTGGACATACCTTAACCCCACTCTACTCCAGGCTGGCTCCTTTCCACTACCACCTTCACTCCCAATTTCCTGACCCCACAAAAGAGGTTTTCTTTTAGCACATTAGAATAGCTTGGCTGGCATGTTTTGAAAACTACAATTTTGACACTATGGGATTTTACGATTACTTTTTAACTATAAGGCAAAGTTAAAGATGGGGCATAAATGAAAAGATACTTCTGGTCATGATGTTCCTGGGGCTCTAATTCAGTTGCTGGGACCTGAAGAGAGCAAAGGAGATGATATTTCCATATCTTAGAGATGTGCTGTGTCAGCTATGAGCTCAAGCAAACACAAGTGAAGTAAAGGTAAATGTTACTGGATTTTGCCACTTTCACATTCTAATTTGGTATGTTTGCACCTACGGATTGCAGAGCCATGGAGCCAGGCACACAATCACTTAAGAGCAATTATTTGCTCACTAAAATAATTTTGTAAAGCAAACCAAGTCTTCAGCCATTAAATTAAAAAATAGTAACACAATTCCAATTCTGAATATTCATATAAAGTGTGTAGAATGAAGAATATTTTGTGGTCATTTTATATTATTTGAGTTAGAATGCCAGGAGTATATCATCAGTTGCTTGTAATGACTATTAAACACACTCATGCACATATTCATCCATACCATGAAGACAGGATTATGTTACATCCAAGTCAAAATTCTATATTATGAGGAGACAAGCTTCATTTCACCATGATGTGGTGTCTGGTAGAGAATGTCATGCATTATGTAATTTAATTGGATGTCAAAGACCAGCTTCGACATGTCAGGGTAAATTGAGGTGAGGCACAGAGTTAGTGACCGATCTCAGTCTTTTCTCTGAGGTAATAAAGCTTGGTACACTGGAACCATTACTCCCTGTGACCAGCAAGAGACTGTGAACTCTTTGAACTCTCTGAGGGCTGGAGAGAAGGAAAAAAGAAAAGGGAGGTAACAATCATATTCATGCACACATACTTGGTAGATGAAGCAAGACAAGCTCCAGTGAACAACCTCCAATAACTTCACATAAACACATGCACACACATATACATACATACATACATACATACATACATACATACATACACACACACCACACACATTCACAAATTGGATGGATAGAGCAAAACTCCAAACACCTTACATATATACACATACACACATATTTGGTAGATGGAGTAAAGCTCCAATAAGCAAGTTCCTAGCACTTTACATATATATGTATATATATACATATATATATATATATATATACATTTTTGTGGATGGAACAAAACTCCAACAACTTTATTTTTCTCCCATAGCTTATATATTCCAGTAAAAAAAATCTTTCAAATAGTACAAAAATCACAATGTAATTACATTCTATTGTTCTTTAAGTGACAATTTACAATGAGTATACATAGAAAAGCATGTTCCCCAATACTCTCACATGTTCAAATGTTTTATGCATTATGGGAGAAAATAAAATGTGAGAAACAAATTATTTCCAAGAACCCACATACATTTGTAACTGAGCAACTTGTTATAGATTAACGAAGTCTAAGCAAACAAGCAAGGTACTTTTCTCAGCCAGTTTTTCTTTACTGGAAGGCTGTAATTTGTGGTTACAAAGAAAGAATCAATTATCTTATTATTTACCTTAAAAAGTAACCCTATAAAAATTGTAAGAGAATCACAAACCCAAACTTTTTTATAAAAAAAAATCAGTCACTTCTAATTTAAATCTTCAAGGTACATATTTACTTATTAACAATTTTTATTAAATGATATCAGGAAGCTGAGGCAAAAATGGGTACAAGAAATTAATTAACACTTTGATTACCAGCCCAGATTCAGCAAGAGAGAGGCACTTCCGTCAGTGCAAGCTGGGCTCCTATTGTTCCCACACACACAGAAAAAAAAAAAATTCTCTAGTTCAACTATTAAAAGTGTACCTTTCTGAACTTCAAATTGTTCCCTATGATTTTCTACATCAGAGCCACTAACAAAAATATCTTAACCTAAGTTTAACAATCTATTTCTCCAAATTCTTTCAAAGGGTGATGGTCATTGCTAAGAATCTATGGTTCTAAATTCTTTTCGAGGGTGGTGATTGACTCATTCATCTGTGCCAGCAGCAATGCCTGAAAAATATCAAGCACTGTTACTATAAGTGCCAATGACATGGCGTAGTGATGGGCTGGGAACCCCTTAGAGATTTCACACAATTCGTAGGTTGACCGTGAATGCAGCAAGCAGAGCAAAATTCTACAACTGCGTGAAGTGCTCAGGACATGTAGTTGTCAGAGTTCTGCCTATCTAAGGTACCTCCATCATGGTCGTGCTGACTGGTGGACTGCATTCCTATCAGTTCTAAAGCTGCTGTGCTGTCCCTTTTACATGGAACCCAATAATTGGACATGCATATCCAATACTGGAAGGGCTTAATGCAATAGATGTGAATTACATTCAGATAAAGTGCAAACAGAGAAGACCCTGAGTTCACACTTTATGTGGTTTAGCCTAATAGTCCCTTTGACTCAAGCTGTTTATCAGCTTCCATTTACTAAAGAAGGCCAGGAAACTGAGATACAGTTTGTCTACTTTTCTAACTTTTCATAACCAAGTAGTTACTTTATAAATTGCTTTGTGATTTCTGTTTATGTCTTACCTGAAAAAAACCCAACTATATAGAATGATAAATGCAAAGAATATTTGTATCTAGGTCTGAGGATTTAAAATATATCCACAAAGAGTACATCACTTCTAAAATGAAAACAAAATATTTCTGTAAAGGACCAAAAGTGAAGAAATAGAGAATTCAGGCATTTCACAAGCTCACTTTCAGATGCAGTTCTGGACTTCAGGAATTTTTAATTATTCCTCTAATTCTCAGATGAAGTAAGGTCCAATGAGGCAGTATTCTTCATTAAGAAACATTTAACTCACTAATGATCTGGACCAAGTGGAGAATGGAAAAAGCAATTAAAAAGAACACAGCATCTTTAAAAAGAATAATCACTTGTTCTCCATACAAAATGAGTAATTTAGATGGCCATTAGCCACAATTATCATAGGTGGGTAAAGGAAAATGGAAAATTGTATAATTTCATGGGTTCTAATTGGATTTTGGTTGAGGAATAGGAATTCATGTGCTTGGTGAACTGAACTGCAATATTAACAAAAAAATAACTATTTGGTTGCTTGTGAACTCATCAGAGTTTTAAATTACATATTGATCTACAATTTTCTAACATATCATTCAATTGCAGAAATTTATATGAATATATCCAGCATCCAGCTACAGTATGTCACACCATATATATTGGTTAACATGAACCAAATATAGTTCATGTTAACCATCACTTTGCCCATTCTATCTGGCATATATATATACACATACATACACACACACATATAGTCCATCATTTGTTTTATAATTTATTTTCATGTTGAAAACTTTTTGCTTTTATTTTATTTTACTTTTTGACATTTATTTATTAATTCAAGTTACAGCCCTTCTACCCCTCCCATTCCCATCCTCTCACCCCCTACCCTATCTCCTGTCTATTCTTCTCCAGTATGGGGGGGCACCCACATATCAGTCCCCCTCAGTTCATCAGCCATGTGAGTTTCTTCTTTCTCTGGGGCACGACATGGCAGGTTAGCTAAGGTAAAGTGTCCCACTAACAGGGGACAATCCATGAGTGAGACTGCACCCCCACTTGCTAAGGGATCTGTATGACAACCAAGTTGCCTATCATCTATGTTTGTATAGGCAGTCTAGCTCTAGTCTTAGCTTTCTTCTTCTTTTTGGATAGTGTTTCAGTCTCTGTAAGCCTCTAGGGACCTAGGTTGGTTGGTTCTGTTGATCTTTATGTGTTGATCTTGAAATCTTGGGTCTCTCTATTCCTCCTCTCCTCTCTCTCCAACTAATGCTACACTGTGTCTCTCAGCATCTGTGGTGTTCTGCTGCTGGGTGGAATTTCTCATTAGATATTTATGCTAGTTTCCTGTTCCTTTGGGATTTAGGTTGTGGGATAGTTATTCTGTACTATATATCTAGAATCCAGTTATAAATGAATATATGCCATGCGTATCTTTCTGAGTCTGGGTTAGAGCACTCAGGTTGAGCTATCCTAGTTCCATCCATTTGGTTGCAAATTGCATGATTTCCTTGTTTCAGATAGCTGAGTGGTATTTCAGTTTGTAAATATACCACAGTTGTTTTATCCATTCTTCACTTGAAGGGCATCTGGGTTATTTCCAGTTTCTGCTATTACAATTAAAGCTGCTATGAACACAGTTGATCTAATATCCTTGTAGTTTGGTGAATAATCTTTTGGATATGCCCAGGAGGGGTATGGCTTGGTCTTGAAGTAGAAGTATTCTCAGTTTTCTGAGATATATCCAGACAAATTTCCAAAGTGATTGTACAAATTTACACTCCCATCAGCAATGGAGGCATGTTCCCTTTCTCCACAGCCTTGTCAGCATGTGCTGTCACTTAGCCAGTTTAACAGGTATGAGATGGAATCTTAGAGTCATTTTGCATTGCATTTCCTTGATGAGTAAGGATGATGAGCATTTCAAGTGTCTCTTGGCCATTAGAGATTCCTCTCTTGTGAATTCTTGGTTTAGCTCTGTACCCCATGTTTTGATTAGATTATTTGGTTTCTTTGTGTAGGCTCATGTTTTGTTTTAATGACTGAGTCCTTTGCCTTACAGAAGCTTTTCAGTTTCATAAGGTCCCATTTATTGAATGTTGGTCTTAGGGCCTGAGTTATTGGTGTTCTGTTCAGAAAGTTGTCACCTGTGCCAATGAGTTCCATGCTTTTCCCCACTTAATCTTTTATTAGATTTAATGTGTCTGTAAATATGTTTATGTCTCTGATCCACTTGGACTTACGTTTTGATAAAGGTGATAAATATGGGTCAATTTGTATCCTTCTACATGTTGACATCCAGTTAGACCTACACTGTTTGTTAAAGATGCTTTCCTTTTTTCATTGTGTAGTTTTGGCTTCTTTGTCAAAAATTAAGTGAACATAGATGTGTGGGTTTATTTCTGGGTCTTTGATTCTCATGTTGAAATTTAATATCAATTTTTAGTTCTTTCTTTGCTTTCCCAAGTTGCTAAAGTGATATTCATTGTGTTCTCCAACATGTATTACCATTATGCCTTTCTTTATTTTTTCATTTCATATATCTAGCCAATAAAAAATGAGCCATGATATTCATGCACATAGCAACATAGGAAGTCTAACCCCAAGGCCAAGTCCTGCATAACCTTCCTTTGTAAACAACTATCACAGCTGTTGCAACTGATTACATTTCAGATTTGCCTAAAATATTTATGACTATTATTGCTAAATTTGTATTATACAGGTGTTCATTGCAACCATTTTGAATGAAGTTAGAGAATTTCTATTTTAGTAGCCTATTCTTCATAAAGTTCACATCAATGTAAGCATATTCCTAAAATCAGAACTCTACCAGTACTGACATACTGTCAGAGTAAAAGTTACAGTGTACACAGTATATGACACAAAGGAAACCTCATGGTAAGCTTCTAAACATTGTTGGAGTTGGTTAATATTAAAAATTATCTTTCAGAAGGAACTGTAAATGAATGAGAGTCCCAAAATTTTGCTAGTGCAAATTTGTTTATTCAATTATTTGTAACCAATTCTCTGAATTGGTGAGAGAATACTTGAAAGATATGATTTCTTCTTAATGCACTAGAATGAAACCTAGCCTTTTACTCTTATATTTTTGGTTGTGAGCCTAGCCTTTAACGGCTGAGCCATCTCTCCAGCCCATCCTAGCCTTTTACTATTGGAAGAAAATCTAAGGTTTTATTTATTTGATCAACAGTTTGAAGCATTGAAACCAGATCTCTGTGTATACAAGCCATGTACTTCATCTACTTTTAGGTCTATAGTGCAGAGCTTTTAAATACTCGAGTATAACCTTGGTTATTTTCATCCCGGAAATCTGCCAAGGATCACATTCATTTCTCTTGTCCTTTAGAGGTTGTGAATATGTTCTAAGGACTGTTGAATTAGCCTAGAAAAAAATTGAGTAGAGAAGTAGAAGGATGAATCTAATTCCTTGTTCAGAGAAACACACCAATCTGCCTGGAGAAATGTCTCCTTTAGTACAAGAACTTACCTCATAAGCTAGATGACTTAAGTTCATGCTTGAACCTACCTAAAAGTAAATAGAGATAACTAACTCTAGACTAGTCTTATGATCTCCACCTATATGCTCTCTGCTGCGGCACACATGTGAACACACTTACACACATATATGCATGTGCACACATACTAACATAACAATAAAATTAAAAATAATTAAAGAAAAATATCTCATGCAAGACAATTATTGAAAGAGACTGAAGTATGTAACTGAGTGAGATGCTTGCATAGCTATGCAATAACATAAATCATATGTTTTCTACTTAACAGCATCAGCATCACTCTAGATATTTAAGAGATTGCTATATACTTAAGCCAATTGGATAGCAAAGCACCAGCACTTACTACTATTATAAAATATTACAATGCAGAAAATTATTAATAATGTTTGGAACATACTAATCTGCTTTAAAAAATTGGTGTGGCTCCTGTAAAAATGCCTGCAAGTGTCATCATCCTGAGGATGTATTGGAGGTCAGGATGGATGCTTTAGAAAAAGATGCAAGCATGTGTAATGATCTCTGCTTTCTGTGCAAGTAAACAGATGGCAGCCAGAGGCAATGTTGAACTAAAATTGTGATAATAGTGGAGCCTGTTTGGTGATATCTTCAATGGGTTTATCTGATAACCTTTCAATAAATAAAAATAGCCATCCCAGACACCATATTGTTCTGACATACGTTCCTTTCTTTGTAAAATACTCTGGGTGTCTATATCTTAGAATTTATAGACAAGTCTTTAATAGTTTCATTTAAAAGGAAAATAACAAAGGGCAACTGATATTTTTTCCCTCAGGGCCCCGTGAAGAGTGAAAGTTCATATAAATTGAAAAAGATTTGCTGTGTGCTAGGGTTCTGTGGTATTCATATTTTTATTAACAAATTATCAAAAATGAGCTTACTTGGTGTGTAAGGGTGATCACTTCATACACTTCAGTGAGACAAATACTAGTTTCTTTTAACTATGAAACATTTTTCTCAGTACTTCATACACCTAACAACCAAGACTATGATCTAACAAGAAGACGGGAATATATGATCATAAATGAAGGAAACAGTATACACCGGGAGACCTGAGAATGACTTCTACATGACCTTCTTTTCAACTCAATCAAACTTACCTCAAAATTCTTATTTAATTATTTGTAAAAGCTTATTATTTGTGGCTTATATTATGCAAGTATGACTGAAAGTTTGTTTTTCCCCTGTTTTTGTGTGTATGAATAAGTGTGTGTGTGTGTGTGTGTGTGTGTGTGTGTGTGTGTGTGTGTATTTGAACATATGAGGAGACAAGAGAATACTCTCAGGTGTCTTTTGTACATGACTGAACTACTCTACTGGTTGTCTACAAAAAGGTTAATTTTTTTAACTAAAGGGAAAGTAAGTTATTTAAGTTAATAATCACATATAGGATACTTTGTGGTTAATTGATAATATTGTAGATAGTGTCTTTGATAATTTTTACAATTTTGATGACACTAAAATTTCATATGGTAGTTTATTGTAAAATAATATAATATTAAACTCCTCATTTTTTAGAGAAAATATACATTTTGGTAATTTAAATCTGCAAGTAAATAATTAATATCATCAGTTATGATATTCAATTAAGTTGGAATACAAAGATACTAATATGAAAAAGAGCAATTTTTCTTCAAGCTACTCAGAGAATAAATTAGCATTCAGTTACAATATTTCAATTATAAGTTAAAATTAATGACTTTAAGAATATTATTTTAATTTAAATAAATAATGGAGACAATAATTTTTAGTTTGTGCTTATTTACACATCCTGCTCCTACTTCAGTTGGAAAATAAGTTAAAGAATAAAATTATATCTATCTCACCTGCTAGGCTCATAGCAGTTCTTGTATACACACACACACACACACACACACACACACACACACACACACACGTACATGAATATAACTTCATCCTTGACAAGGAAACATGGCTCGAGTACATCTCTAATTGGTAAAAGGAAAAGACACAAAGTTAGAAACTATGTTACCTTAGAAATGTTATACCCACATGAATTCAATCTCAAAATCACATCTACACTGAGGAAAATTTTGTATGTAATTATCTGTACAAGGTGATTATTCATGTATTATACTATGCAGGCAGGACTGAATTTGAATTTTTTTCTTTTTTCTGTTTTTGTCTGTGTGTGTGTGTGTGTATGTCTGTCTGTCTGTGTACATGAACATATGAGAAGAACATAGAACAACCACAGGTGTCTTCTCTATGTACATTAAATAAACACTGGATATAAAATCTATATGTGACACACAGCACACACCAATGGACAGGTTATTGAGGCAAGCCAAACAGAGAAATAATGATACTAACAGAGGTCATGACTCAAATGGACCTAACAGATCCCTAAAGAACATTTCACTCAAACTCAAAACAGTATACCATCTTCTCAGCACCTCATGGAACTTTCTCCAAAAATGACCGTATAGTCCGTCACAAAGCAAGCCTCAACAGATACAAGAAAATTGAAATAATCCCTTGTATCTTATCAGACCACCATGGATTAAAGCTGAAATTCAATCACAACAGAAATAACAAAAAGCCTACACATACATGGGAATTGAAGAACTATCTTCTCAATGACTACTGGGTCAGAGAAGAAATAAAGAAGGGAATCCAAGACTTCATAAATTTCAATGAAAATAAATCACAACATACCCAAATCTATGGGACACAATGAAAGCAGTGCTATGAGGAAAGTTCATAGCCCTAAATGCCTTCAAAATAAAATTGTGACAGCTCATATCAACAATTTAATAAGAGAACTGGAAGCTCTCAAAAACAAAAGAAAAACAAACAACAACAACAACAAAAAGCAAACACACCCAAGAGGAGCAGAAGCAGGAAATGACCAAACTCAGGGCTGAAATCAACAACTTAGAAACAAAAAGAACTATTCAAAGAATCAATGAAACCAAGAGTTGATTCTTTGAGAAAATAAACAAAATAGACAAACTCTTAGCCAAAGTAAATAAAAGGCAGAGGGAATATACCCAAATCAACAAAATCAGAAATGGAAAGGGAAAAATGACAACAGACATTGAGGAAATGCAAAGAATCTTTAGGTCTTACTTCAAAAACCTGTATTCCACAAAATTTGCAAACCTAAGAAAAATGGACAATGTTTTTTTGATAGATTCCACCCACCAAAGTTAAATCAAGATCAGATTAACAAATTAAACAGTACTCTAACTCCAAAAGAAACCGAAGCAGTCATTAAAAGTCTTCCAATCAAAAAAAAAAAAAAAGCTCAGGGCCAGATGGTTTCAGCACAGAATCCTACCAGACCTTCAAAGAAGAGCTAATAACAATACTCTTCAAACTCTTCCACAAAATAACAACAGAAGGACTTAATCTATGAGGCCACAGTCACCCTGATACCTAAACCACACAAAGACCTAACAAAGAAAGAATTTCAGAACAATTTCCTTCATAAACATAGTCGTGAAAATACTCAATAAAATACTTGCAAACAGAATCCAAGAACACGTCAAAAGTATCATGCACTGTGATCAAGTAGGCTTCATCCCAGGGATGCAGGAGTGGTTCTACATATGAAAATCTGTTAATGTGATACAACACATAAACAAGTTGAAAGAAAAAAAAAAAACACATGATCATCTTACTAGATGCTGAAAAAGCATTTGACAAAATCCAACACCCCTTCATGTTTAAAGTCTTGGAGAGAGCTGGCATACAAGGACCATACCTAGAAATAATAAAGACAATATACAGCAAGCCAATAGTCAATATCAAATTAAATGGAGAGAAACTTAAAGCATTTCCCCTAAAATCAGGGACAAGGCAGGATGTCCACTCTCCCCATATCTCTTCAACATAGTACTTGAAGTTCTAGTCAGAACAATAAGAAAACTAAAGGAGATCAAGGGGATGCAAATTGGAAAGGAAGAAGTCAAATCATCCCTATTTGCAGATGATATGATAGTACACATAAGTGACTCCAAAAATTTCACCAGAGAACTCTTACAGCTGAAATACTCTTTCATGAAGGTTACTGGATACAAAGTTAATTTAAAAATCAGTAGGCCTTCTTTACACAAAAGATAAATGGGCCAAGAAAGAAATTAGGGAAATAACACCCTTCACAATAGCCACAAATAATTTAGTATACCTTGGGGTAACTTTAACCAAGCAAGTGAAAGACCTGAACAACAAGAACTTCAAGTCCTTGAAGAAAGAAATTGTAGAGGACATCAGAAGATGAAAATATCTCCCATGCTCATGGATAGGTGGGATCAACATAATAAAAATGGCCATCCTACCAAAAGCAATGTACAGATTCAATGCAATTGCTATCAAAATACCACCACAATTCTTATAGACCTGGAAAAAGCAATTCTCAACTTCATATGGAATAACAAAAAACCCAAATAGCTAAATAAATCCTATACAATAAAAAAAATCTGGAGGTATCACCATCCCAGATTTCAAGCATGGTACTGGTATAGAAACAGACCAGTGGATCAATAGAATTGAATTGAAGACCCAGAAATGAACCCACGCACCTTGGGTCACTTAATTTTTGACAAAGAAGCCAAACCATACAATGGAAAAAGGAAAGCATCTTCAACAAATGGTGCTGGTCTAAAGGATGTCAACATGTAGAAGAATGCAAATCGGCCCATGTTTATCACCTTGCACAAAACTAGAGACCAAGTGGATCAAAGACCCTAACATAAAACAGGACACACTAAATCTAATAGAAGAGAAAATGGGGAAAAGCCTCGAACTCATTGGCACAGGTGACAACTTACTGAAGAGAACATCAGTAGCTCTGACCTTATAACCAACAATCAATAAATGGGATCCTTTGAAACTGAAAAGCTTTTGTAAAGCAAAGATCACTGTCATTAGAAAAAAATGCGAGCCTACATACTGGGAAAAGATATTCACCAACCCCACATCTGAGAGAAGGCTAATATCCAAAATATACAACGAACTTAAGAAATTAAGCACCAAGAAACCAAATAATCCAATCAAAAATTGGGGTACAGAGTTAAACAGAGAATTCACAAAAGAAGAATCTCTAACGGCCGAGAGACACTAAAAGAAATTTTCAACATCCTTAATCAAAAGAGAAATGCGACTCAAGACGACTCTGAGATTCCATCTCACCCCTGTCAGGATGGCTAAGATAAAAAATTCAAAAGACAACACATGTTGGAAAAGATGTGGAGAAAGGGGAACACTTCTCAATTGCTGATGGGAGTGCAAACTTGTACAGCCACTATGAAAATAGTCTGGTGATGTCTTAGAAAACTTGGAATAGTCTACCTCAAGACTCAGTCATACCACTCCTGAGCATATGACCAGAAGATTCCTCACCTATCCATAAGGACATCTTCTCAACTGTGTTCATAGCAGCTTTATTTGCAACTGAAAGACAGATTAAAAACTGTGGTACATTTACACAATGGAATACTAGTTTGCCATCAGAAACAAAGAAATCATCCAATTTGCAACCAAATGGTGGAACTAGAAAAGCTCATCGTGAGTGAGCTAACTCAGACTCAGAAAGTTACACGTGGCATATATTCACTGATGGATTCTAGCCATATAGTACAGGATAACTATCCTACAACCAACAGACCCAAAGATACAGCAACATGTACTTTGTTACCTGTTAGTGGGACATTCCACCCTAGTGGAACTGTGAAGTATGCCTCCAGTGCAAGAGGAAGCTCTTAGACCTCAAGGGACTAACGAACTGAGGGGGGCAGATACATGGAGGCACCCCAGACCAAAGCAGTGGGATGAGTGGGAAAGCAGGTAGAGGGTGGGAGAATGGGACAGGGAGAGGGTGGAGAGAGGGGGCGGTAATGGAGATGTAACTTGAAGTAATAAATAAATGTTAAAAAAAGAAAAAAAATCTTCATGTGATTGCTCTCTACTACTCTGTATTACATTTCCTCCCTCCATTTTTTCACCTGCCAACCTTCCCTTCTCATATCTCAGTATTTTCAAATAGGGTCATAATAGAAAAAAATTTTCCTCAAAAAGTTTACAGTCTACTAAGGAGAAACAGAGTTCAATGGTAATTTCATCCTGTCAGTATTGAAAATCTTGCATAATAGAACATCATACTCAGATTGGTAAGCAGCACAAGACTCCTTTGGAAGTACAATTACCTTCTACAGGGTCTTTCACATATCACCCTTTACTGAT
The DNA here is from genome assembly GCA_907164525.1 of Lophiomys imhausi. Lineage (NCBI taxonomy): Eukaryota > Metazoa > Chordata > Mammalia > Rodentia > Muridae > Lophiomys > Lophiomys imhausi. Next base: position 6,945,167 of record CAJQZJ010033276.1, on the reverse strand, counting down.
TAAAAATACATCTGCTAGTATTTTAAAGGTCATTTATGAAACTGATGAGCATACTCTAAACTACATGTTTCATGTTCTAAATATGTTTTGTTTTGTCTTAGCTCTATTTATGGGAGAATTCTTTCCTAAATACTCTGTTGGAATTTTTTTGTGTGATGCACATTATTTCCCTTACAAACATCAATGATATTTAGAAATGTACACTTATTCTCTAAATTCTTACAGGTATCCATCACAGGGCATTATATAATACAGATCCCTGGGGTTACAGTGCTACAAAGTCTTGGTTGATGAGTTTGCTTGCTCCTTATTTTTAAATATGTATCTGAATCATTCTTTGTGGAATTTCTTAAACTAAGAATATTCTGGCTACAAAATTTTTCACAATTTCTACTTCATGCATATTAAAATATAATTAAATATGTATTAAAGGAGTTAAACATTTTTAAGCACAAACAGAGAGAGCAATAGGCAGTATTCTAGGTTAAGGGTAAGGTAAGCATCAATTATATTTCTTAGAATTTGGGTTCTTTTGAAATGTATATGAAGATGAGTGGGGTAGCATGAAGAAGAGAGATACAGAGTCACGTTAAAAATCTTATGTTGCTTTTTCATATTTAAAGCTTACTAAAAAATAAAGTCATTATAGTCATTTTGTTATGCACTATTAACATTCTGAACATTGCAAAAAATGCAAATAAGCATATCCATTACAATTATGTAAGAAGTTAGAGAATGACAACATAAACTGTGTATGTGTGAAACTTTTCTATGGAAGAAATCAATGACATGAAGCCTTATTCATGTTTGCATGCAAACATTCTCACAAATGACTTCAAAACAATTTTAAGTCTCCATTTATAACTGTTGGTGTTGTGTTTACACTTTCTCTTCAATATAGTTGAAATGTTCCTCTAGGCTTCTCTCTGTTAGCCTGAGATGAATCAATACTTGTCAGCTAAGCTTCAAGTTTAAAGCTTTTTGCAACTAAAAAAACATAAGAGTACTAATCTGGGAAGAGCAGGACTCTGGGGTTTCTAAAATGTGCATTCAAAGGAGAGGAAATAGGATGAACATTATTCTAAAGAGACAAACAGCCTTTTTTTTTAGTATCACAATGAAAACAGAACACTCAATCACTATAGGTTGTTGAAACAGCCTGATGAAATTACAAATATCCAGGAATTTGACAACACTTGTCATTATTTTTTTAGTTAATATTTCTGATAAAATTGACTTTTCACAATATAATGTTTTTCAAGACATTAAACAATGTTAAGCAGAATTTAAGATATGGAAAATGTTAGCAATAAAATATATAAATATGATTTTGCTGAATTTAAGAAGTGTGAAATAGTACAATGATAAGTGATCTATTTTCTGGGACATTACAAGATTGAAAATTACATTTTTAAGACACAAAATTATTAAAGAAAATAAAAATATGTTTCAACAAATAGAGAACTATCTCATCTATATTTATCAAAAAGAAACATCAAATATGGTTGAGTGGTATCCCAGTTGTACCCAAACAAAATAAGAAGATATACACCAGCACTGTAGGTAGAAGTCATTTTATCTAGAGCCACACCACTATGAAAACCATAGTACTGTGTGTACTGTATACAATCACCATGTATTAAAATCTGTTTTTTCAACCATCCATACTATACTTTTGTTAATAATGGCTTCAATTTTTTCCTTCCTCTTTACCAATCTAATCTGTAACTAGCAGTATCTGTTAGCCTTCCTTCAGCATCTTCATACTATCTCAATATGTTCCTAAATGTTGTGGTGATTGGGAACTTCTGAGGTTTAGTACATGCTGTCTTATAATTTTCTTCTGTAGCTGGACTAGCATGTGGTGTGTGTGTGTGTGTATGTGTGTGTGTGTGTGTGTGTGTGTGTGTATGTGTGTGGCATGTTTGTGTGTGTGTGAAGATTACCATTCATGAAAGGAATAAATTAATATTTAATTGAATACATTGTACATATTAGATACTAAACAGTTACACTTACTACTGTGTTAAAAGCAGCACTTTCAGATCATTTTTATTGTCTATGCTATTTAAAATATGGGAAAACAGAATCTTACAGAACAAAGAACCTTGTCCTGTTCAGATATAATGGATTAGAAGCAGATAGCCTTATCAATATGTTATAAACAAGAAATACATGGAAAGCAAGTGTAGATTTACTAAGTTTACAGATTTTACTTGAAGAAGGAACAGTTCTATGAATGTTTTCAAAGGCTATTATTATGAAGTTTATTGTAACTAAAAACCACTTTATTTAGTCTTCAAATCTTGGAGCAAAAATTATCTATTTTGTGTAAAATATTTCAGGAAAAAGAATAAATTAATATTTTATTTAGAAGGGTACTCAGCTAGATAACTGAGAACTTCATTGGTCCATGGGATGGTGGTGATGTTGCAAAGACTGAGAAAATCATTCAGAAGCTGCATGTGGAAAAAGCAATTATTGAGTCATAGGAAAATAAAAAAGGATGAAAAAGAATAAATGCCATCCATATGTGAAAATGCCATAATTAAATACATTCCTTTGTATGCTAACTTAAAAAATCAGTTAAATGGTAAAAAAGTAAAAAGGATGATATTTCCTTTTGATAAGCATAATTAAGATACTTCTTTATTTGTTGAAATATACTTCTGTTTTCTTCTTAACCTTTAATATTAAAAAGGTATTGTACCTAGTAATGCTTAAAATGAAATGCAAAGTTTTCGCCTTTTGCTACCAACCGTCATAAACTGTTTAGGATAATTAAGAAATGCAAACTAATAGTCATGCAAGCCTGTCATTTTGTTAGTTACTATGACGGCCTATCACAGTTATTTTCTAAGCTACTCAGAAATCAAGTTGCTAAAAGACAAGCAACATTTGCTTATCTAAATATAAGAGATAGATAGGGAGTCTTCAAAAACCTCAAGAGATCTTCAAAATATGGCATTCAAAGATGTTTTCTTAACTTAAGATTTTTTTGTTATTGAGACATGTCAGTGCCTGACAGCACCCCCTATTCTACTCTAAGTAGAAGATGAGCATCGAAGAATCTCCAGTGGGAGATGACTGAATTAGTGGCAAGCCTATTTCTTGGCAAGAAAATCCCCTTGCTTCAACTGTAGACAGAATGCTGTCCAAAAAGGACAAAACTTGGAAGCAGTAAGTCGACAGCCTAGCTCTGCCAAGACAGGGTAGGCAAGTCCTTCATAATTCCTGCTCTACAACAAATGTCTGTCAGAGAAATGGGGCCAAATGGCTGAAGATTGATGCTGTAATGTATGGAGAGAAAATGGGAACTGTCCAGGCAGCCACTGGTATGTCATTTCTTAGTTTTGGAAGCTGCAGGCCCTGCACTTCCTATCTAATCAAATATATTTATCCCTCTCAGGTCTCTGAGGTGGTTGAAGAATAGATAGCTAGAGTCTCATAGTTAAATTTTGAGTTGCTTAGGAATCAAGAGGGTGTTCTGGATCTAAGAAGATGTTTTTAAAATTGTGATGCAAGTTAGTATGAAAGCTGAGTTAGATATAGAACTTTAAACTCATAGAGATGGTTAGATAGTACAATGTTAAAGTCAAGTGCCAAATACATATGGACTGGACATTGGGAATGTATGCTAAGCCATATAGCTCTCATAATTGTGGCCTATTTATTTCTGTTGTTTTGTATTGTATTTATAGTTATAAGAGTAAGAACCATTTGTTGGACTGAAAGGGAGAGCTGTTAGGGGGAAAAAGATATACCTTAAACTAAAAAAAAAAAGGTTAGAGGATGAGGGTGTTGAGGGAGAAGAGGGTGGAAGGGTGGGACTGGAGGGGGGGTGTAGGGAGGGGATTGTGATTAAGATGTAACTTGAAAAAATAAAAAATAATTTCTAAAAAAAGGTAATTTTCAATCTGATAATAAATTACTTATCATCCTTTTAAAGATGTTTATGTTTTCCAGATTTACATGTAAATTTGTTGTTGCTGGTTCAGTTCTATGATGTTGTAGTTATAATCACTGATCTCTAATACTTTATTACTTTTTAAAATTTGCCTTCATGCTTAGTAACACCTACAAGCCTGAACTCTGATTCTCTATGTGTTTCTAGTCAGATATATGACTTATAAGTCTCTCTCAGTTTCCAATACCACAGTGGATTTTGGTGTTTGTATACATACATTCATATTCTTCCCTCACAATGTGTTTTCATGTCTATTTTTTGTCATTGTCACTTCCTTTCTATGTCTATTCCCCTTTCAGAAGCCTTTTCACACTTTTCCTCTATGATAGGTATTTAGTTACTTATTTGTTTAGTTTTGATTTTTAGAAATTTCCTCTATTTCATTCATTGCTTTTCTTCAAGGACATTTATTTTTCTACCTCTGTGACATCTCTCTATCCTAAAGCACTTTCTAATTCTTTGCAAGACTGAGATCCATTCTGCAGGTGCCTAAAGCTAAGGTTTTTGTTTTATGTTCGTCCATGCTTGTACTTAAATGAGGCGCCAACAGCTAATGAACTCTGTCCGAATTTCAAGGATGGCTTATGTGGCAAAGCAAATGAATTCAGCTTTCATTTCAGAAGGTGACAGCAGTCAAGCTTCTCTTCACCAGCATAAAATAAAGCAAATGGTAAAAGAGGCATTGGTCTCATAGCACTGCTTAGAAGAGATGAAGAGAAATCTACTAGACATTATTTCTCTTCTCTGGGGAATGCTGCTGGGTACAAAACATGATGAACAAATGTGAATAGTGATTCACAGGGACGCAAAGGCTCCAATCACACCCTGAAGAGAGAGGAACAAAATAGATAATTCATCCTCTTCCTGTTTACCTTCTGTTTTCAATTAGACAACATACAAGTTAATCACTGTGCATATATTAAAAAGATACATGGGGTAAGATCAGAAGTAGAATTTCAAAGGCAGTCTCCTTGTTTACTCTTTCTTCTGTTTTTCCAAAACAGTAGCATAAAAGCTATACCTGGGCAGAACTTAGGCCAAGATTCACTTTCATGTCCGTTATAGTCTCTCTTCACCATACCGTCGGTAACTGACATTTTTGAGAATTATAAGAGGTCACACTGCTCAAGTAAGAACTGGATGAGAGAGTGATAAAATTATAAAATATAAGAAACATTCATATTTGCAACATACTTCAAGCATTCTCACTTAGCTGTGACCATTAGACATTAGTAAATAATAAAAAATGATTTTAAGCACTGTGGTAGGTGCATTCTTCCAAGCTTAAATGAAAGTAAGTGATAGGGAGTGGAAGTTTTAGAGAAGTCGCTACAAATCAGGGCAGATGACGGCTCTTCTTGGGATGAGAACTCAGGAGCTCTGCAGGAGCAGCCAGTGTTAGTCCCTAGGCCCTCTCACCAGCCCCAATGACTGCTATTCTTAAAGACTTAAAGATTATATATTAACTAATAATCTTCCATCTTCTGATGAGATAAAATTTCCCAACTTTGTGTCATACTACGTATGAAGGAGATGGCGGTGTAATAAAAAACCTCATTATCCTCCCTGAGAGGAAATGTGTTCTATAGCTTTTGTGAACTGTGAGTGACACCATGGCGGCATTTTCTGCTTGTATTAGTGAGGTTCTCTAGAGGAGCAGATTATTTATTAGAGTGGTTCTTTGGCCGTGGTTCAGCAAGTCCAACAATGTCTGGCTACCAATGGAGAATACAAGAATCCAGTGATTCAATCCACAGAGCTGTATGTCTCAGGGAAGTTTCAGTATACCCCAGAATCCTGAAAAAGTAGGATATAATGCCAGCAAGTGTGATGGGAAAGAAGCAACAAAGCAAGAGCTTCTTTCTTCCATGTCTTTAGATAGGCTTCCAGCAGGAGGTGCGGCCCAGATTAAAGGTGGAACTTCTCACCTCGAACGATCAGGAAAAAAAGTTGGGTCTTTCAATTTAAAATTATTTAATTAAGAAAAATCCCTCACAGGTTTGCCTAGCTACTTGGGTTTTAGTTAGCTCTCAATGTAGTCAGTTGACAACCAAAATCACTTATTTTTGTCCTGGTGACTTTCAGGAATTTGACACGAAGCACTCGTGTCTTAAAGAAAGAATTTCAATTCCCTGACACCAAGCAACACAGTTCTCTATCAATGCCTTTAGTTGGAGTCCTGATCACCTTTTCCCAGCTGCAGGCTAAAAGCAGTAGAAGCGCTGTCCAATCAGAAAACTGACAATCATGAAGTTGCAGAAAGTTATATCCCAATTGTCACTTTTGATCCTCTCAAGAGCAGAGCCAGAATTCAGAACAACCTTCTGAATATTAATATATGCGTATTTTAGGAAATATACATTTTGTATACTATCAGTATGTATTATACTATGCATACACATGTAATAGCAATTAAAGACAAAGATGAGATTGAGGTGCTACTTGGGAAGATTTGGAGGAAAGAAAGAGAAGGAAAATATGCTACAATTATATTAAAACCACCAAAAATGGAAAAGTAAAATTCTTGTTAACCTAATGAGGATATACTATTTTTTAATTTATTTTTATTTTGCTTTTTGCCAGAAAACTGAAAATCCATCATCTCATATTTTTGAAAACCAAGTTATCTAACCTTCTTGATTTTGCTTAAAAAAAAGTTTTGATAAAAATCAGCAGTGGACATTTGCAAGCATTTTGAAAGAAATCCAGTGTAATACATTTTCCTGAGTTGATTACTGCAAATGAAAGGCCATTTTTCTTGCTGAGGTGTGTATTCATGTTGCAGACTAGATAGTTTGTACGCCTTTAATGGGGGTAGAATCATTATGCTATTTTAACACATGCTCCTTGAATTCTTTAATATTATTCTCTAAATGTTATACCTTTGGAGAAAGTAAAATGGATAGCTCACAATAATAGATTTTTACAGAGATCTCACAACTACCATGTTGCTTAATCACCTGCCACACTTAATATTTGGCCTCTAGCTTTTGTTCAAGGTTCACATTTTTAATATTGCCACTGTAGGAAGGTCTGGAACAGAAGAATGATATGTAAATGAATTAGAGTCTTCTCTGCATATACCATGCCTATGTACAAAACAAAAGAAGATGGATATCTTTTTTTAAATTTACATTATAGATTCTTCCCACACTCATATAATTGAACAGTAGAACATGTACATAGATGTACTTAAAATATTTAACTCTGTTTTATTAAGCTCCTTACTATTTGATAAATCTGCCTGTTTTACTTTAAGTGTCATTTGAGCAAAGGTAAACGAATATGGCTGAAATAAAAGCAGATAGTGCAAAATAAAAGCGCATATATGTAGGCATTTGTTTCCTTTCACCTGTAAAGTTCAACTTTATTTTTGTGATTGACAAATTCCCAAAGGAAATTATTCTCGGAAATATGCACTCAGAGAAATTGTCCACATCCTGGAACAGAACACACGAATCAAGATTAAGTGCATCAATAAAAGCCTAGGCCTGAATTGGATTTTAGAAGTCACGTTTTTTAGTCCTACCTTTAATCAACTGATCCAATGACATATGAGGCATGCTAAAGAAAATAACTAAAGAAAGATACAGTGTCCTGGAAGTAAGTTATTCTATAGTTTCTTTGGCAAGATTTGCTTCTTTTGTCTTTCATTAATAATACCTAAAGTTAATGCTTTCTGGTTCGATAGGTATCTCTTCCTGGACTACTAAAGAAGTGTTCACATTCCTTTCTGAAGTTTAGTCTGGCTAAAACAATGACTTGGGAATTAATTTTTAACAGAGCTTGTCTTAGTAGTCTAATTCTTATTTTTAAAATGTCACTGCTATGTGTGACTTGGTTGTAAAATTGCTTAAAGTTAATAGTATGCATTAGCATGCCCTTGAGAAAATCAGATATACACTCAGTTGGATCTAAGGTGCATTTTTTTCAAAAGTACATTTATTCCTTTCATTTTTTTTAATAAAACAAAGAACCATGGTTTTATCAAGTGATTAGTCTGAGTAAAGGTAGGAGAGGTAAAATGCAGTTCAAACGACTTAAGATTTTTCCTTGGGGAGTCATTTGAAAGTTTCAGAGCAGCTGAATGTTTACAAAATACCCTAAAGCCCAGATTAAAATAATCAATATAATCAACCCAGGCCACGTATAGATCTGTGTGCTATGCCTGGTGTTAGGAAAGTTTTAGTGCCACCAGTAATTCCCACCCAATATAATAAACAGAATATTAAAACAAATGTAATTTACATAATATTTTCCCCTATTTTTGTATGTTTGTAAAATTATGAAGCACATGGATGTGGTATGTGTGAATGTGTGCTTTGTGTGTGTATGTGTGTGCTTGTGGATGGCAGATAAGGACACCCAGTTCTATCACCCTCTGCCTGATTTCTTTGACACAGTTTATTTTCCAGAACTTGAGGCTAGGGTATCAGCTAGCAAACTCCAGCAAAGCTCTATCCCCAGCAGTGCTGGGGGCCTAGGCACATGCAGGTATGCCTTGTTTTTTGTGCAGATGTTTAAGATTTGAATTATGTCTATGTTTGTGTAGTAGGAGGCCTTACCTACTAAGCCACCTGAGTCTGTCAACATATTCAAGCATTTGAGAGAAAAAGATGGTATACCAATAGGGACATTTATAAAATAACAAAATAACCAAATCCTGGATCTGGTTTGAATCAGAGCCACCTAAATGTTTCTAAGCCAGCATGATTTATTTAAAGGTAAAATGTAAATGCTGTTTTTATTTCCTTAGATGAGATGAGAGCTGTACCCAAGCTGTGCAAATAAATGGCTTGGCCTGAGCCCAAAGCTTTTCCCTAGACCTAGGCCTGAAAGCTTCTAGCCTCCTTACAATCTAATCTTCTGTAATCCTGGACCTTGAAGGCTTCAGTATCTAGCCTCTGTCTGCTAACCTAGGTCTAGAATGTTTCAGCCTCTGAGATGTACTGCTGAATAATCAGTTTACCCCTTCTAGTTCTTTCTGAACTCTGGTTGGCTGGTTTAACTCAGCTGTTCTGGCTCAGAACTCCTCTCCAAGCTGATTGATTCAAACTGGCTTCTCTTGGCTTATGACTGAATTTCTCTGCTTGGAAACACTGCCTCTGAACTCCACAAACTGAACTGCAGTGACTGCACTGACTATGTGAACTGAACAAAACTGTCCAGAATGCACAAACTCATCTGAACTTAACTGCACTCCACTGAACTCCACAGAACTCAACTCTACTCCCTCTCCCTGCACCATTCTTTAAGTAGCCTCTCCTTGCTATCTATTCTCATGAGATTTGGATGCATCCTATCTCTCAGTCATTCTGTCAAGTCTTTTTCTGATTTGCCCCTTTGAATGCCCCGCAGTCAAATGCCATTTTCAAACATGCCTACTTCCTTTTATAAACTAATCTTACTTTCATTGTTTGTAATTAAAGGTGTGTATCTGTACTGTATTACAGCCAGATCATCTTGTAATTTATGCCATGTTTACATTCCAACTGGATCACATAGATCTGAAAGGTCTTTAGATAAATGCCTCAGTAGCAATGTTTCTGGATTAAATTCCTCTATAATAAAATACATTCTGCTAATCTATCATATTAGAGAAAAATAAATTATTTAAAATAGTTAAAATGACAAGGAAACATATCTGCATAGGAATTTACAGAGACAAGGTCAATGAATAAATAAAACTAGACAGTTTATTTATTTATTTTTTATTTCTTCAAGTTACATCTCAATCACAATCCCCTCCCTACTCCCCCCTCCAGTCCCACCCTTCTACCCTCATCTCCCTCAACCCCCCATCCTCTACCTTTTTTTTTTTTTAGTTTAAGGTATATCTTTTTCCCCCCAACAATTCCCCCTCCCATCCTCTTCCCTTTTTTTTTTTTTTAAGTTTAAGGTATATCTTATTTCCCCCCTACAGTTTCCCCTTTCAGTCCAACAAATGGCTCTTTCTCTTATAATAATAAATACAATACAAAACAACAGAGGTAATTAGGCCACAGTTATATATGGCTTAGCGTACATTCCCAATGTCCAGTCCATATGTATTTGGTACCTGACTTTAACATTCTACTATCTAACCATCTCCATGAGTTTAAAGTTCTATATCTAACTCAGCTTTCATACTAACTTGTCTCACAATTTTAAAACATCTTCTTAGATCCAGAACACCTCTTGATTCCTAAACAACCCAACATTGAACTATGAGACTTAATCCCTTGCTACAACTGTAGACAGAATGCTGTCCAAAAAGGACAAAACTAGGAAGCAGGTAAGTCAACAGCCTAGCTCTGCCAAGACAGGGTAGGCAAATCCTTCATAATTCCTGCTCTACAACCAATGTCTGTCAGAGAAATGGGGCCAAATGGCTGAAGATTGATGCTGTAATGTATGGGGAGAAAATGGTAGTTTTATTATTTATTTTTTGACTTGAGATTACAATTATATAATTTCTTCCTTCTCTTTCCTCCCTCCAAAATTTCCCAAACCCACCCCACTTCCTCTCTTTTAAATTCATAGCCTTTCTTTTCTTTAACTTCAGTAACATAAATATGTGTATATGCATATATATTCCTAAATACATAAATATAACCTGTTCAGTATGTATAATGTTACTTGTATGTATGTTTTCAAGGTTGATTATTTGGTATTGGATAAGCAGGTGCTGTGCTCTTTGCTAGGGAAGACTATGTTCCCTGGCTTCAGAATTCTTTAATTACCGATAGTTATTTGTGTCTGGTTGAAGCTTCACAGACTTTTTCTCATCTACGTTAATGTGTGTATTGTTCTTGATCAGCTCATGCTCAGTAGTCATGTTGGCGTTAGTGAGATTTTTATGGGTATAGTTTTTGACATTCCTAGGAGACAATCTCACAAAAAAAAAAAAAAATCTCTTGATCCACTAGTTCTTATGCTCTTTCTTCCCCTTCTTTGGTAATGAATTCTGAGCCTTAGTTGTATGTATTTTATTGAAGATGCATCTGCTGGGACTGTGATTCACAATTCAACTCAGTATTTTGATTAGTCTGGGTTTTTTGTTTTTGTTTCTGTTTGTTTGTCTGTGGTGGTCTTCATGTGTTGCAAAGAAAAGTTTCCTTGATGAAAGTCAGGGACTTTTGTTGGAATAAAGACATATATTCAGAATTTAATTAGATATTTGCTCATTTAGTAAAGTGGATATTATAGGTTCTCCTCCAAGATCCTGGAATTCACCAGCCTTGAGTATTTGGCTAGCACCCAGTCCCAAAAATAAATTCTGTATCAAAACTATTATTATTTTCTTTTGAAATTTTTCTCATTTTTTCATCAAAGTTATTAACAAATTAAAAATATTATCTCCCTTTTGTTTTTCACTTGGTTCATGAACATTTGAGACGAGCCTGAAGAAATGTCATAGATGTAGTTCTTATGTTTATGTTTGAGCTTTGAATGTTGCAGCACTTTTCTTTTTATATTTTTGACTATTTGGGAATTTCATACATGTAGATTGAAAAGACATCCAGAAGCTTTCATACTGTAGATTTCAAAGTTAGCATCTAGCTAAAGAGTTGCCAAGCACACACCTCCTAGATACACAACAGAGCAACTAATTATTTATTAGAGGATGGTCAGGTGTATACAAAACATGATGGAAGTTAATCACATAGAACTGGAATAGTGTCGGCAGAGATTTGACAGAAATTTTTCAAGTATACATGAAGCTTTGGGTTTGATTTTAGTGGAAAGTATGAACTATAATATATATATATATATTCAAAAGTGAAGTAAACTTATCATATTGAAAATAAATACAAAGAGATCAAATTTTGACTCCACACAGAAAAGATGCAAAATTTATATTTGTTTGTTTGTATAATGTCATTTTTAGGCTTGTTCTTATGTCATCTTGGGGTTCTACTGCCCTAAAAGGACTTTCCATTTACTATATTAAGCTAATAGAAAGGAAACAGTAATAAATGTGGGATATTTTGAAATGATGATAATTTGAGAAGCTGATCCTAATTTTAATAATCCTATATTCACAAAAGATGGCATATGAGTAGTTTTTAAGATGTGAAACACTTTCTATTATATACATTTTGAGAATATAATATTTTGTTTATTAATATTTTAACAAATATAAATGTTTATCCAAGAATAGAAATTAAGCAGAGTTAATTAGGTTAGAAGAAGAATGATGATTTATTTATTTATTTAAATTTATTTATTTATTGCTTCAGGTTAGATCTTCATCATAGTATCCTCTTTCCACTCTTCCAAGTCCCACCCTCCCACCGTCTACCCCCTAACCCTTCCATCCCACTCCTCTGGAGTGGAGTGTCCCTACATAACATTCCCCCACCCCAGTTCAGCAGTCATATGAGGGTCAAGAGCCTCCTCATACACTGGAGGCCTACAAGGCAGTACCACCAGGGAAAAGTGTCTCAATGACAGGGAGAGAAAACAAACAAACAAACAAAAAGTCTATGTCCATGTTCCCTTTGGTGTGTTGGTTGTAGTATAGATATCCTGTACTATATAGCTAAAATCCGACCATAAGTGAATAGATGCCATGTGCATCCTTCTGAGTCTGGGTTAGCTCACTCAGGATGAGCTTCTCTAGTTCCATCCATTTGGCTGCAAATTGCATGATTTCATTGTTTCTGATAGCTGAATAGTATTCCATTGTGTAGATGAACCATAGTTTTTTAATCCATTCTTCAGTTGAGGGACATCTGGGTGTTTCCAGTTTCTAGCTGTTACAAATAAGGCTGCTATGAACATAGATGAGGAAATTTCCTTGTGATTCGGTGAGGAGTCATTTGGATGTATACCCAGAAATGGTATGGCTGGGTCCTGAGGCAAATCTATTCCAAGTTTCTAAGATATCGCCAGACTGACCTCCATAGTGGTTGCACAAGCCTGCACTCCCATCAGCAATGGAGGAGGGTTCCCCTTTCTCCACACCCTCGCCAGCATGTGCTGTCATTTGAGCTTTTGATCTTAGCCATCCTGACAGGTGTGAGATGGAATCTTAGAGTCCTCTTGAGTTGCATTTCTCTGATGATTAAGGATGCTGAGCATTTCTTCAAGTGTTTCTTGGCCTTTAGGAATTCCTCCTTTGTCAATTCTCTGCTTAGCTCTTTTCCCTGTTTTTTAATTGGATTATTTGGTTTCTTGGCATTTAATTTCTTGAGTCCTTTGTAAATTTTGGATACTAGCCTTTGTCAGATGTGGGGTTGGTGAAGATTTTTTCGCAATCTGTAGGCTGCTGTTTTGTTCGAATGACAGTGTCTTTCGCCTTACAGAAGCTTTTCAGTTTCATGAGGTCCCATTTATTGATTGTTGGTCTTAGGTCCTGAGCTGTTGGTGTTCTCTTCAGGAAGTTGTCACCTGTACCAATGATTTTGAGGTTTTTTCCCAATTTCTCTTCTAGTAGATTTAGTGTGACTTGGCTTATGTTAAAGTCTTTGATCTACTTGGACTTAAGTTTTGTACAAGGTGATAAACATGGGTCTAATTTCATTATTTTACAAGTGGACATCCAGTTGGACCAGCACCATTTGTTGAAGATGCTGTCCTTTTTCCATTGTGTGGTTTTGGCTTCTTTGTCAAAAATTAGGTGATCATAGGTGTGTTCATGAGGGAGATTTGTCTGTAGCTCTCTTTCTTTGTTAGGTCTTTGTGTGGTTTAGGAATCAGGGTGACTGTGGCCTCATAGAATGAGTTTGGCAGTGTTCTTTCTGATTCTATTTTGTGAAAGAGTTTGAAGAGTATTGGTATTAGCTCTTCTTTGAAGGTCTGGTAGAATTCTGTGCTGAAACCATCTGGCCCTGTGCTTTTTTTGGTTGGGAGATTTTTAATGACTGTTTCTATTTCACTAGTGGTTACATGGCTGTTTAATATGTTAATCTGATCTTGATTTAGCTTCAGTAGCTGGAAGCTATCAAGAAAATTGTCCATTTTGCTTAAGTTTTCATATTTGGTAGAGTACAGATTTTTAAAGTAGGACTTAAATATTCTCTGGATTTCCTCAATGTCTGTTGTTATTTCTCCCTTTTCATTTCTGATTTTGTTGATTTATTTAAAATAATGCTTTTGCATACTTTAGTGAAACCCTTAGTTATATACTGGCTATTGTATCATTAATACAAGCTATGTTCGACTTTGTATTTCATCACATGAATAAGTCCTAGTGTACATGTATGCCTATGTGTGTGAATATAGCTAATTGAGTTTATTAATATGAGATGATTTGTGATGATATACTTCAGTTTTGATATACTTATATGTAGGTGAATTTTATTCAGAAACATAGCTCCTGTGGCAAGGGATCACATTCAAAGACCTAGGTTTATGTTATCTGGCTGGAATGAAGACATGCCCATAGTACACATCTTTAGTCCCTGTGGTTGGAATACAGACATGCCTTTAGTACACATCTTTCATTCCAAACAATGAAAGCAAAGTTAGTTTGCAGAAGGACGCACCCATGTCTGAAAGTGAAGTCTAATTGATGGACAGAAAAAGTGACAAATCAAAGAAAGATTGCTAGATTTAGTGTGAGTCTAAGAAAAGCAATTAAATCAGTTAGCTTGGAGAGGAGTTTGAGTCAGAAGAGCTGAATTGAATTAGCCAGCCAGAGTTCAGAAAGAGCTAGAAAGGGTAAACTTATTCAGCAGTAAGTCTCAGAACCTGAAAACACTCTAAGTCTAGATTAGATTGTATGGAGGCTAGATGCTTCCAGGACTAGTCCTAGGTTAGTAGTTACTTTTACACCAATACATGTAAAAATATGTAAAATGTTTGGCCACATACATTAATTTGTCCATTTTTTAAATTGAATAAAAATTTCACCTTATATATTAAGTGCTGTTGTCTATTTCTGGATACTCAGAGCTAGTTCCAACATTTCACACGTCCTGATTTAAATATACCTGTGGTTTCAAACATACACATATCTGCAAATACAGATCGCTTATTATCACTGTGATTAATAATTGTATAAGGTTGTATTATGAAACATAAGTTGTCCTGTTACAGTGAGAACTGATGATATATGCTAGTAAAAACTTAATTCTAATAATTAGTCTTGAAATATAAAGTCTGTGTGTTGCAACTAAGAATTGAATGATACCAATGTCTTCCAGAAGCCTAGGCAGACAGTAATAAATTATTATCCAAAGAAGAGAATCACAGAATATTGAAAGGTGCTGGAAACATTGATACCTGTTTCTAGAAGGATATAAACAAGGTTAAAAAGATCATGGATTTTTAAAATAACATCATTAATCATACACTTTTATACAGTATTATCTGTTTAAGAATATCTCAAATTTTCAGAAAATAAAGAAAAATTAACATGCTATTTTTGAATAATGAATTATGCTTGACATTTATATTTTTGTTGTATGTACCTAATAGCTAATCTTTAGAGATATTATTAGTATTCATGTTTGCATTGACAGTGCATATACAGTGAAAGCAGCACTAAAAGTGTATTTTGATTATGTTTTATACTTAAAGGGCATGCTGTAAAGACCAAATGCAAAGACTTAATGATTATTTTATTTAAACTAAATTTTTCACCAATATTAATGGAGTTATATGCATATATTGAATAATATTTCTGACAGGTTAAATATGTATGTCTCAAACATATGTTTCTTTATGACGTAAACATTCTATATATTGCCATCTAGTCTTTATAGACACAGCCCCTAATCCTTCCCTGTTGTTGATTTCTTGTTCAACAGTGTATCAGAACTTTTTCTCATCTTCTCTGCCCTCTATTCTTCCCAGACTTTACAACCCACTGCTTCATCTAAAATGTCTTTTTAAGACTTTTAAAACTAAAATATAATTACATTCCTTTTCCTCTCTCCAATCCTTCCCAAATGTCTCCTCCTGATCTCTTTCAATTTCATTCTCTTTCTTTAATTGTTGTATTCAATCTATAGATACATGTATATATATATATGTGTTTTAGTAAATATATATTACTACCTAAATACTATCTTCTCAATCTTTATGTTACTTATATGTATACATTTTCAGGTCTGGCCACTTGATACTACATAATCAGCAGGAGCTCTTCCCTAGTAAAGATTATTTTTTTTCCACCCTTAGCATTCATTTTTTGTTTGAAGTTGAGGCATCTAAATTTTTCCTCTACCATATTAGTATGTCTATCGACACCATCCTTGTTCAGGCCTTATTGTGGCAGTCATATTGATGAAACTTTATGGGTGTGTTTTCTCTGGCATTTCTAGGGGACACGGTCACACTCTCACAGCATACATCCTGTTCCTTTCTATAAGAGCAGTGATTTTAGAATCTATGGATCAGATCCCATGACATTTATTCTCCTACACTGGTCTGATGTTTGAATATTATATTAGAGCAAATTCGCTGTATACATTCTCCAGCCAATGAAAACTCTATACTTGGCTTAAACAGAACTTCAGTGAACAGTGAGTACAGCTGTTTCAGTAAAATGATTTCACTTATTTGGATACATACCTAATAATGTGATTACTATTACAGATATAATTTCTTTCAGGATCTTCATTATAGTTTATTTTATAGTGGATTTGTTAATTTCACTCTTACCAGCCATGTGCAAGAGTTTTCTTTCAATATTATTGCCAATGCATTAGCCATGTTATAAAAATTGATTCTCCTTCCTTCCTTCCCTCCCTCCTTCCCTCAGTCCCTCCCTCCCTCTCTCCCTCCCTCTCTCTCTCTCTGTTTCTCTCTCTCTCCTTCCATCCACCCGTGTGTGTGTGTGTGTGTGTGTGTGTGTGTGTGTGTGTGTGTGTAGGCTTTCATGCAAAAAACACCTATTGATCTTCTGGATCTGGAGTAAGGATGGTTGAGAGCCAGCCAATTAGGTTCTAAAATATCAAACTCAGGTCATGTGGGAGAGCAGCAAGTGCTCTTGACCAATAAGCCATGTATCCAGCTCTCCAAGCCCTAGTGTTTCTGGTAGTAGTCAGTGTTACTGAAATTAGATCATATTTCAGTGTGTTTAGTTTTTTATGTTTCTGATGATTAATGAGACATATCCTTATTTTCCATTTTCCCCAAATATTTTTGATCATTTGTGTATCACCTTTTAACTACTGCTTTAAGTTTCTGGCTCAGTTGACTTTTATATAATATATATAAATATTATATATATTAATGAATTGTGAATATATTATATTAATGAATGAGTCTCCCATAGCCTAAGTTGGCTTCAGACACAATAAGTATCCTAGGATTGTCTTGAAAACTCTTGATTCTCATTATTTTGACTTCAGGGATTCTAGACATGCACAATAATGCCCAGATACTTTGCCAATGTTAAATCTGAGGTTTTTGAATTCTTACTGCTTAGTAATGTGATATCATATATCAACTTCTTCAAATGTATACAGTGTAACTATAAATATTTTATAGGTTGTTTCTCTACTTTATTTTGGGGGGGGGCATAAGCCATCTATAAATTTAGGTTATTATCATTTCATTTATATATTTTACTTTGTTTTTGATGTCCTGATTTTTTTACTGTCCTTAGTATTTTGAAATACACATCAGGATATAAATTGAAGAAAATTTATCCTTCTAGCCAACAGTAAAATCTTGTAAGGAAATATAGTCTTAACCAGGCATAGTGACATGTGTCTTTATTTTCAGAATTCAAGACTCAGAGGAAGTCATATGTCTGTGGGTTCTGGGCCTATAAAGTGAGTTCCAGGACAGCCAGGGCTACATAGTGAGACCATGTCTCAAAAAATAAAAATAAAAAAGAATAGAAAGAAAGAGGAAAATGTAGTCCTCTAAATAACTTATGCAACACTTTATTTGGTTCTCTTTCTGAAGAATTAAAACTGTTTTAAAAATTTAATTACCATTTCTTTTAATATTGAATTAATTTTAGTCATTAGTAATGACAGTAAGCAGGAGCAGGGAAGTTAATAAAAGCATGGAAATTTGCCACTTTTGTTTAAGTTCCCTAACTGCAGCTAGGGAAAAGCACCTCTCAGCCCTACTTTGAGGGCTGATAAGAGATGTAGATGTCATATTTTTTTTTTAAGAAACATCATTATCAGAACCCAAAACTGCAACACATTATAAGCACACTTTATCTAATCAAATACTCCTATTAATGGGTGCAAGAGAAAACTTACATGAAATTTCACAGCCATAAACACCATTCTTATTATTAGTGGAGAATAGAAATGCATGGTCTTTCTTGTTCCATACAGAAAAAAAGTTTTGCCCACCACTCAGTCCTTGAAGCCTGCATCAGGGCAGAAGAGCAAATTTCTCTAAAGCCATTCTTTTTCTACCTAGTAAGACTGGCTTATCCTAAGCGAACTAACTCATACCCAGAAAAATGCATATGGTATGTACTCTATTATAACTGGATATTAACCATATACCACAGGATAATCATCCTACATCCCACAGACCCAAGCAGACAGGAACCTAACATAATGATCCTATGAAATACTCCCCTGGGAGCAAGTCATGGACCCTGTTGCATGTTAGTGAAACACCTTACCCTAAATGGGCTGCCATATCAAGCCCCAGTACAAGAGGAAGCTCTTAGCCCTCATGTGACTGATGAACTGAGAGGGTTTGATAAGCAATAGCTTCATTCATCTGAGGAGAAGAGAAGGAAGATAAGGAAAAGGGAAGGAAGGGAACAGGGATCAGTAGAAGAGGAGGGAGGGGACATGATCTACATGCAACTTGAATAAATAAATAAATAAATAAATAACTAAATAAATAAATAAATAATAAAAAATAGTGGCAACTCCATACCCATCTCCAGAAATTATCCAACAGCTTACTAATGTCACTTGATTAGAATTCATGAAATAGAATGATCTGCAAGCAAAAAATAATCAAAATATGACACAGGTAATTGATATCGTTAGACCATATTAACTACTAATGCCAGATAACAGATAGCATACAATCTTTTATATGAAAATAATTAGCAGCTAGAGAAAAGAGCAGTCAATTTAACAGAGACAAAGGGGACATTGATTAAAGACATTAGCATAAAAAAGAAATGTAAAATATTGCAAAAGATAGCATTTTAAAATTAATAAAGGAAGTATAGATAAGCAGAATAAACCATGAAGAAGTTATTGTGTATCTTAAAATGATGTGTGTTTTGTTTTGGGATGGTTATACTTGCTCTTTCTGATCAAATAATAATTAAATTTACAGAAAATATTGTACATGACTAGAAATGTTTTGATTGTGTTACTGCCTACTAAATATTTCTTGGATGATTGAACAATGGATGAAGGAATGATTGGATTACTGCATGGATAAATGAACAAATGCATGACTTTTCAGTAATAAAATTTACATGATATAATTTTGATATTTGAAAATCATGCATTGTTAGAATTTCCTTAGTAGGTTAGAAGAATCAAAAATATTGTTCCTTGTATAAAATAATATTAAACAATTTAATTAAATTAAGACTTGTGTTTCTTAATCTCCAGGTAAATTTTATCTCTGAGCACTAACATATTTTAGTGAACTTACATGATAAAAGTTATTTTAAGATAAACATAATTATGCCATAAATACATTTTACATATCCTGGTGTTAGATATTTAATAAGCATTTTACAAACAATAGAGCAACCAGGGATGTTTAGTAGTAAATGCTTAGAATCATGAATTCACTTTTTAATAACAGTACTTACACATGCATGTGACTTCTCAAGAAGACTCTGGAGTTTGGTTTATGGCAAAAAGCTAAGCCTTTTAGCTTTCATCAATGTCATCAGTCACTGATATTGTTACCAACATGTGCAAATAAGTTGGAATGAATTATTCTCTCAAATGGTAGCATTACTATAAATCAGAAATAAATACATGTCCCAGACAAGAGAATACTAGGTCACTGCCCTGTGCACCTCTGACGTGTTATCACAGCACTAATTAGCAATATAAGTAACATGGTACCCTCCATGGAAATACTGTTCTTTTTGAATTTTATTGCACTGAGTTGTTCTATTTTTGAGACTTATTTTTCCTTTAAAAGATGTTGCTTGTTTTTAATTCTTGTGTTGATCTAAGGTTGGAAGGTGCTTTGCACCAGCAACCTTGATCTATTTTAAGGGATGCGTGGGCTTCATGTCTAGTTCTGGTATAATTCCTTGGGCTTACTACAAAGAGATAAGACTTTCAGTGTGGTATGTAGAAAGCTACAAAGTATCTAACATGACAAGTGAAATCCCATGGAGAATCACTAATACCCAAGTGAAAAACATAAACATTTTCTCTTAAAATGTATCCAAATTTTATTTATTCATTTAATTTTCTAATTATGTAATTTCCTCACTTTGTGTGAAATAACATTTGATGTAAAGGCCAAGAGGCACTTGAAGAAATGTTCAATACCGTTGGTCATCAGGTTAAAGCAACTCAAAACAATTCTGAGATTCCATCTCACACATGTCAAAATGGCTAAGATAAAAAACTCAAATGATAGCACATGTTGGTATGGATGTAGAGAAAGAGGAACATTCTTCCATTGCTGGTGGGCATGGAAACTTGTACAACCACTTTGAAAATCAATCTGGTGATAACTTAGAAAATTGGGAATAGTTCTACATCAAGATCTAGCCATACCCCTATTGGGCACATATCCAAAAGATTCTCCACCAAAGCACAAGGAAATCAGCTTACCTATGTTCATAGCAGCTTTATTTGTAATAGCCAGAATCTGGAAACAACCTAAATGTCCTTCAGCCAAAGAATGGATTTAAAAAACTGTGGTACATTTACACAACGGAGTACTACAAAGCTATCAGAAACAAGAAAATCTTTCAATTTGCATCCAAATGGATGGAACTAGAAAAGCTCATCCTGAGTGAGCTAACCCAGACCGAGAAAGATACACATGATATGTATTCTCTTATAAGTGGATATTAACCATAGAGCACAGGACAACCATCCTACAACCCACAGACCCAAACAGACAGGAACCTAGGATAACTATTCTACAAAAAACTCCATCTACCAGAGAGTCATGGACTATGTTGCTTGTTAGTTGAACACCTTACCCTAGATGGGCTTCCATATCAAGCCCCAGTACAAGAGGATGCTCTTAGCCTTCATATGACTGATGAACTGAGACGGTTTGATAAGTAGCCCCCCCATCCAAGGAGAAGGAGAGAAAGGAAATGAAAAAGAAGGAAGAAGAGAGGGAAGGAGAGAGGAAGAGAAGAAGGAGGAAGGAGGGACCAGGAGAGGAGTTTGATCAAGATGTAACTTTAGAAAATAAATTAATAGGAAAAAAATAAAATTTGATGTACAACTGGCCAATGAACTATTCAATGAACTATTAACCTCTGAATATTACAAGCTTAAGACAGCATTAGAGAAACTAAAGATGCTATTGTAAGAGAAAAAGAAAAATGAATAAACACATACTGAGATCTAATTGATCAGCTGCAAAACAAGAGCAATGAAATGCTTATGATGGTAAGTAGAAAAATGTCTCAAAGTGATGTTATAGTCTCTGTTGAACAATCATTTATGCCTAAGTCTGTCCATGCTGAGCATGGCTCATTGAAACAAACTATGCCTATTGATATTTAGGAAGATTGAATAAAATTGCCATGGAGTAAGAGTTGATATAATTATTTCCTTTCAAAAAACATTTAAAAAAATCAATGTAGTTAACCATACCTAGCATTTAGTATGTGTAAAATCACTTTGTGTACTCAATTTTGTTCTTTCTGGTAGATTTGTGTATTTTGTAATAAAACATATGTTGACTACATGATTATTATGAAGGAATCAAACCTAAGTAAACTAATGTAGATCATTTCAAAAATTATATCCCTGATTACTTAATGTCAGAAAATATTAAAAGTGATTTTCCTTAATTGTTTTTCAGTTTTGTTGTCTCTTTTTGAACTTGTTTGGGTTTAATATGACATTTCCTTATTTACCTTTCACTTACTTTCACTATATTGTTTTACTGTTTACATTAAATATACACTGTTTAAAAAATAAATGTCATCAGATATTTGAAATTTCTCTGTCATAATACCTAGATTATATTACTATACTCACTTAAACAACAGTCAAAGGTTGGAATGTGTTTTTACAAGGATTAAAATAATTAGAGTAAGTTATATGAAGCTACTGTGTATATTTATGGTCTTGTCATGTAAAGAAGGAATATTCTTACTTGAAGGATGAAAAGTAGAGGATCTAGGAAAAAAGTTCTAGTGTTAACTTCAGAAAACATTTCAGTGAACTAATATGGTAACAGTTGTCCAAAAAGCAGATGAACTCAGGAATTTATCTAAGGCTTTCCTAGGAATATCTTTGTGCTGTTTAGAATGCACAGCCAATAATCTTTGGGGACATTTTTAATCTTTGAATTGTGTATAGTTATGTGCAGGTGCATGAAGGTTTCCTCAGAGACGAGAGTTTTCAGGTCTCCTGCAGCTAGAGACATGTCCTGTTCGGCATGGAACATGAGAGTCAAACGTGGATGCTTTGTAAGAACAGTACATGGTTCTATTTTAATTTTAATTTATTTATTACTTCAAGTTACATCTCCATCACAGTGTCCTCTTTCCACCCTTCCCTTCTGGCCCTCCCACCCTCTACCCACTATTCCTTCCATCCTACTCCTCTGGAGTGGAGTGTTCCTACATAACAGTCCCCTGCCCCAGTTCAGCAGTCATATGAGGGCCAAGAGCCTCCTCTTACACTGGGGGCCTACGAGGCAGCACCACTAGGGCAAAGTGTCTCATTGACAGGGAAAAAAGTCTATGTTCATGTTCCCTTTAGTGCATTGGTTGTTGCATATATCCTGTGCTGTATGGCTAAAATCCGACTATAAGTGAACAGATGCCATGTGTATGCTTCTGAGTCTGGGTTAGCTCACTCAAGATGAATACTTAATAAAATACTAGCAAACCGAATTCAAGAACACATGAAAAGTATCATACACCATGATCAAGTAGGCTTCATCCCAGGAATGCAGGGATGGTTCAACATACAAAGTCTATCAACGTCATTCACCATATAAACAAGATGAAAGAAAAAAATCACATGATAATCCCGCTAGATGCAGAAAAAGCATTTGACAAAATCCAACACCCCTTCATGCTAAAAGTTCTGGAGAGAACGGGCATACAAGGACCTTACCTAGAAATAATAAAGGCAATATACAGCAGGCCAGTGGCCAACATCAAATTAAATGGAGAGAAAATTGAAGCATTTCCTCTAAACTCAGGGACAAGACAAGGATGCCCAATTTCACCATGTCTCTTCAATATAGTATTTGAAGTTCTTGCTAGAGCAATAAGACAACTAAAGGAGCTCAAGGGGATACAAATTGGAAACAAAGAAGTCAAATTATCCCTATTTGCAGATGATATGATGGTATACATAAGCGACCCCAAAAATTCCACCAGAGAACTCTTACAGCTCATAAACACATTCAGCAAGGTGGCTGGACACAAAATTAATTAAAAAAAATGAGAAGCCCTTCTTTATACAACAAACAAATGGGCTGAGAAAGAAATAAGGGAAACAATTCCCTTCACAATAGCCACAAACAATATAAAATACCTGGGTGTAACTCTAGCCAAGCAAGTAAAGGACCTGTACAACAAGAACTTAAAGCCCTGAAGAAAGAAATGGAAGAGTCTTTTAGAAGATGGAAAGATGTCCCATGCTCATGGATAGGCAGGATCAACATAATAAAAATGTCCATCCCACCAAAAGCAATATATAGATTCAATGCAATTCCTATCAAAATACCAACAAAATTCTTTATAGACCTGGAAAAAAGCTATTCTCAATTTCATATGGAACAACAAAAAACACAAAATAGCAAAATCAATCATGTACAACACACACACACCAAAAAAAAAAAACATCTGGAGGTATCACCATCCCAGATTTCAAGCTGTACTACAGAGCAATAGTAGTAAAAACAGCATGGTACTGGCATAGAGACATACCAGTAGATCAATGGAATTGAACTGAAGACCCAGAAATGGACCCACACATATGGCCACCTAATTTTTGACAAAGAAGCCAAAACCGGACAATGGATAAAAGGCAGCATCTTCAACAAATGGTGCTGGTCCAACTGGATGTCCACTTGTAAAAGAAAGAAATTAGACCCTTATCACCTTTCACAAAACTTAAGTCCAAGTGGATCAAAGACCTTAACATAAGCCCGGTCACACCAAATCTACTGGAAGAGTAAGTGGGAAAAACTTTCAAAATCATTGGCACAAGTGACAACTTCCTGTAAAGAACACCATCAGCTCAGTACCTAAGACCAACAATCAATAAATGGGACCTCATGAAACTGAAAAGCTTCTGCAAGGCAAAAGACACTGTCATTCAAACAAAACGGCAACCAACAGATTGTAAAAAAATCTTCACCAACCCCACATCTGACAAAGGGCTAGTATCCAAAATTTACAAAGAACTCAAGAAATTAAATGCCAAGAAACCAAATAATCCAATTAAAAAATAGGGAAAAGAGCTAAGCAGAGAATTGACAAAGGAGGAATTCCTAAAGGCCAAGAAACACTTGAAGAAATGCTCAGCATCCTTAATCATCAGAGAAATGCAACTCAAGAGGACTCTAAGATTCCATCATACAACTGTCAGGACGGCTAAGATCAAAAGCTCAAATGACAGCACATGCTGGCGAGGGTGTGGAGAAAGGGGAACCCTCCTCCATTGCTGATGGGAGTGCAGGCTTGTGCAACCACTATGGAGGTCAGTCTGGCGATATCTTAGAAACTTGGAATAGATTTGCCTCAGGACCCAGCCATACCATTTCTGGGTATACATCCAAATGACTCCTCATCGTATCACAAGGAAGTTTCCTCATCTATGTTCATAGCAGCTAGTAGCTGGAAACAACCCAGATGTCCCTCAACTGAAGAATGGATTAAAAAACTGTGGTACATCTACACAATGGAATACTACTCAGCTATCAGAAACAAGGAAATCATGCAATTTGCTGCCAAATGGATGGAACTAGAGAAGCTCATCCTGAGTGAGCTAACCCAGACTCAGAAGGATGCACATGGCATCTATTCACTTATGGTCGGATTTTAGCTATATAGTACAGGATATCTCTACTACAAACAATGCTCCAAAGGGAATATGGACATAGACTTTTTTGTTGTTTGTTTGTTTGTTTTTTTTTAGTTTTCTCTCCCTGTCATTGAGACACTTTTCCCTGGTGGTACTGCCTTGTAGGCCCCCCGTGTATGAGGAGGCTCTTGGCCCTCATATGAATGCTGAACTGGGACGGGGGAATGTTATGTAGGGACACTCCACTCCAGAGGTGTGGGATGGAAGGGTTAGGGGGTAGAGGATGGGAGGAAGGGGCTGGGAAGTGAGGAAAGAGGACAATATGATGGAGAGGTAACCTGAAACAAACAAACAAACAAACAAACAAAAAGATGAGCTTCCATTGTGTAGATGTACCACAGTTTTTTAATCCATTCTTTGGTTGAGGGACATCTGAGTTGTTTCCAGTTTCTAGATATTACAAATAAGGCTGCTATGAACAGAGATGAGGAAGCTTCCTTGTTGTTTGGTGAGGAATCATTTTGAATGTGTACCCAGAAGTGTTATGGCTGGTACCCGAGGGGTGCTTGTCCAACTTATTGTCCACATGTAAAGAATGAAATTAGACCCATGCTTATCACCTTGTACAAAACTTAAGTCCAAGTGGATCAAAGACCTTAACATAAGGCTGGACACACTTAATCTACTAGAAGAGAAAGTGAGAAAAACACTTGAATTCATTGGCACAGGTGACAAATTCCTGAACAGTGCACCAACAACTCAGGACCTAGGACCAACTATCAATAAATGGGACCTCATGAAACTGAAAAGCTTCTGTAAGGCAAAAGACACTGTCATTGGAACAAAATGGCAGCCTACAGATTGGGAAAAGATCTTCACCAACTCCACATCTAACAGAGGGCTAATATACAAAATTTCCAAAGAACTCAATAAATTAAATGCCAAGAAATAAAATAATCCAATCAAAAGATGGGGAACAGAGCTAAACAGAGAATTCACAAAGGAGGAATTCCTAATGGCTGAGAGACACTTGAAGAAATGCTCAGCATCTTTAGTCATCAGAGAAATGAAACTCAAGACATCTCTAAGATTCCATCTCACACCTGTCAGAATGGCTAAGAACCAAAAGGTCAAATGACAGCACATGCTGGGGAGGGTGTGGAGAAAGGGGAACCCTCCTCCATTGCTGGTGGGAGTGCAGGCTTGTGCTCCACTATGGAGGGCAGTCTGGCGATAGCTCAGTACATGGTTCTTAACCACTAAACCATTTATTTATAACACATGTGATAGCTACAACTATGTGCAACATATGACACAGATTTGGAATGTAGTTTTGAGGAACTGTTCTGTTCTTAGGAAAGTGGTGACAGTGAATGGATGTCAAATCCTTTGGTCTTTTGCCAAACAGTGATATAGCTGGGTCATATGGTAGATTTGTTTTTCCCTTTTTGAGGATTCCCTATATTGATTTCTATAGTAGTTGCACCAGTTTGTTTTCCCATCAACAGTAAATGAAGGTTCCTCCTTCTCCATGACAATACTAGCATTTTTGTCAATTTTGTTGATATTATACATTCTGATTGGGATAAGATTAAATCCCTAAATTGTTTTGATTTTCATTTCCCTATTTACTATGGATGATGAAAACTTTTTGAGGTGTACTTTTATTTTTTCTATTGCAAGCTCTCTATTTAGATCCCGAGCCCATTTTTAAGTGGGTTATTTCTTTGTTTGATTCTCTGGTTTTGAGTTCTTTGTATATTCTGGATATTAAACCTCTGTGAGATACCAAGCTGGCCAACTATCTCCCATTCTGTGGGTTTTCTCTTCACTTGATTCTAAAAGGAGACTTTAAATATCTTAAATCTTTTTTTGTTATATATACTGCTTATACTTTGAACAGAAAATACTTTCTATGTGTTACTTTTGTTCATGCAGGTTTCTATGTATCTTCATTTATTTTATTTTTATGTTAGTATCTTTAGACTTTTTAAAGCTTTATTTACTCATTTATTAATTTTTCAGCCACTTTGCAACCCTTCCCTCCTCTCTACCTATTCCTACCCTTCCACTGTCTCTCCCATTTCCCTACTCTCTTTCTCCTCAGAAAAGGGGATCCCCACCAACAATCCAAAATGACAAGAAATATCATCAACTTATGATGAATTTACTGCTAAAAGAATTATACATATCATTAAATAAGCCTACAAATCTGCTGTTCATATGCATAACAAAATAATTTAGTATTGTTTCTCCTTTTGCCTTGTATTCTCTTTTCTTGGTTTCTGTAACAAAAGTTGCTTTTCCTCTGAAGAAAGAATTATGAATAGCATCAATTATCACACCTCAGGAATAAACTCTCCCTAACATTGTTATATTTATTTTTAATGTAAAAATACATATAAAACTATCAAACAACTATAATGCTATATCAAATACATCATTATAAAGCATATATTTGAACAGATTTATTGTGACATATTTATTTGAGGTTTTTACTATGGAAATATGTTTGATTCATAGAAGCTTAATGATACATGAAAATGAGACACATTCTATTTACAACTTTAACTATATATAACCTAAAATGTTTACTCAAAATCAGGTATGACTTCAGTGTTTCTCCACCTTGTGTGTAGAGTAGGATATCTTGTGTGGCTTTTGTATCATCTGATGTTTATACCATATCCTATTCTAATCAAATTAATTCTCAGGCCATTTAAGAGCTCCTTAGATCATTTTATTATTCAGTAGAGATTGACTAAACATTATTTAATTCTATATTCTATATCTGCAGTGAATTCTATGCAAACAATCTCATTGGTTAGCTCTGTTTCCTCTGGCTCACAGGCAGCTTCAGAAGCTCCATGACAACATATTTTATTCAGACGGTAACAGCCAAGAGAGGTATTGAAATAGGGCACTGAATGCTTAACAGTTGCTACATATGCAGGAGAAAAAAGTAAATATTTTAGACCATTTCACTTGACTATTAATGAGTCTCTTCCTTATTACAGAGTATTACTTTTTCTCTTAAAATTGGCATGGCTTAAATCTGCATGTTAAAATTAAACTGTCCTTTAGAAAAAGGAAAGAGTAATAGCTAAAATTCAAATCCACATTTTAGAAGAATTTGGTAAGAGAAAAATATGTTTGAAATACTTAGCATAATTTTATTGTTTTGTTTCTTAATGTTAAAGAAACCAAAATTTGAATTTTTTGATCACATAAATTTTTATTGAACTTTTGCAGCATGTAAAAGGTTTTTAGCCATCCGGCTAGTAACAAATTTAAGTTAAAAACTAAATGTAGAGCCAAGGAGACATTTGAGTAAGTAAGGGCAATTAGTGCCTAGCATAAGGACCTGGACTATGTCATTAAAGAGAAAGCAGACTCAAATCATGCAAAATGTCCTCTGACCAACACAGTTAGCACCATAAGTGTATGCACTTGAACACACACACACACACACACACACACACACACACACACATGAATGAGAGAAATAGGAATGAATAAATAAATAAATAAATAAATAAATGATATTTGAAAATTTTAAATTGAGTTTAGTATAGGTTAATTTCATTGGTTTTCTAGTTCATCAAATTGTGCTATATTTGTTTTGTTTTTTCAGCAAAGCAATTTACTATGATTTTAATATTTTTTTCTTTCAGGGTAGTATTGAATTGAAATTGTATAACTACTGTAGGGATAAATTAAATTAGATTTAGAAAATATATAGGGGTTTCTGATACTGTCTCTTAATTCAGGGCATGAAGATCATTATCAGCATGTGGACTAAAAACAGGAAACAAACAGGAGACTTAATGGACTGAAAAACAAGGTTGAAGTCAGAAAAACAGGAAATACTCAATGGACTGAAAAACAAGGTTGTCAGAAAAACAGGAAAGACTTAATGGACTTAAAGAAACAAAGTATCTGGCCTGACATTGTTTTCAGCTGCTAAGTGGGCAGAGCCCAAATTAAGCTGAAACAGAGTTCCTCCTATTTAAGGACAGTGCATAGAGCCCCATGAGGAGATGAGGCCCCTGATGCTAGAGAGCTCCCAGAGTCCTGCTGAAAAAAGTGCTGGCCATCATTTGATGGCCAGATCTCCCTGAGGCAGAAAGAAGCTGGTGAGCAAAGAAAGCCTGAGCAAGACACCAAAAGGTCAAGGACTAAACTCTGTGGCTCAGCTTTTGCCTAGAGGGGTTTGATCTGTCCGAGCAGTGGCCTAAAGGAAACTGTACCTGGCTTTAAGGACTCTGAGGTAGAGCGGCAGAGTTGGGGCTGGGGTCTCCCAGACAGAAGAAGGCATCAAGCCTTATTTAAGGTGAGATTGCAATAACCAACTTACCCTGATGAATCTACATCTGAGATATCCAGAAAAAGGACTGCTAAGTGCGTTAAAGAATCTACAACAAAGACTGTGTTCCTGACGGCTGAGGACCTGCCCCAGAGACTGTATCATTCTAAAAGGTTAGAAAAATAATTATCAATAGGTTTAGTGGATAGGTTAAAGGGGTTTTAGGAATGTGTAGGATTAATAATTAAGAAATAATTGTTATTTGTTATAAGTAAATATAGTAATAAATAAATAAGTGTTAAATAATAATTAAAAAAAGTTCGGTTACAGATTACTAAATGAAAGTTGTTCCTTTAGGTTAGAAATAATTGTCTAGAACTGAAGGACTGATAGGTAATTAATAATAATTAGTCACAAACTTGTTTGAAAAATTTAGTAGAGAATTATAGAAAAACATTCATATGTGAAAAGATGATACTCTCTATATAATCACAATGACTGCATGTAGGCTTGCTTGCTGTTTGATTTTGGAAGTCCCAGCATACTGTTTACTGTACACCTTAGAAATGAGAGGCTGTCAGAGCAGCATCTTATCCACATAGGAAGAAATAGTTAAAATGTCATCAACTCTGAGATAATTACAAAGAAAATAATGAATAGACCAATGAGACCAGTCATCTGGCATAAAACATGTTAAGTGTTAAAGGGACCCTCTAGTTCCCATTAGGCACAGACCACATCCAGACACCGATGTCCAAGCCCAATCCAAATGCAAAGAGATCTGTTAAGCAAGGCAAGGAGACAAGGTGGCTGTATCTGAATTGTGCAGAAACAGCAGCAAATAGCTTTGCAAGTGTTAATTTTATGAGGGAGAAAGTAGAGGTCTGTGTTAGAATGAGCTAGGGCATGTTGGTAAGTTCTGTTTGGGTATTTTAATTACGTTAGTCAAAATCATGAATTTTGATTTCTAGACCTTGGTATTTTGATAGTTGAACCTTATGGTTCAGTCTCAGGAATGATTCAGTGGCCAAATAAGGGAATTGGTCACCAGCTTTAGGAATGTAATCTAATGGTTTAGCAAGTAGGAGAAGTGTAGAAAAAAATAATGGCTAATTAAACTATTTACCCAGTACTTATAGTATCTTTAATTGGTTGGCAGTATAAATCCTTAACTCGCCATTATAAATGAATACACACAGACAGCAGGTGGATCTTAACAAGCCTAGGCCTGGGTTGTGTAATCCTAGACCATCTAAGCTAGCTCATAATTCTATTACTCAAATATAACCCCATATATACATACATCCCTTTGGACTATTATTCTTCACACTATGGTGATGTTCCAGGCCATGTGGAAGGATCTTCTTTAATCTATCCCATCGTGTGTCTTCCTTATTTGCTCCTGACTTCTTCTCCAGCCTTCTTCCAAGGATGCTCTGTATCTTTCTAAAAAGCCTGCGAACCTTAGTCCTGCCTACCTCTGTCTTTTCCCAATCTCCAGGCCTCAGCATTTATTTAACCAATCAGAGTCAATTAAGTAACAGACAGCAAACAGGACTAATTAACATTTAGAATGCTTAACACCACCCCATCAGAGAAGGGTTAAAAAAAAAAACCCAAAACCTGTCAACACCATGTTTGTCATGTTCAGGCATGTGTTTGCCATGTTAGGGCCTGCTAGATCCTTTCAGGTATGAACCTGAAGATTTTGAACATGCTTTGCAAAGGCTCTACCTACCACAGAGCTGAATGTCAGTACATGAGAGAGCTTTAAACATCACATTATTTACTTCATGAGGGACTGTGAACAGAGAAAGAGGAAATAGGGGTTTTCCCATGGTTGAAGGGGATATAGTCATTGAGGGAAGGAAGGCATGGCAAGAGGAACAGCTAGCAGCTTTGGCTATGTAAGTAGTTGCTCAAATTTTGGCAAATCAGGAACCTAAGAAAGAACAGAAAGTGAACTTGAGTGACCCCTAAATGTACATCTTCCAGTTAGGCCTTACTGCCCTAATATTTCACACCCCTCCAACGTTTTGACAACAGATTACGACCAATTGTCAAATGCCTGAGCTAAGAAGAAACTATTTTCTTTCTTTTTTTTTTTCTCTCTCTCATACAATATACACTGACCACAGCTTCCCATCCTCCAAGCTCCCCTCCCCTCTGCCACAGATCTCCTGCTTCTCCATTTCCTTTTCCGAATAGAACAGGCCTCCAAGGAATATCAACTGAACATAGCATTACAAGATACAGTAATACTAGGCACAAACCATCATATCAAGGCTGGGCAAGGTTACTCATAGGAGGAAAAAGTTCCAATAGCAGGCAAAAGCATTCGAGAACTTTCATTCTCACTGGTAGGAGTCCAACAAAGGCACCTGCCACACCCGCCTCGCCAGCAGTGCAGGCTACGACCGCTGTGT
>CAJQZJ010033276.1:6836752-6912976 GCA_907164525.1 Lophiomys imhausi | reverse complement strand
CTTGGATCGGAAAGCTACGACCCCCGCCCACGGTGGTCGGCAGCAGGCACCAAGCTAACAATCATAATGAATATTCACAGGGCCTGTCCCAGACCCATATAGGGCTCCATAGTTGCTGCTTCAGTCTCTGTGAGCCCCTCCTCCTCTGCAGACACTGCTTAGTTGATTTTATGGGTCTTGTTCTCCTGGTATCCTCAATCCTTCCTCTCCCTCTTCTGTTGATCCTCCAAGATCTGGCTAATGTTTGGCTATGGGTCTCTGCATCTGCTCCTACCTGTTGCTGGAAGAAGCCACTCTCATGGCGATTGGCTAGCAGAATACCATTAGGAGTAACTATTTCATTTATTTTCTTTTTTGGTCAGTTATTTTTTGTTCTACCCTTGGTCTCTGAGACATCCAGTTTCAGGTTCCTGGCCACCTGAGCAATATCAGGCATGGGCTCCCTCTCATGACTTGGACCTGAAGTTAGATTAGTTATTGGTTAGACACACTCACAAGCTCTGAGCCAGCAAGTGTATCTTGCTGGCAGGACAGGTTGTGTGTCAAAGGTTTTGTGTCTGGGTTGGTGTCCTAGTCCCACCACTGGGTGTCTAGCCTGGTTACATAAGATGACTGGTTCAAGCTCCATATGCTCCATTACTAGAAGAACTCAGCTGGATAACTCTTAACAGTTTCCAGGACATTTCCCCTGCACTAGATGTCTATATTGTCCCCCAAATGCTCATCAATTTCTGTTGTCTTTTCTGTACTCTCTCCCTCCATCCCTCCCATAGATATTGTCTGTACAATGTATTATGATTATAGTTACCCCTCCCTAAGTTCTTCCAAGATCCTCTCACCACCGCCCTAATTCCACTCACATTCTTTCTTGTTCTTTCCCAAAATCATCATTCAGGAAATGTAGCAGGCTACAGAATGGGAAAACGAATTTTACCAAATACACATCAGGTAGAAGGTTAATATATAACATACACAAAGAACTGCAACAAAATATTTTTATTTAAAACACATATTTATTAGTACGTAACAAATACCTTATTAAAAACCTATACCCTATAACCTTATACCTAAAACCTAATACCTATAAGCAATTAATATCTAAGAACACCTAACCAATACTATTTTAATTTTCTTAAAAGGATATTAATATTCTTAGCATTGGTATGTGTAGGATAACTTGGTTATCGGTAGTCTAGGTACAGCACTTACTGTAGACAGTCCTTTCAAAGCTTAGCATCCATTGGGCCTAACTTTGCCAGTTTGTATAGACAGTTCATTTTAACTGCTAGATTATGGCCAGTTTATGAGACCAGTCTATTTTAACTGCTAAACTTGAGGTCAGCTTCCTCCATCAACTGAAACTTATTTCTATAGTCTTCTCAGCCTGTGTATACTTCATGGCCTAGTTTCTCACCTTGGCCCCTGAACTCTGCCTGTCTTTTATGCTAGCAGGCTGAATCACAGCAAAAGGTCTTTCATGGGCTGACTTGCAGTGTAAATTTTTTTCTCTTAGACTCCGTCTCTCAGTTTATGACCATTGCTATCTAAAGGCTTGCATACCTTGCTATGCACTTCTCTAGTGTGTGTCTCACCAGTGAGGGCAGGAAGAAGAACAAGCAGAAGAGAGCACTGTGTGGAGATCTTTGGTTTATATATTGCATCATCTCACAATCCTTGGAGGTCTCAGGGATCCACAAGATTCCTCCCAATATCTAACAGTTCCATAGCTACTTGAAGCAACTGTCATCATCTGCAGCTTTGTGGTGTCTTAGCCATGATCATTCAACAAGGCATTTCATGTTTCTCACAAAGCTATGGCTACAACTGAGCTCTGTCCATTTCAGCAAGTTAAAGGGATGCCACGCTCCTTATCTGATGCCAGATGCCAAGCTGAACTGCCTACTAATTCACTAAAGAGGCCTAACTTCTACCACAAAGAACTAAATAAAACTGGACAATGAAATACATAACCCAATTAAAAATGGGATACAGGTCTAAAGAGATTCTCAAAAGATGATTTCAAAAAATGACTGAGAAGTACTTAAAGAAATACTCAACACTCTTAGTCATCAGGGAAATGCAATGAAAACTCCTTTGATATTTTATCTTACACCAGTCAGAGTAGCCAAGGTCAATAAAATAAATAACAGTTCGCACTGGCAGTATGTGGAAAAAGAGGAATACTCATCCATTGCTGTGTGAGGGAAACATTGTAAAACATATAGAAATCAGTGTGTTGCTTCCTCAGGAATCTGGGTATGGATCTACCTCAAGCTGTACTTTAATGGGATAACCAAATGAAAAGAAGGAGGGAAGAAGTGATTTAAGGAGGAAATACAGAGAGACATAGCTGCAACTTAGATCCACTTGACATGTTATAGGGGAAAATAATCCAGTAGTATCTTCCTAAATTACATACACATATGAAGGTGATCTAAACTGAATCTCCAAATAATAGGGGATATGGAGTTCCAACTGGATATCTCTTCACCAAATAAAGACTCCATTTCTGGGAATCAGTTACATGTAATTGAGTTGTTGGCCAAAAAAGTGAACCATAGAACCCCCCCTAAAAAAAATTCAGGCTATTACCAGGGCTACTGGTTGCTTTCTACACAAATTGATGATAAGGCCCTATTACTGAAGATTACATCTACAAAATTCATTGAACATGAAGAAGATGTTCTGGTGCCTACTCAGTCTTTTATCCTACTGATTAGTATTCATAGTACTTGAAGGTAATCTTTAAGCCTCCAAAGGAGGTGTAACACCAATCTGTGTGTAAGGATTGGTTTGTAACTTCTATTTATAATGGTAACCTACCTGAGGTGTTTTAGTGCAATAGTGGCACAAAGCTAGTGGGTGTAACCACCACTATCTAATTGGGAGTAAGACCATTTCCTTAGTTTGAACTTCTCCATCTC
The DNA here is from genome assembly GCA_907164525.1 of Lophiomys imhausi. Lineage (NCBI taxonomy): Eukaryota > Metazoa > Chordata > Mammalia > Rodentia > Muridae > Lophiomys > Lophiomys imhausi. Next base: position 6,910,052 of record CAJQZJ010033276.1, on the reverse strand, counting down.
ACTGCTCAGGTCAAAACCCTGAGACTAGATACACCAGAACCTAGTGGAAAAGGAAGTAGGGCTATGATGGAAAGAAACATAGCAACAAAATGATTCCTAATGACTATACTGCTGAGGAAACTTATAGTCATACCAGAGCAGATACTTTGTCCAAAGTTCTGTGAAAGGAGAAAATATTATCTTTCTCTTTCTTCTCAGTACTAGAATTACTTAATTGTTTTTTGAAATTCTACATTATTTTTCACTAGTCAGATAAATTGTTTAATATTTAATAAGAATATACAATGCTTTCAATCAAGTATATGTTTTTTAACCATAAAACCAGATCTTTATAAATTTTAATGCTCCATGAGAATGCTGTCACTTTTTGACATAGTAGCTGGCTTACCAATATTAACCATTTTTTCAAACAAGAGAAAAATATAACTGAAATCAGACAGTCATGTTGTCAAATCTTAACAATAAGATCATATTTTCCTCACCATCTTTTTATCTAAACATTCATGGAATATATCAAACTGTTGACTTAAATCAGAACATGTGGAAGTCTGCAAGTGACAGCATTTTCACAGAACATTTAAATAAATATGTTCCAAACATAACACTGGAATATTCCAAACAACACATGTATGATAAACTTTACACAAAGAGAGGTATTTCAATTATGCAATGATGTGAGTTTTGTATGAGGGCAACTATAGAATAGGTTAGTTTCCAGTAGGTTCATTTGGTCATTCAGTGTTTCTTCCTTCAACTTTTAGAACTTGGGTGTTATTAAATATTATATCCATGAGATCCATTTAAAATTGTTTCCACTTTCCATATGGAACAATAAATAGATTTTTGAATAATAAATACTATAGGATTTGTGTTGTTATGTTATTGTGGTTATTTTTCAGAGAGGTAAGATTTATCCCTCTAAATTAACTATATAAAAATAAGCATATATATCCTTAAAACAACTAAATTTTCTATAATGTCTAGCATCAGTTTATTATACCAAACATGGCTCTTGTCAAGTTTTTGTAGAGTTAAACAATAATATGATAGTCTCTAGCCATTTACTATTACTACTTTTAAAGAATATTAATCTTAAATATTTGGCAGCAAGAAACTAGTATCTTTGAATCTGACATTGAAAATGTCACTATTTTTTCTGGTGTAAATCAGGTTGATTAAATATGAAGTCAATTTAAAATATTAAGACATGAAAATAGGGGTTTTGTTCATTTTATGTATATTAAGATTTATACCTACACAAATTTTACTTAATTCAGACTTCTTATACCTGTAGTAACTTTTAAAAGTAAGAACAGACCTAGCAAGTAGGCACTTTAATTTTCTCAGAATTCAGAATTCCGAAGTCTGAGAATTTCCAGTGTAAGGTCAAATTGTGATATATATATTGAGATCCTCAAGTGAAATCAAGGGCTGTTTGAAGGCAGCAGGAACACAAATGAGATAATATAGGAGATCTAATAATAAGTACTTTGTGCTGCATGTACTCATGTTTGTGTCTTTGAGTTTGTTCCATTAAACCACATGTCCGTTTTTGTGACATTGCCATATTGTCCTTATTTATCTGGCCCTGAAATACGTCTTAAGATCTGGGATTGTTCATTTTGCTCACAATTATTTTTTGACTACCTTGGCTCTTTTGTGGTTCCATATAAATTTTAAAATACACTTTTTTCTATTTCTTTGAAAAATGATATGGGATTTTGGTCAGAATATAATTGAATCTTTAAATAGCTTTTGGTAAAACAGACATTTTCACAATATTCTATGAATCCTTGAACACAGGAATGCTTCTTCACTTTCTAGTCTCTTTAGAGAGTAAAATAGGTAAAATTCACATGATGAGTTTCACAAACTTGGTTTCAAGTATAGCAATGCATGACCAATAATAAAAGGGAAATGCTTTGCATTTTGACATATACTTTGGCAATAGAACTAAAGACATTTTAATCATAGTTATTGCATTTTAACTGGTTTTATGGGTTGCTACAATAGGATAGTTTTTGATTCTGAAAGTACATTTTAATTTTTAATCACTATTAAAGATAATAGGGAATTCTTTTAGCTGTTCTCTAGATAAATAGTGTCACAATGAAAATAAAATGACACAAATGAAAACGCTTGGTTTCAATGCATATGCAGTCTGCCCTACATCTGGCTTGGAGTAAGGTTTCTTTTTTTATTTTTTTCCTTTATTTTTTATTTCTTCAAGTTACATCTCAATTGCAGTCCCCTCCCTATTCCCCCTCCAGTCCCACCCTCCACCCTCAACCCCCCCATCCTCTTCCCTTTTTTTTTTCTTTTAAGTTTAAGGTATATCTTATTTCCCCCTACAGTTTCCCCTTTCAGTCCAACAAATGGCTCTTTCTCTTATAATAACAAATACAATACAGTACAACAGAGGTAATTAGGCCACAGTTATGAGGGTTATATGGCTTAACGTACATTCCCAATGACCAGTCCATATGTATTTGGTACCTGACTTTAACATTCTACTATCTAAACATCTCCATGAGTTTAAAGGTCTATATCTGACTCAACATTCATACTAACTTGCAACACAATTTTAAAAGTATCTTCTTAGATCTATAACACTCTCTTGACTTCTAAACAACTCAAAATTTAATTATGAGACTCTAGCTATCTGTTCTTAAATCACCTCAGAGACCTGAGAGGGATAAATATATCTGATTTTATAGGAAGTACAGGGCCTGCAGCTTCCCAAACTAAGAAATGACATACCTGTGGCTGCCTGGACAGTTCCCATTTTCTCTCCATACATTACAGCATCGATCTTCAGTCATTTGGCCCCGTTTCTCTGACAGACATTGATTGTAGAGCAAGGGTTATGTAGGACTTACCTACCCTGTCTTGGCAGAGCTAGGCTGTCGACTTACCTGCTTCCAGGTTTTGTCCTTTTTGGACAGCATTCTGTCTACAGTTGGGGCAAGGGGCTTTTCCTACCAAGAGATAGGCTTGTGACTAATTCAATCATCTCCCACTGGAGATTCTTCGATGCTCATCTTCTACTTGGAGGAGAATAGGGGGTGCTGTCAGGAGTTGATATGTCTTGATATAAAAAAATCTAAAGTTATGAAAACATCTTTGAATGCCATATTCTGCAGATATCTTGAGGTTTTTGAAGAGGCCCTATCTATCTCTTATATTAGGGTAAGCAGATGTTGCTTGTCTCTTGCTGGTTTATTTCTGATTAGCTTAGAAAGTAACTATAATAGGCTGTCATAGTACCTAACTGAATGACCGGCTTGCATAACCATTAGTTTGCATTTCTTAATTACCCTAAACAGTTTATGACAATTAGTAGTAAAAGGCCGAAACATCACATTTCATTTTTTTTTCTTATAGCTGATAAAGACCTTCAGCAAAGTGGCTGGATACAAAATTAATTCAAAAAAAATCAGAAGCCCTTCTTTATACAACAAACAAATGGGCTGAGGAAGAAATAAGGGAAACAACCCCCTTCACAATAGCCACAAACAACATAAATTACCTGGGGGTAACTCTCACCAAGCAAGTAAAGGACCTGTACAACAAGAACTTCAAGCCCTTGAAGAAAGAAATGGAAGAGACCTTTAGAAGATGGAAAGATCTTCCATGCTCATGGATAGGTAGGATCAACATAATAAAAATAGCCATCCTACCAAAAGCAATATATAGATTCAATGCAATTCCTATCAAAATATCAACACAATTTTTTATAGACTTGGAAAGAGCTAGCCTCAATTTCATATGGAACAACAAAAAGCCCAGAATAGCTAAATCAATCCTATACATTAAGAAAACATCTGGAGGTATTACCATCCCAGATTTCAAGCTGTACTACAAAGCAATAGTTGTAAAAACAGCATGGTACTGGTATCGAAACAGACCAGTGGATCAATGAAATCGAATTGAAGACCCAAACATGGACCCACACACCTTTGGCCACCTAATTTTTGACAAAGAAGCCAAAACGGCACAATGGAAGAAGGACAGCATCTTCTACAAATGGTGCTGGTCCAACTGGATGTCCATTTGTAAAAGAATGAAGTTAGACCCATACTTATCACCCTGTACAAAACTTAAGTGCAAGTGGATCAAAGACCTTAACATAAGGCCGGTCACACTAAATCTACTAGAGGAAAAGTGGGAGAAACCCTGGAACTAATTGGCACAGGCGACAACTTCCCGAACAGAACACCAACAGCTCAGGACTTGAGATCAACAATCAATAAGTGGGACCTCATGAAACTGAAAAGCTTCTGTAAGGCAAAGGACACTGTCATTCGAACAAAACAGCAGCCTACAGACTGGGAGAAAATCTTCACCAACCCCACATCTGACAGAGGGCTAATATCCAAAATCTACAAAGAACTCAAGAAATTAAATGCCAAGAAACCAAATAATCCAATCAAAAATGGGGAACAGAGCTAAATAGAGAATTCACAAAGGAGGAATCCCTAATGGCTGAGAGACACTTGAAGAAATGCTCAACATCCTTAATCATCAGAGAAATGCAACACAAGATGACTCTGAGATTCCATCTCACACCTGTCAGAATGGCTAAGATCAAAAACTCAAATGACAGCACATGCTGGCGAGGGTGTGGAGAAAGGGGTACCCTACTCCATTGCTGGTGGGAATGCAGGCTTGTGAAACCACTATGGAGGTCAGTCTGGCGATATCTTAAAAAACTTGGTATAGCTCTGCCTCAGGACCCAGCCATACCACTTATGGGTATACACCCAAATGCCTCTTCACGGAATCATAAGGAAGTTTCCTCATCTATGTTTATAGCAGCCTTATTTGTAATAGCTAGAAACTGGAAACAACCCAGATGTCCCTCAACTGAAGAATGGGTCAAAAAACTGTGGTACATCTATACAATGGAATATTATTCAGGTATCAGGAACAATGAAATTATGCAATTTTCAGCCAAATGGATGGAACTAGAAAAGCTCATCCTGAGTGAACTAACCCAGACTCAGAAGGACACATATGGCATCTATTCACTTATAGTAGGATTTTAGCTATATAGTAGAAGGTATCGATACTACAACTAACACACCAAAGGGAACTTGGACATAGACTTTCTATTTTTAATTTTTATTCTTTATTTATTTTTTATATATTAGTTATATTTTTTTCTATTTTTTAGTCTTTTTTATCTATTGTATGCTTATTGGTTTGTTTGTTTAATAGTTCTCTCTCCCAGGCAATGAGACACTTTTCACTGATGGTACTGCTTCGTAGATCCCCAATGAATGAAGAGGCTCTTGGCCCTCATACGACCTCTCAACTGAGATGAGGGACTGTTATATAAGGACACCCCACCCTAGAAAAATGGGATGGAAGGGTTAGGAGGTAAAGGAGTAAGGTTTCTTAAATGTAGTCCCATGCAAATGTGCATGTTTCAATAGGATGCTTCATGTGGAACAATTTAATCTAGATAATTTCAATTGTTAAATAGAATTATAATTTTAAAAGAAAATCTTCCTGTGAATTTTTTGATTAATTTAAATTATCAATAACTTAAATAAATAATATACATAATAGTGTATAAAAAGTAAATAATAGTATATTACTTAAGCTTGAGATAAATTAAGTGGTATAGATTTTCATCTTTATATAGATTCGCAAGTATCTTGTCAAAGATGTTTGTACAGCAATAAACTTTAGAATGCCTAACTATTGATTATGTTGAATATAATGTTAATTTAAAAAGCAGCAAAATATAACCTAATAATTTTTATTTAATAAGTGAGGTAATAAATAATTAGATATTATGTGTGATTCCACTTATGTTTACTCTATGATATGGCATTGGAAAACAATTATTTTACTTTTACTAATTAAACTAAATAATTTTGTTTTAATGATATAGCATAAAGTAATATAGTCTAACACATTATGGTTTAGAAAACCATATAGACTACAGATGATGACATGTAGGTAGATAGATAGATGATGGATAGTAATAGTTAGCTAGATCTTCGCTGTCTTTTCATTATTCTAAATAGCTGACACATAACATAGAGCCAATTTAATTTTATATACAAAGGTTATTAGCAGAAATAATATGTCAGGTTGCACTTAGTCTTTCTATGAATAATCAGAAAATCTGATAAATATTCTGAATTTAAAATGAAAAATATTTAAATTGCACTTCCATTGTTAAGGGCTCATAAATATTATTACTTCAGAAACAAAATATGTCATTGACCTATAACTCAGGTTCTTTGTGCAAAAATTGGGTTATGAGAATCAGAGACTTAATGATTGATTGTTCTCGTGCTTTGCCGTTCTTGCTTCAATGAACACACTTACAGTGAATCTAATGCGTAACTAGTATCAACACATCTGCATGCTCAGACAGTGCAACATGGATGCTGATGAAGACAACCTGCTTTCCTTGGGAGGAACAAACAATATGCACTCATGGCATAGAGGCCTGTGTGACCCTCAAACTGCCTCCCTTCTTTTTAATTTTTTTATTTTTATTTTCTTTCAATTTTTGTTTCATGTTTATCCTTTTGCCTTTCATCATTTTGCTGTGCTTGGGATCAAACACAGGATCTGCCCATGTTAGGTAAGCAATCAGACTACCTCTGAGGTACATCTGTAACTCTTTCATCTACTTCTTTATTTCTAACTCTCCCACGTGTATCAGATGTGTTGAAAATTACTGGCATCCAAATGTTTCATAATAGAATTTAGGCATACATGTCATTTGTCTGAGGTGGTGTCAGTATCTCCATTTACTCTTGAAATGGAATTCATGTTGCTCAAACTTTTTGCTAAAAAAAAAAACCTTTTGAGAATATAATAATCACATTAAAAGATAACCGTATGAGTATAGTCTTCAGCCCTCCTCAAAGAAACTTCACTTTGCAACTGATGGAAAATTACAGAAAAACCACCACTAATCAAAATTCAGAGCTACGGAGCTCAGTTTCAAGTTCCAATAGATATATCTACAAAACATGTCCTGTGGCTAAAGTTCAGGGAACATTGTGAAAGACAAATGGAAAGGTTGTGTGAACCAGAGATCAGAGAGTTTGTTCTGAGGTTGTGTCTTCTAGTAATGTCAAAAACTACATCCAGAAAATCTCACAAACATGACCATCCAAAGAGGAGCTGCACAAGGACAACACCAGTGACATGCCACAATATTCTCAATAAAAAGAGGGGGTGGGAATTTGAAAAAAATTCAAAGCCAAATAAGATTATCAAAGGAACAATGTAGTGCACCAGACAGTGGTACACTTGGCTTGGCAAAAACAGTTGAACTCTTTCATGTTCTTTTCCCCAAGCGATTGACTAGTAAAGGAAATCATAACTAATTGCCTTACAATGAATTTAAAGGTTTGTTCTCATAAAGTGGAAGGACGTTAGGTCACAGAGTAATTTAGACTGGATGTTTGGAATAGAGTAGAAGTCAAGCTCAGTGCACAAGAAGCTAGATGACAGGTGCTTAGTCTTTGAGATGTCTTGGATTCTGTTAGAAGCCAGCACCATGGCTTGAACTAACTTAAAATTTGTCAGACTGAGAAACCCTTTTTTTGTGAGCCTTTCCTGCCTTTTAAAAATGTTTTATTACAAATACTTTACAGACAAAACACTGTGTGCAGATGTGAACTCTACAAAATTTCATATTTGATTAATCACAAAGGCAGTGTGGAGACACATTGGAATAGTGAATAACATTTGGAAAAATTGGAACTGTGAATCTGACATCGTGAATTTCATACTAGGCTCAGTATTTACCCATAACAAATTACAAACATGGTTTCTCTTATTCATTTTATCTTTCCCATGAAAATTTATTTGGTTTTATAAAATGAATTATATACTCGTTTTACATTTTAGATCAGTTGGCATTGTAGCATAAGTTCTGTTGAATTTCTAGTGAGTTCTATTAGATAGGTAAGGGAGTTTAATCTATAAAATATATTTTAATGTTTTAATACTAAAATCATATTATTCAGTATATAATGTTGGACACTAGTATGTGCTGTGATGATGTGTGAAATATATCACTTAAAACATCATTGTAAGCCTGCTATTCTTGGCTTACAATGTTCTTCCAAAAAACAATTGTTCTTCAGAACAATTGTTCAAATTTATGATTAATGTCACATTTCTATTTGTAAATGTAAAATACAAAATTCAAATCTAAATTTAAAACAGTATTTTCTTTCTTACAAAATTTTTGTAACTTGAGATATTTTTCTTTGCAGTTTTATTCTACTGCTGATTTATTTTCCATATGACATTTTTATTTTACAAATTGAGGTTTTCTATAAAAAGAATTGTCAATAATAATGAAATCAAAATTCTCCTTAGCAACAAACTTTGTGTGAAACTGGAGATGGACAGAAGTTCATTAATGTCATTTCTAATACAATACATACCTGAAAGTCAGAAAACTAAATATGATAATCACAAGACCTTAATCCAATGAAAAATTTTGTCTTCACATTTGAATCACATAATGTTTTAGTTGAAATACTAATGTTTAAAGTATTTTGATAATAGCATATACAAATGTTTAAAAAAGGAACATTTACCACTTAGAGTTTGTGTGTGTGTGCCGGTGGGTGTGTAAACTATCAGTGAAAATCTTTTTTTCTTAAACAACATTCTACTCCATCCATTTTGTAAAAGGTTTATGCAAATACAAAGATTGCATATGCTCTGTTTACCTCCAGGGAGAAGCTTCTGTGCTTCCCTAAGTCTTTAATCATTCTATCACCCTCTTCTCAACTAAACCTGTTAAATAAACATAAATCACTTTGAGAGTAGAAAGGAGCCATGACTACTTAGGATGCAATACGATCTTACAATTTATTCAGTTTTAATTTAAGCTTCATTATATACAAAATGGCACTCCAGGCTGATACTTCAATTCAGGAGCATCCAGTAAGACAATTACTGAATCATATCCTTTCAGTCTCCTAAAAAATGTGTAGACACCATGAAAACACAAGCAACTTATTATCACTTTAGTTAGATACATGACTACTGATACACTTTAACGATAATCATAATTTTAAAAAGGCAAAACAAGAGAATAGCTCATGTATACTCTCATGCTATTCTGTCCTATTTGTAGGTTCATGTGATATCACAACATAATGTTGTAATATACTAAAGCCTCATATGTACTAATACATTAAAGTCATAGTCTTCTCTTTCCACACATCTATGCTAGGTTGAATAGCACACCAGGAAAACCCCCTTTCAGAAAAATTTTCAGGATAGCTTTATATGTACCTTAGGATTCTATGGACACAAAATTACAATTCCTGAGATGAAGTCTTCCTAGATATAAAGTAGGAACTAAATCCAATGATTTAAGAGTTCATCTTACCTGGTCAGAATGACAGAGATCAAAAAAAAAACAACAAATGCTGGATGTATGTGAATAAAAGACAACCTTTATTCACTGTCTCTCTCTATGTCAGACTAATGATGTATAGAAAGAGAAGACCATGGCTTTAATATATTAGCATAAGTGAGGTTTCAATGCTTGGTGGGACGTGATCATTGCTGCTCTATTCACAATAACTAGGAAATGGAAATCATCTAAATTTTTTTTAAATGACAATGGTCAGTATGGTACATATGAACTATAAAATATTATTAAGTACCAGTAAAAATGAAATAATGAAATTCGCAGGTAAATGAAGAGAACTAGAAAAGATCATACAGAGATAACCAAGACCCAAAAAAGAAACATTGAATGTTTTCTCTCACATCTAATGACCTTAGCTCTAAATCTTTTGATATGTGTAACCTGGAATAAGTTCCCAAATCAGAGAAATAAAAAGGGACCTTTACTGAGTTGCAGGGGTGGGGTGAGAAATAGAGAGGGGAAAAGCAGAGCACAAGTGATCTAAATAGAAAATAGGAAATGAAATTATCTTTAATTAGGGAAGAGGTGTGAGATAAATACAGAAGAAGGGTAAAATAGTAATAAGGATGCCTGAAAAAATCATAAGTAATCACACTACTATCTACCTAATATATTTATAATATATATGTCATAGGTAAAAACATAAATATAGTTCAAATAAAATTGTAGAAAAAATATATGGCTAATTAAACTATTTAACCAGTATTTATATTATTGTTAATTGGTTCGGCAGTTGTTAATCTTTAAGCAGCCATTACAAAAGAGTACACAGAGACCACATGGATTTCTAACAAGCCTTGGCCTGAGTTGTGCATTCCTCACCCATCTAGGCTAGCTCTTAATTCTATTACCCAAATATGACCCCATATATACATCTGTCCCCTTGGACTGCCATTCTCCACGATATGCCGATGTTCCTGGCCATGTGGAATGAAGTTCTTTTTTCTAACCCATGGCGTGTGTCTTCTTTTTCCTGTTCCTGGCTGGAATGTCTTCTTCCTGCTGCTGGCTGGAATCTATTAATCCTCTGTCTAAAGTACAGGCTTCCTGTTAGGAAGTCCCACCTTTTTCTGTCTTTGTCCAATCTCAGGCTTCGGCATTTTATTTAACCAATCAGAGTCAAGGTAAGTAACAGACAACAAACAGGGCCAATTAACATTTAGAATGCTTAACACTACCCCAACAATTCCCTCCTTTTGTCTAATAAAAAGGCTAAATTTTTTTTAGCTCATATAGTAAAAACAATAAGAACAAATATGAAACAAACAAGAAAACCATATATAAAAGTTACACACATTATGTTTAGCTTATTTGTATCAGGCAATCTTGAAGAAGAAAAAAATCATCAATCTTGGTGTGTCTAAAGTTCTGAACCAAAATAATTTCTATTATATCCTATAGTTATAAACCTAAAGATTTTATTTAGACTTTAAAATATCCTTTTAAATCCTAAACAACTCTAGTTCAATTGAAATTTTATAACTATTATGCCTTCAACCCCATCAAAGACATAAGAAGGGATAAAGTTATTATTTGAGTGAGTAGGAAGCATAGGAGAGCAGCTTTGAAAAAGAAATATGACAGTTTGTTGCCCAGACAGTCCCAAATATCACTTGATATCGTTGGAGCATCATCTTTAGCATTCTGGCCAAGTATTTTTCACAGACTAAATTGTGCAGCAGGAAATAATAAGGATTTTCCCATTCTGTCTCTGCAGAATCAGGACATCGACTTACCTGCACTGAAGCTCTGGTCCATCTTTGGACTGTATATAGTCTGTTGAGAGAGCAGGGGCATTTTTGCCCAATAGGAATGATCTCCTGATGGGAGATTTCTTTTTGATGCTCATTGTCTTCTTCCAAGTCAAATGGGAGCTGTCAGGAGCTGACTGCCTTAAGTCAAACAATTCTTAAAATAATAAAAACATCTTTAAATGCCATTTTCTGTATGCCTCTGAGGGTTTTGAAGACATCTACTATTTTATTTATAAATCTATCTATCATCTATCTATCTTTGAACAAGCAAACTGTATTTTTATCCATTTATTATCTGTTTAACCTAGTATTTGACATGACCAGGAGCTTGACTGGCCAGTCAATTTGTATTATCCAGTCTCCTAAACAGATTGCAATAGCAACCCATAAAAGGATCGGAAGTAAACCTATATTTTTAAATGATTTGTACAGGCACAATACCTTATACAAGAGTTGAAATATACATATTATGTGTCAAAATATAAAATTCTATACTAATGAATCAAACTTAATCTTATTTTTGTATCAATATACAAAATTCTATACCAATGTATCAAAAGATAAGCTTAATTAAAGAATAACAATAATTTTAAGTTTCAGAGCAGATTCAATAATCTATCCTTCTATCTTATCATTCTATATTATATACATATATTCCCCCTCTTTTTCTTTTCAAGTCTTTTCCCACTATAAGAGAGAAAGAAGGATACAGAAAAGAAAAAGAGATCTCCAAGTGTAACTTCCAATACCTTGCTTAACAAGACCATATAACAATTTGTAACCATTACCCCTAAACAACATTTATAACACATCAAATGACAAAGAATCATCCACCCCACTTTTTTGGGAATGGGACGTCGCTCTCTTAAAACTTCTTCTGGCTGAATTGGGTTGCAGAAAACCTGTTTAGGGGCCCAAATAAAATGAAAAAAAAAATGGTTAAGCAAGTAAATTGTAACATTTGTTGTCCAGTCTCTATGTGCTCAACAATTTGAATGTCCTGAGCAGTTTGTAATTTGAAGCTGGACGTTGGTAGGAAAGTTCAGAGCTTTATTGAAGACCTGTCTGGAACAGTCTTTGAGGCTGGGCCATCTCAGCAAGCTGTTTGAAGTTGTTCTGGATGCAGATTTTGGAGGAAACAGCTCTTGAGGCAGTCTGTGAGGCTGGATCATTTGGGTTACTTGTCTTATCTTCTTTGGACTCTGGTCCTATTGTTCTGAAAATATATAATTTCTCACAAGTAACATATAGTTCTGCAATTACCAAAATGCCTTGGATGTGCAGGATGAACAAATCAATTAAGGAATATTTTCTGTTCTTCGTTTGAACAGAAGAAAGACATTTGTAAGTCTCCATTTATGCCATATGAAAGGATGGCGTGTAATATTATTACATATATATGCTATATATAAAATCTATTTTAAATTGAAAATACAGCATAAGACTGTATGGAGTTTAAGTATTCTCCTCTACAGTTGACATACATGTATTAATTGATTAAAACAGGTTTATTCTGTGTTGTTCTGGCTTTTTGTAGATTAGGTTGGCCTCAAACTCAAAAGGAAGCAATCTGTCTCTGTGTCTCATGTTTTGGGATCAAAGTTATGCATTTATATATTTCTTCTTTCCTTTTCTCCTTTCTTTGGAGATTTAATTTCTATGTGGATATATCTATCCTTACTGAGACAGGGTTTCTCTTTGTAGCTTGGGCTGTCTTGATTTGCTCTGTAGAGCTCTGTAGGTTAGATTGGCCTTGAACACACAAAGAAACTGTTTTAACCTTGTCTCCCAAATTTTGAGATCAAGGTATGAATTTAAATAATTGAATTACCCTTATTAAACAATAACATTAATTAAACCATTTTGTATTAGTTTGAGTTCCAATTCTCCCATGGAAACACCATTATTAAGGAGATTGGTGTAAAATAACATGATATGCTATTTTTCTTAACTGCTGGCTGTGGGAGGCATGAAGTTTGCAAGTTCTTCCCCAACCTAACTCTGGTTCATTACATTGGTTAACAGAATATATCTCTTTTTGTTTTGTTTTTTTCTGAGGCAGGATTTCTTTGTGTATCCTTGTCCTGGACTCACTTTGCACCAGGCTAGGCTTGAACTCACAGAGATTAGCCTGCTTCTGCCTCCAAAGTTCTGGGATTAAAGGCGTGCACCATCATGCCCAGCGATTAACATAACTCTTTTAGGGGCAAAATGTCTCCCTTAGTGGGAGCCCCACAACTGGCTTGTGACTCATTTCTCTTTGCATAAATTTAAGATTATGTGCATTTATCCATTAGATCAGTAAGGACATTATTAAACTTAACATCAAGAAAAAATGTGTCATTTTAAAATTCTAGACTGTCTTTAGTAAGCAGCTTTATGTCCTCAGCAGAGTTCCCGCCCTGCGTCATTGTTTAAACCAGGCTGGTCTAGAATCCAGAGATCTGCCTGTTTCTTCCTCTAGTGTGATGGTATTAAGGGATTAAGAGCATGTGCTAGTACCACCCTGCTCAAATGTTTCACTTAAATCCCAGATTTTAGTAACACTTTAACCTTGAAAGTAACTTTGAACTGTAGTGACATTTCAAAATCTGCCCAAAATCTTCAACAATCTCTTATGTTTTAGCAATGCCAAACCAGAAAACTATCCTTTCTACCTCCCGATATAGGAAAATCAAAGACATCTAAACAAAAATCAAGCAAAGAAACAACATTCCAAAAGCCTTGGCATATCTAACCATGCCGTCCCATGCTGCAATTAAAGCTTTTTTTCATTATTATTTGAAGTCCAGTTCTGACTGTATTTCATTGGTGGACCCTTCCCAGAAAGTCCTGAGAAGCACCTCATAGCCAGGGAGCTCTTAGCTCCAGCTGTCATCAATTTTACCTTATTTATCAGGAAAGGCCTCCCTCTTTCCTTCATTATCATTGTTGACAATTTAGCATTCCATCTGTAAATTCTTTCCTTTAAGATTCTCCTAGTCTAAGCCGGGTGGTGGTGGCGCACGCCTTTAATCCCAGCACTTGGGAGGCAGAGGCAGGCGGATCTTTGTGAGTTCGAGGCCAGCCTGGTCTACAAAGTGAGTCCAGGACAGCCAAGGATACACAGAGAAACCCTGTCTCGAAAAACCAAAAAAAAAAAAAAAGATTCTCCTAGTCTGAACTTTCTCAAAAAAGATACACAAAACCACAATTGTCAGGGTAAAAATAATTTGCATGCTAAGAGGAACAAACTCAATTGGAATCCCAAAGTATTGAGGCATTATGAATTCCTCCATTTTTAATCTAGGCGGTTAATTCCACTCTCAAACTCTGTTTAGAAGGCTTCCAGTTTTTTAGTAGGTAAGGAGAGCTAAACCTCAGCTCTCTGCCTTTGCTGCCAGCAACAGCTTTTTTAAGGTAGCCGCACCTTTGAAATGCATTTGAGTTCATTTCCCTGCTCTTGGGCTAGGAAACCGGCTTTCACTAAGGCCTTCTCACACTGTAAGCATGGATTCTAATTGCCCTAGTTGGACACCATATGTAGAAAAAAAATATGGCTAATTAAACTATTTGACCTGTGTTTATATTATCATTAATTGGTTCGGCAGTTGTTAATCTTTAAGCAGCCATTACAAAAGAGTACACAGAGACCACATGGATTTCTATCAAGCCTTGGCCTGAGTTGTGCATTCCTGGCCCATCTAGGCCAGCTCTTAATTCTATTACCCAAATATGACCCCATATATACATCCATCCCCTTGGACTGCCATTCTCCACGATATGCCGATGTTCCTGGCCATGTGGAATGAAATTCTTTTTTCTAACCCATGGCATATATCTTCTTTTTCCTGCTCCTGGCTGGAATGTGTCCTTCTTCCTGCTGCTGGCTGGAATATATTAATCCTCTGTCTAAAGCACAGGCTTCCTGTTAGGAAGTCCCACCTTTTTCTGCCTTTGTCCAATCTCAGGCCTCGGCATTTTATTTAACCAATCAGAGTCAAGGTAAGTAACAGACAGCAAACAGGGCCAATTAACATTTAGAACGCTTAACACTACCCCAACATAAAATATTCACATCTGGGCTGATAATGTCCCTCTCACGAGCCATAGGATGCCTAAAAATTATCATACCAGGCCTAAGAAGTTCTCTTTTGAGTGTTTGATCAGAGTTGTCCAAGAGACTCTCAAAATATTATAGATTATTGCTCATAGCCTTGGTTTCACCATACAAGTGGAAGTCCTTGCTGCTGAAGACAACATACACTTCAGATACAGGGCTCAGAGGCTACACAATGTATGTGAAATGAAACCTTAATCACAAAGAATTAGCATTCATGGTAACAAAAGGTAACATACAAGCTTCCACAAGAGGGAAACAACCAATAATCTTACCAATTCATAACACCTATGAACTACAACAACAACCAACATTGCTGTATAACCCTATGTGTGCACTAGTGACCTACATACCTTGGTAGTAACCAACATATCTCAAATTAGACTTAAGTCCTGGTCAACAAGAGGAAAATAATGCTGGATCCTGAAAACACAGCCAACTACCTAGGGCTAATACAGTCAAAAATCTTGGAGGAGAACCTACATTTGCTCCTTCATTAAACCATCAGAATCCTTAATTACTTACTAAATATTTGTCCTTATGTCCACAAATAAGTACACTTCTCACCTCTGTTGAGAAGTCGGGTGTAATTCTAATTGGTCTTCCCTTATATTATTTTATTTTTGCCTTTTAACTTAAAATGATCTATTATGCCTTTTCCTTTTAATATTCTTTCTTTTTCTGTACATTTAGTGTTTTGATTATTATATGACAGGAGGATTTTCATTTTTGATCCAATCTTTTTGATGCTCTGTTAGCTTCTTATACATTTATAGGCATCTCTTTCTTTAGGTTAGAGAAATTTTCTTTTATGATTTTGTTGAAAATATTTTCTGGGCCTTTGAGCTGAAAATTTCGTTCACGTTTTCTTATTATGCTTAGTTTTGGCCATTTCACAGTTTCCCAAATTTCCTGCGTGCTTGTGTCAGGAACTTTTTATTTATTTATTTTACTTCTTACTATTTTTATTAAATAATTTGCAGTGATGATAAAATAAAAATGATATGTTATGCCTTACTAACTAGCTCATTGCTCTGAATGGCTTTTCTATTCCCTATGGATTTTTGTTTTGTTTTGTGTATTTATTATTTAAAGTTACATCTTCATCACAGTGTCCTCCTTCACCCCTCCCTGTTCCACCCTTCCACCCTCTCCTCCCTCTCCCACCCATCCCACTCCTCTGATGTGGAAAAGATACAAAACATTCCTTATTTTGGTTAAAAACCTGGAGTTATCTCAGTCCTTTTTCAGTAACTCTTTGAAGAGTCAGGAACAGATAGTCATTACCACCAGGCCAAATACCTGAAAATTAGAAACTCTCAAGTATGCTGTTCTGTCCCTATCAATGGACTCAGCAGTGTCACAGCAGCCATTCAGAACACACAGTCAGTGATTCATTCTCATAACTTTTCTTGAGTAATTAGCACTCAGTTTTATTTTAAACATTTCAAACCTGAATTTAAACTTGGAATTTAATAGAAGTGAATTTTGTGTCCCTGGGCTATCAGCTTGGGAATGAATCTCCATGGCTACTCATATCTTGCCCCTTTTGTTCACAGTACATAGTGGTTTCTTTATAATTATTGAGTGAGTCGAGTATTTTTATTTATAAAAAGGAAAGAATATGCTTAATGGGTTATTATACATTTTCTTTAACCAATGTATCAAATTCTTCTATCGTATCTTCTATACCTGAGATTCTCTCTTCCATTTCTTGTATTGTATTTGTAATGTTTGTATCTGTAGTTTATTTTCTTACCTAGATTTTTTCCTCAGTCTGTGTTTTCTTTATTGTTTCTACTTCCATTTTCAGGTCTTGAACAGTTTTAGTCATTTTCTTCACTTGTTTGATTATATTTTTCTGTATTTCTTTAAGGAATTTATTCATTTCTCTTTAAAGGCCTCTACCATCTTCACAAGATTGGATTAAAGTCATTTTCTTGTGCTTAGCTGTGTTAGGTTATCCAGGACTTGCTGTAGTAGGACAGGTGGGCTCTGGTGGTGCCATATTGCCCTGGCTTTTGTTGATTGTGTTCTTATACTGGCATTTAGCCATCTAGTTGTCTGTGGTGCCAGCAGGCCTCCAGGAATTCAGGCAGAGTTGTGGACCAGAAAATGGAATCCAAGAGACTGGGCTCAGTTCACTGTTACTGGGTGTGCCCTAAGGGGACTTGGCAGTCAAGGGCCTGGGGTGGGGTCCTACCTGGTTGTCTCTGATTCTGGTAGGTGTCTGGGAGTGCAGGCAGAACTGTGGGCTGTCTACATTTTTATGTTTTATGTTGGTTCAGCATTGTCTACATGTATGGAAAGAACTCAATAATACTTTACCTTTTATAGTCTCCAGAAAAAAAATTTATGATAAAAAAAGTGCTACCTTAAATGCTAAAAATAATAATCTGTTAGAATTGCTAGGTAAAGATTCTATGACTCAGAGTCAATAATATTAATTTTGCCAAGAACATGATGATAAATTTCATTGTTGTTGTAAGACCCTGGTGACCCACCAGCCATAAAAATAAAGATACAGAAACCGTTTAATATTTTATAACTTAGGCCTTAGCTGGGCATACTTTCAACTATCTCATGTAAGTTTTCCCAACCACCAAGCCCTGTCACTCCATGTGGCTAGCTATACCTTCCAAGTCTATGGTCACATCTGTCTCTTTGGTATCTGCTGGTGAAAAGGCCCTCCCTTTCTTCTTCCTAGATTCCCTTTCTCCTTATCAGGAAATCCAACCTTCCACTTTCTGCTTAGTTTGTGGCTGTCAGATTTTTATTAAAGCCAATCAGAGAATGCCTTATGAAGAGGCACACTTTCACACAATGTATTCCAACACATTGTCTTAGGATCATTCTTTCCAATAATGTTTCTACACAATCTGGATATAGGCATCTGGGTTCTTTGATGGTAGAATATCAAGACAGAGTTATGGACAAGGCTGAAGGTATGAGGGTAAGATCTTTAGCTATTAATGGTAATTTTGTCTTTGAACCTGACTTTCCCTTTTTAAGCACTAGCTTCTCCTAATGTAAAATTAGACAGAATAGTTTGATCATAGGGTTTTTATATAGGTATAAATTAGACTGATATTCAAATTTCATGTGTCTTTTTCAAGTATAATTACTTTTCCAAACAATCCCACTGTATAAAAATTGATAAAAGTTGGGTGACTTGCTAACCAGCTGGCTAACTTAAAAACCAAGAATAGCACATCTTGCCTGGTATTTGTTATAAAATAACTAATTCTTCCAGTAGTTCTTAAAAATAATCAAATTTTGCAAAATTGTCAACAACTAAAAATATATGAACCATAGCACCTTTACTACCACATATTTCTTGATCAAAGGTTATCATTTCTAGTCTGATTGATTCCTCTAGTAGACTATAAACCTGTGTCTGTTACTAAAGAAAAAAAATGGATCATTAATCTTTTTTATTTCTATCAACAAAATGAATATAGTCCTTTCACATGAAAGTTCAATCTAGGACTCTTAGAGATGATTTTTATACTTTGAGAAATAGCAACACCGAGCTCACACTAGGGAAGCTGAAGGAAAATGTTATCAGTGCTGGAATTCTGTTGCTTTGAGCTTATGTTGACTGGTGGGCATTGGAAAATTTGATTGAAGACATTAATTAGATATTGCCTATCTTGTCTTCAATGTGACATTGAGGGAAATTCACCAACCCTGTGATTAATGGAGTAGGTACTCATTAGTGTACTTGGAGAGTAAGAGAATGCATGGGGAAAAACAGCAGTGTATGTCAATCAAGAATGTTTGAGAATGCCTTGACACTGTCAGTCCCTGAGATTTTTGAGTAGTTCTAACTAAGGAGAGGTTGGTTTTTTTAGTTTAATAATTAATAATACTACTAATAGTAAATAGCTTTCATGATTCACTGTTACTTTTATGATCTTCTTATTTTGAAAAATAGTTTTAAATATGGATAACAGTGTTTTGTTCCATATGTGTGCTGAAAAATAAGCCAAGATAATCACCTCAATCAATCATTTCCTTTCAACTATAAGCCTAGTACTTTCCTAGGTACTAAAGGAAATACATTATAGGTAAGTAGGGGGAAATAGGATTTACTATTAGGAGTTCTTACACCTAAGTTGTTAGTGTTTCTAAAGACTTGGGGTGATGTAACCAGGATACCCTCCCATTTGAGGTGAAAAAAAATTGTATGGATGCCTGTGTCTCTTTTCTAACATGGTGCAATGCATATGTCCCATTCACTCAAACCATCTAACTAACCTGCAGATTTTTCTATTTTAATTCATTTATATTTGAATCTAATGTTCTCCATCTCTGTTATTTGTTATGCACTAGAGTTGCATTTGATATTTCAAAATGTCTTTTCACAAGAGAGATATTCAAATAATGATTTCAAATCATGATTAAGATTTTGAATATCTTCTCACATAAAGGGCAATTATTAAATTCTACAAGAAAGTTATCTAAATTGAGCCCCAGTAAATTTTAGATACAAGGAGGATAATATTCCCTTTATGTTTTAAATTTTCTGTTCAAAATACTTGACACAAAGTAATTTTCTTCATCTTGAATATCAATTTATTACTAGTTCTTTAAAAGAAAATTTTTGTTGACCTGTATATTAGATTATTATCCAGGCATTTGTCATGTGGTATGTTATTAATTAACATATCTAGTGTAGAAATTAGTAATTAAATTATTTACCTGTATTTATATTATGGTTAATTGGTTGGTGCTGTTAATCCTTAACCCGCCATTATAAATAAACACATAGACACTGGATGAATTTTGACAAGCCTTAGCCTGGATTGTACAATCTTAGCCAATAAAGGCTAGTCCTTAGTTCTGTTCCCCAAATATGACCCGATATATACACATGTGCCTTGGGCTGTTATTCTCCATGCTACGCCGATGTTCCAGGCCACATGGAATGAGGTTCTTTTCTCAAACCCATGTTGTGTGTCCTCCTTCCTCCTCTGCTTTTGTCTTCCCATCATTCTCTCTGTCTGCCCCACAAGCCCATTAACCTTTGCCCTGCTTACCACTCTCTCTGCTCAGTCATGGCCCTTAGCATTTTATTAAAATCAATCAGAGACAATAACTAGAAAGCAAGGTAACACAGCATTACTTGATAAACAGCAAGCAGGCCTTTGGGAATGGGTTAATTAACATTTAGATTACATAACATCATCCCATCAATCCAGCATAGTTCCTTGGGAAAAGTCTAGTCGTACAACATTTTAGATTTTCTACTGTGGAAAATTTTTTTGTATGTACACCAAGATTATTTGATAAATGTTGCAATACTCAGATTTAGATGTCATTTCTTCTTTTCTTTTGTGATAGGGATAAGATGTAAGTGAACTTACAATTGCTAGTGATTCAAACATTAATTAAGTTTCAAATAATTTTATGGTTATAACCTTTGGTTGTAGTTTCTAATGTGCCCTCTAAATATTTTAAACTAAACTTCTGAACTTATGTTAAATTAAAGTATAAAACCATTCAATGTGAGATCAAAGTAGACAGGAGCAATTATCATTGAAGAAAATAAAATCTCAAGACATGAAAGTGGAAACCAAAGATTGTTGTTTTCATTATTTTGTGGTTGTTGTTGTTGGTGGTAGTAATGGTATGTGTACATGCTTCCCTCATTTTAATTTTTCTGGTCTGAGTTTATTTATTCCCTGTGTTTTCATGGTTGTCATTAACCTCCGTATGTTGGAGTTTTCCTTCTAGCACCTTCTGTAGAGCTGGATTTATAGATAAATATGGCTTAAATTTATGTTATCATGGAGTGTTTTATTTTCTTCATCTATCATGGTTGAAAATTTTTCTGGGTATAGTACTCTGGGCTGGCATCTTTGGTCTTTTTGTTTGCAGCACATCTGTCTAGATCTTTCTGACTTTTAGGATTTCTATTCGGAAGCCAAGTGTAATTCTACTAGGCATACATTTATATATTTCTTGGACTTTTTTCTTGTAGTTTTTGATATTCTTTCTTTGTTATATATATTTAGTGTTTTGATTATAATGTGCTGAAGGTACTTTCTTTTTATGGGCCAATCTATTTGGTGTCTGTATGCTTCTTGTACTTTTATAGGCATCTCTTTCTTTAGGTTAGGAACTTTTTCTTGTAAAAGTTTGTTGAAAATGTTTTCTGGGCGATTGACCTGGGTTTCTTCTCTTTCCTCTAATACTATTATTCTTAGAGCTGGGCTTTTGATAGTGTCACTGATTTCCTTGATCTTTTTTGGGGGGGGTTATGAGTTTTTTAGATTTAATATTTTCTTTGACTACTATATCCATTTTTCTATCATATTTTCAATGCCTGTGATTCCCTCTTCCATCTCTATAATTCTATTGTTGAAGCTTGCCTCTGTAGTTCCTGTTCAAATTCCTAAGCTATTAATTTCCAGAATTCTCCCAGTCTTTATTTTCTTTTTTAATTCTATTTCCATTTTCTGATCTTGATCAGTTTTATTCATTTCCTTTCAGTGTTTGTATTTTCAATTTTTAAGAGATTTATTCAATTCCTTTTGAAGGACCCCTATTATATCTTCATAAAACTGGTTTTAAGGTCTTTTTCCTATGCTTCAGCTATGTTGGAATATTTAGGGTTTGCTAAGGTAGGGTGACTGGACTGTAGTGGTGACATTATCTTGGCTGTTATTTATTATGTTTTATGCTAATTTGTCTATATATCTGGTACTGGGATGACTATAGTTCAAGGTGCTGGTTATCAGTTTTTGTCTTTGTTGGGTGGGTGTTTTTTCCCTTGGTTTCTGTTTCCTTTCTGGATTTAAAAAGAGCATTATGGCTGTGTATTTTCTGGTAGGAATTTTTCTGTGGATCTTATAGTTGTGGCTACTGGGGATTCCAGGAAAAAAAATATGTTTCTGGGTATTGGGAGCTGACACTTAAAAATGGGGATAGGCTACTTTCACAATAGTGATAAAAGAATGCTCCAACAGGATCTGCTAATTTATTAAAATGGGAATAGGCTACTTTCACAGTAGGGATGAGAGTGTGCTCCAACAGGATCTGCTAATGCATTAAAATGGGGATAAAGAGTGAATAGAGGTCATTCCCAGAATCCTGCTATAGAGGTTAGAATGAGATGGGGGAATTAGCCGGGAGGAACAGAAGGAGAGGGGACATCTAGAGTCAGCCTACATCCTTTCCTGACAGCAATGGCTTGTGAGTGAGCACAGAGTGCCTACTGGAGTTGGGGGGAATAAAGCAGTAAGTGAGGAGAGGGAAGTTAGGAGGTGAAGGTGTATGAGTCCACAGATGTAGGCAGGGGTGTAAGAAAGGTTGCAGCAAGCATTCCGCTGCAAAGGTAAGACTGAGACCAGGGTATTGGATCTGAAGCAACTAAAGGGGAAGTGAAGATCTTCAGTTAGCCTATGTGATTCCCTGGCAGGCAGGAGTGCCATGTGAATAAATTTAAAAAGCTGAAATGGCAGTGAACTACATGTTTGAGATTACACAGTTTGAATGATTATCTACGTATACCATCAAAAATTATCACCATAATGAAAACAAGACAAAAGAAAGTAATCCACCAGTCATCTGAAAGACTTTCCTCGTGGTCCTTTGGAGACTTTGTTGCTGGCCTCTCCCTAATAGTGGTTTACAAAGACAACTGGTATTATGCTTATATTGCCGACTATTGTATGTTTTATATATATTCATATATATATATATGTATATATACATATATATAAAGCATATCATGAGTATATATCATGTTGTATGATTCATTTCAATAATGATACATGAAATTAAACCATATTATGGTATACATTAGTGGGTTCATTTTGAATGTAATTGCTTTTATGAATAAATTGTAGTTCTTGGTGGACTAGGGATTGGGGAAAAGAGATTGGAGGATCTGATTTGGAAGGAGAATCAAAATAGTTTGAGGGAGAAATGTAGGGATAGACAGCTAGAATTGTGGAGCATTTAATGGGTGGTATGTAAATCCACTACAGTGGAAACTTCCAAAAATATATCAAAACAATCTTAATGAAGTCTCCAAATAATGAGGGATAGAGCCTCAACTGGTCATCTCTGGTCATCAAATGAAGCTTGCAGTACCAGGACTGGGTTACAACTAATTGAGTTATTGGTAGGGATCCAATGGAAAACCCCTAAAACCCAGGTTGTTGCCAAGGCAATTAATTGTTCTCCACACACTGACAGCAAGATTCCATCTGTAAAGATAACACCTATACAACTCATTGAACATGGAGAGGTTGAACTGGTGCCTACAAAGCACCTTCACTCTCACCTTTTACCATTTTTACCATATTGTAAGGTACTCTGCAGGCTATGAAAAGAGAAATATAAACACCAACCCAGTCACAAAACCTTTGATCTACAATGATGTCCTGCCTGCAAAATATTCTAGGGCAATGGTGGCACAAAGCTTGTGCAAGTAACCAATCAGTGTCCGATTTCACTTAAGGTATACTCTACAAGATGGAGCCCATACCTGACAAGCTGAGGTGACCAAGAACCAGAGACTAGATAATCCATGCACTGGCAAGAAATTTTCTGTGGATCTAACAGGTGTGGCTGCTGGGGATTCCAGTCAAAATGTGCTTCTGGGTATTGGGAGTTATAAAAATGTAGTGATTAATGATATTCTGCTATACTCATAGATCAATGCCTGATTCATCCATCATCAGAGCTCCTTCTTACTGTCTCAGATGGGGACAAATACAGAGACTCAGTCAGGCATTATGGAAAGGGATAGATACATAGATAGATAGATAGATAGATAGATTAGATAGATAGATAGATAGATAGAAACCCCTTAGGAAACCCAGCTATAAATAGAATGGCTCCATCACATCCCTCCCCTAAGAGTTTAGGGAACTACACAAAAGAGGACTTAGGAGTATAAAGGTCAGGAAGGATAAAGGACACCAGAAGAAGAAGGCCCTCTGAATCAACTGATCAAACTCTTATGGACTCACAGAGACTGAATTATCAAGCATAGGGCCTTCAAGGGTCTGCATCAGATCTGTGTATATTATAGAGCTTTCAGTCTAGTGTTTTTATAAGAATCCTCAGGGCGTAAATGAGTGGGCCTAGTATTCTAGTGACATCTCTTGAGGCTCTTTTCCTTCATTTGGTTTGCCTTGTCCAGCATGGATGTGATGGTTTTTCTTTTTATCTTATTGTGTTTTATTGTGTCGTGTTTGGTTGTTATCTCTTAGCAGCATGTCCTTTTCTAATGAAAGGCAGAAATGGAGTGGATCTGGATGCAGGGGAGGTAGGGAGGTTCTGGGAGGAGTAGGGGGAGAAGACATTGAAATTAGGAAGTATTGTATAAGAAAATAATCTATTTTCTTTAAATTTATTTATTTATTGCTTCAGGTTACATCTCCATCATAGTGTCCTCTTTCCACCCTTCCCAGTCCCGCCCTCCCACCCTCTACCCCCTAACCCTTCCATCCCACTCCTCTGGAGTGGAGTGTCCCTACATAACATTCCCCTGCCCCAGTTCAGCAGTCATATGAGGGCCAAGAGCCTCCTCATACACTGGGGGCCTACAAGGCAGCACCACCAGGGAAAAGTGTCTCAATGACAGGGAGAGAAAACAAACAAACAAAAAGTCTATGTCCATGTTCCCTTTGGTGTGTTGGTTGTAGTATAGATATCCTGTACTATATAGCTAAAATCTGACCATAAGTGAATAGATGCCATGTGCATCCTTCTGAGTCTGGGTTAGCTCACTCAGGATGAGCTTCTCTACTTCCATCCATTTGGCTGCAAATTGCATGATTTCATTGTTTCTGATAGCTGAATAGTATTCCATTATGTAGATGAACCATAGTTTTTAAATACATTCTTCAGTTGAGGGACATCTGGGTGTTTCCAGTTTCTAGCTGTTACAAATAAGGCTGCTATGAACATAGATGAGGAAACTTCCTTGTGATTTGGTGAGGAGTCATTTGGATGTATACCCAGAAGTGGTGTGGCTGGGTCCCGAGGCAGAGCTATTCCAAGTTTTCTAAGATATCACCAGACTGACCTCCATAGTGGTTGCACAAGCTTGCACTCCCACCAGCAGTGGAGGAGGGTTCCCCTTTCTCCACACCCTCGCCAGCATGTGCTGTCATTTGAGCTTTGATCTTACACATTCTGACAGGTGTGAGATGGAATGGAGATATAAACTCATTGCTATATCAAATAAAATCATACACATTAGTATTTTTTTCTCAAAGAAAAAAAAATCTTCCTATAGAATCTATTATTCATCTGTGGACTGCAAGCTACAAGCTAGCATAAAGTTGGAATATAGCTCAGAATTATGTTATAATTTATCTGAATATTTCAAAAATAAAAAAGAATAAAAATATTTTCTTAATTATTAAGAATACATGATTCTAATGACTGTCATTATTATGCAACTGAAGAATTATGAGAAATAAACATAATCATATTTGAATCTCATTATTAATCTTTTGTATAAGCTTATTAAAATCATTACAAACATTGTTAAAATGTAATATATGAAAAAACACATGTTGCTTTCAGCTTCAATCAGCATGTATCAGCTCTACTCAATACTGTTTGGGTGATATTTTCATTAACAAAAACAAATCTGCATCTTTTCTATAGCTAACTCATTAACTAGACCATCTGATTGTTTTTCATTATTTTTTGTCCTGAGAAAACAATCCTTAGCTTATTGAGTTATTGGAGATAAAGTACAGTCAGTAGATTCTTGTACCTTACACATTTGATTTTAAAAATGTGAGTTACCATTAACGTTTTCCTTGGCAAATAACAACTGTAATACTTTATTGGGAAGGATGCGAGAGTAGAGTGAAAGATGCTTTTGGCTTCTTATTTTTGGAACTTTTTTGTCATGTGTCTACAGCAATCATCTGTCGTTTGCTGGTGTTGTTATTACTTTGCTTTTTGTTTGTTTGTTTAATTTTTACCTACCACTAATGGGAAACTCTACCCTGGTATTTTATTGTACATATGTGGAGACCTTTGGATTTCAATCAGAATTTGTAATAAAAAAATTGATCTAAAATTAACAAAAATGCAATTTTTATAATATCTATTACTCTGTCAACAAACCCCACCATGGTAAATGTATACATCTCCAATGATCTTATTCTTATCAGACAAACAGGACTTGGACAGGACCTAGATTCTTCAGACTCCAAAGTCAACTCTCATTTCCATAATTTTTATGTTTTTTTAACATTTTCCAGTAATGTGAAAACAGTATTGACACATTAAAGTAACTGTTTTATAGAATATATACTACAATATCAATGTAATTACACTTTTATTTACATTTTATATTGTTATATTATTTCAAGATATATATCAAATGACAATATCTTATACAACATATAACAAACTATAGTAAGCACTGCAATACTAAATATGCTAAAATACCACAGGAAACTCTAGTCTCTTCATTATTATATATAATTCTATTATGGTACCTTAGTCTATGAATGAATTTAACTTCTTACTTTTTATTGACTCCTTATTTTATGAAGACTAAAACAAACATGTGGTTGCTACATTTTTAATTGGTTATCAGACAAGTTTGATAACTGAAAATAATCAAATCATTGAAAATATATTCCAAAAAGTATGTCTACTTTAATAATACATTATATCTTGATGAATGGTTGTTAGACAACAGCCCATACTCTCCTCAACTTCAATAAGTTGTCTTAAAGCAAAAATCAAGCCTTTATGTCAAAATAACATGTTATTTTAATTTGATTCAATAAAATATATATGCGATCAAAGATCAAACTCAAGGGAATTTTTATTATTGTATTGTCTTTATAAATCTCCAATATATTATCATTTATCTCTGTAAGGTTTTCTGTCATATAATTTTATTTCTTATAGAATCTATATCATTTCATTGTACTTTGAGAAGATTAACTTACCTATATCATCTGTCTGCCTTTAATAGTGTTATTTTCAAAACTACATTTGCCTTTCTAACATATTTTTCATTGTCTCTACTTCCTTAAGACTGGTGTTGTTTAGCATATAGATTGGTGATAATAGTATCAGAATCATTTTATTAAATTTCACTACACATTATGACATTAATTACCCATGGATTAGTGCTACTATCAGCTTTGATCAAACAGTTTTGTTTTTTACTGTGCATGGCACTTAATGTAGAGACTCACAACTGGCCAAAATGCTGAGAATAAGTCACTGAAAAGATCAATGGAGAAGAGACTTTTTGTTCTGTTTTGTTTTATGTGTAAGTGTATTTGTTTATTCATTTCACATCCTGATCAGATCCCCCTTTCTTTCCAGTCCAGGGTCCCAGCTCCTCTTCTCTTCAGAAAAGGGGAGCCTCACACGTGTCTTCTCACCCCAACGAGGACAGGCACTGCAGCCCGCCAGAGGGTAGTCATCTAAAACCAGGGATCAGAATCCATGTCAGGTTCATCCCCCACTCCACTTGCTAGGGGACCCACATGATGACCAAGCTACCTACCAGCCACATACATGTAGGGCACCTAGGTCCAGTTCACACATGCTCCCTGATTGGTGCTCCAGTCTCTATGAGTCCCCATGGGCCCACAGTAGCTGACACTGTTGGTCTTCCTGTGGAGTTCCTTTCCCCTATCTGGATTCTTCTCTTTCCCCCCTAATATTCCATAAGACACCCCATGCTCCACTTAATGTTTAGCAGTGAGTCTCAACATCTGTCTGGGTCCCCTGCTGCATGGAGCCTCTCAAAGCAGAGTTATGCTATGTTCCTCTCTGTTAGTATAGCAAAGTATTGTTACTAGTGACAGAGGTTCTTTCTCTTGCAGTAGGTCACAGGTTGGGACATTCAAAGGTTGGACAGTGCCTCAATCTAAAGGGTAAATTTCGGGTTGAAGTTTTTGTGGGTGAGTTAGGTATCCCCTCCCTCCACCAGAAGTTCTGCCTAGCTAGGGAGAGGTTTCTTCAGTCTCCATATCCCCTGCTGTAGGAGTTTCAGTTAGAATCACACTCATCTCCTCCCAGGGGCATACCATTTCGCCAGTCTCCAGCTGGGCTCACAGATGCCTATCCCTCTTCAGTTTCCCATCTTTCTCCCAACCCTCTCATCACAGATCCCTGCTCTCTTTACAATTGATTCCCACTTTCCTTTCCCTCCTCTCTCCCTCTCCTATCCAGTTCTCCCTCTTCATCTGCTTTAGCTGTCTATTCTATTTCCCCTTAGTAAAATTCAAGCATTTTGCCTTTGGCCTTACTTAGTTTCTATGGGTCCATGGATTGCAGGATGGTTATCCTTTACTATAAGGCTAATATCCACTTATAAGTGAGTGCATACCATATGTGACTTTCTGGGTCTTTCTTTGTACCTGACTTCCTTCTGCCGAATGAATTCCAGTTTAACAATATGTCTAATTTGCCAGCGTGCACTAAAATGTTTGTCTCCACTCTCAAATCACTGACAGAATGGCTACAATTCCTCATAACATTTAGACGAGTAGGAGGAGCTATTTAACACACCCTCCTGTGTTGCACCAGGATAATAGGAGAGGTGTACTAATAGGAAACATTGCCTATGAGAGGTTCCATCTTGTTAAAATCCAAATCAATTTGAAGGAAAATAAAAACTGAACCAGAGGAATTTCCTGCTACTCAAAGGAAGTTGTCCTCTGTGCCAGTGCTTAGAAGCTAATTCAGGTGTGTCCAAGGGAATCAACTTATACACTGAACTGTTAGCAGAACCAGGCATCCAGATCCAAGTGATACTAGTGGGAAATGCAGAATAAAGGGGTCAGAATGTTGTTACCTAGTTCTAGAAAAACATTTAAATCAGAAAACATGCTGAAGGATCCCCTGAAGGGAGGCCCTGAGAGGTCATTATACAAAGCTGTGAAGGATTTTATTATAAGCCCCAGATGTCACATTTGGAGCTTCTGGCTTTGTGTTTTTCCAGATGGATTTCATTCTTGCTTTGGTTTGATCATTTCTTTCTGTGCCTCTATTCTTCCATTTTGGTGTGGGGTTGTTTATTCCATGACACCTCATGGTGAAATTATATTATGTGCTTTATACTTTATAGAAACTCACAATTAAGATTGCCTGTGTCTCAGGTGAGATGTGGGCTTCAGATTTTAAATTTTCAGAGTTTTCAAAGGCATTGGGGTCTTCGGAAGTTGAATTGTAATTTGTATTATTATATAAACTTCAGACTTGGGGGATAAGTGTTGGAAGGCTAAAATTTAAAGCAATATGTTTGTTTATAAAGCTGACAACAGGGAGTTGTGATGGTCTTACTTGTCAATTTGATATGACATGTATGTCAGGGATTATCTTTATTAGATTAATTGAAACGGGCAGACCCATACACTGTGTGTTGTATCAATTTTTGGACCAGAATCTTAAACTGCATATAAAGGGGAAAATGAACTGAGCACTAACATTTATCACTCTTCCCTTTAAGACTGTGGATGCAATATGATCATCTACCTCAGCTTTGGGAATTGTGATTTCTCAATATGATGAACTGTAACCTCAAACTGAGCCAAAACAAACTCTTTCACAATCAAGTTGATTTCTCAGAGTATTTTACTAAAGCAATAGAAAAAGTAACTAATACTTTTAAATACAGAAATTTCTGTCTAAAATTATGGGTGGTCATTTTTATTATTATATGAGTCATGAAATTATATAGTATGTAAGAAGTTCAATAAATACTAGATACAGTAAAATTCTTAAATTGTAAAATTTTGTTGTTTGCTTCGTGATCCTATTTAGATGCCCAAACACAATAAGTAATACTTTCTCTGGCCTACTTATGTGATTCATCAATTTGTTTATTTAACACATCACTGTGTATTTGATAGTAAGTTCTAGATATTGAGGAGAAATATGCAAATATAAAATGTTCATATGGCTCCCTTAAATTTTCTTGCTTCCTCACAGTGAAAATAATTTCTGTAACATATAAACCTTCAGCAATATTGTCATTCACACTCCCTGTTGCCTAGTACTCATATAGGGCTTCCTAATTCCAATGTAATAGATGTACTAATGCAATGTTTCTGAAATACCTATGTTCAAAAATAAATCCATTAAGTGTCCTGTTCATGATGCTACTACGCATCAATCTACAAAACTTTATCACATGATTATTCCCAACTAAAACAAGCTTGAAAAAAGAATACCTTCCAAGTCAAGTGGTGTCCCACTAAACTAGTAAATCACTTAAATGGCCAGCTTGGCACCATTAACTTCACTCATGATAGTACTTCTCAATTAGAAAGTGTGTTTAGATGTTGGTGAAAGGCATACTTAGAATTTAATTAGAATTGATGATAGCACTAATGTTGGTAAATTTAATGATGCCAACTGGCCCTTTAGATGACCGTGTCATTAGTTATACAGGCTGATAAAATTCCTATTTCAGCACAATATATTGCATCATTAATTAATGAACAGATTCCCTCATCTCATGTGAATATATGTAAAACACATTGAAGACACTCATGTGTCCATTGCATCAAATGACAACATTTAGTACATAGATGATATAAGTGGAGATTTAAATATGATATCCCATGTATATATATATATTAAAATATTAGCAGTGTAATGCATAGTTAGAATGATTGACTGACAAATTATCTAAACAAAAAGTCAATACTCTACAAGTTTGAAATGCTAGAGTTTTTAGTCATAATTAATGAGAAGAAAATTGATGATTAGTCTTTACAACTGTCAAAATTTTGAATTTCTTAACTATTAATTAGAGTAAATAATCTGAATGGCCTGTGTTTTTGGGAAGAGCACATATCACTAAATAAAATATTTTATATTTCAGAAAGAATGTTCACTTATCTTATTAATTATCTGATATATAATTTCTGAAATTAAATTTCACCCATTAATTTTTTTTCTCAGTAATCTCACAACTTTAAGTACTCAACCTTAATATGGTAACATTTCAAGATAAAAATCATGTGAACTCATATTTTCTGACTTTCCATCTAGAAATAGGAATTAATTTCAGAAATAATATCATTTAATAATATGCAAGTGTTAATTACAGGGGAGTAAAAAGTAGATTAGTAATGGTACAATTGCAACTAGAACTCTGTCTCCAAGATACATTGTAAGATGAAATATGTCATTAAACTATAATGAAAAGAAATTTTTGTTACATTAAATTTACTACAAACGAATATTATAGCAGTTAATTCCCCTTGAAATTTATGTGTCTACTATTTCTTTTAATTAGCAAGTTACAATGGATTTTTTTCAGCTTTAAACTTTTTCCTGTTTTACAGAATAAGGAGTAACTTAAATATATAGCAATGTTGAATTAAAATTTAACGAGTTATGGGGAAACAACCAAATTCAGTGCATAGCGGTTGAAGTACCTGCAGTATGTAGTAAAAATATCAACAGCACTAGCAATTGTTATAAAGAGGCATCAACATGGAGCAAGATGAGTGACAACAATAACTGTAACAAGTGCTTATTAAGGTTTTCAGCAGTTACTATAAAAAGTAACAGCCTAACAGGAAACTGGACACTTCATTTTTATAATGTCAAATTTACAAAGACAACTCTGAATATTTCAGATAAAAAATGGTGGCCAGGAACAAACTGCACACATTATTAACATAACCATTATAGCTCCTATCTCAGTCATGGATGTGTTCTCTTAGAAGAGACACCCAGAAGAGGTGACCAACAACGGGTGATATGAAACAAATAAGTCACCTTCTCTGAGGCCCGGCATCTTCTGTCAAATGATTATTATAACACTTTGCCTATGGTAATGTTTAAGAAATTATTGATATGGGTAAAAGTGTACCCTTTGAAACCTATTATGTGTTAGGTGCTCCAATAATGGTGACTATATTGGTGATTTTTTGGGAGAGAACATGGAGTGTTGAATATTGAGCTCCTTCCAGGGTTTTTTGGTGCTATCTTTTTATAATGTAGACAGCTTCTCATAATCATGGAATTTTTCAAATTAAATATTCCAAGTATAGGTAGCCATAAGTCAAGTCCTTCCTTCACAAAACATACAAGTTCAACATATACTTCTAATTTCAAAATAACAATTACATCCATTTAATGTTGTAGAACAAGAGACATATTTGTGACCAAATAATTTCATAGTTTAATTTTGAAGATTCAAGATTCTGATGAAGGGTAACAGTTCATGTAGAGGAATTTTAATCTAGCTGCATGGCTACTCTAGCAAAGTAACATATCAAAGACCTAGGTCTGTGTGATCTGGCTGGAATGCAGACATGCTCTGGATTGCAGTATGATCTGGCTGGAATATGGACACACCCTTAGAACACACCTTTAATCCCAAACAATGAAGGTAAGGTTAGTTTATAGAAGGAAGCAGCCATGTTTGAAAGTGGCATCACATCACGTCTAATTGAGGGTCAAAGGGACAAATCAGAGAAGCGTTTGACAGAATGAGTCAGAGATAGGATATTCCCAATTCTCACAAAAGCAGGACAAGAAAGAGAAGCTCCCTAGGACAACTTTTTATCTTCATATTGCATTTAAAATATGGCAGTTATTTACCTAAATAGACAAGAATCTTTGTGATATTTTAAACTGTTGGTTTGACACAGTATCCTTAATTTAAAGGAAATTGTTTACACATATTAATATTTTCCCATTAGTTATGAGGTAAACAATATACTGCTATACACATCCTACATGTAATAAAGGGCTGAAGGAACTTCCTATGTAGAACACACGAAGAAAGGGACTGTGAATTTGCTAAATAATACTGACATCGATAAGTACACATACGGACATTTTAAAAATTTTGAATTTCTATGTTTTTTATTTTTAAATAAATTTATGGGTAAAATTGTACATATTCATTCCTTCAACTACTAGTGGGTGAATGCCTTCTCTTATGCCAGTGTTCTGTCCTAGAAATGTAGTAGTGAGTGAACAGATACGCTTTCTTATAATGACATTAAAATGCTGCAGGAAAAAAGTACATGGTACCTATTTAAAACACAGAATACTTCATTTTATGTAATATTGTAAGACAAAAAATGTGATTCCAGGACAAAGAAATATATAAATTGAATTATCTAAGAAGACAAGAACAACATACTGAAAAATTATGCATATATATATAATAAATATATAAATAAAAATATATATCCAAGTCATACTATTTTAGCAATGAAGAACCAGGAGCCAGACGTTGGGTTTAAAACTCGCTAGCTCAGAGAGGCAAAGAAAGCACCAGCTGACACTTCTGTTCCACCAATGTCTCAGCCAAAAGCTCTAAGCTAAAAACCCCAGAAGAATCCTAGAAGGAGAAAATTCCAAAGGAGAAAGCCCAAAGGAAGAAGAACTTTCTGAAGGAGAAAGAATTCCAAACCTCTGAAAGAACCAAAACTCAGAGGAAGAAGAACTCCCAACTCCTCCACACTGTCAGCTCAATGTCCCCCCTTGCTCTTTAATCCCTGTCAGCTGGTTTCTTGCTCCTCTTCTTGACCTAGGGTTAACTTTATTTAATCCTTATTACAGAAGACTCTTGGATTAAAGGTGTGTGCTAGGGCTGAGCCACACCATAAGTACTTGCTTACAATAAACAGAAAGTTCATGGATTAAAGGCTGAGCCATACCATAATTACAAACAGATTTTTCAATTCACAAACTTGGGGTTCACAATGTGTTCAAATATTCTGCAACAACAGACCTTGCTTTCTATTTTTTTATCTTTTAAATTTTTCCTCTTTAATTAAAAACAAATTCTTTTACAGTATGCCCTGATTACAGTTTACTGTCTCTACTCTTCCCAGTTCCTCCTCACTTACCTTCCTGTCAGGAACCACTTCTGTTCTGTCCCTCATTAGAAAAGAACAGGCTTTTAAGAGATAACAGAAAAACATAACAAAATAAAACATAATAAGACAAAACAAAAACCCACCACATCACTGCTGGACAACAAAAAAGACTTCACAACAAAATTAAGAATAGGGAATAACACTACACTCATCAGATCTTGCTTTTAAAAAACATGTTGCCTTTTCCCTTGTTTTAGAAATGTGTATATGAAACCCTCTCGAAATTCAGATTACAGATGGGGGTGCCATACATGTATGAATTTGCAACATTCCTCCTATGCACTGTGTTCTGGAAATGTCCCTTTTCTTCTTTCATCAATTCTAATTACAAACAATCTTAATTTTGATTAATTAGCTGGATGGGTTTAGTGAAAACTGAAATGTTTTCTAAGTAGATATTGATAATGTGAAGCCCAGCCAACATTAAGGAGAAAGCAAGAACCACACCATCTGCCCCAGAAATCTCCCTGGGTTCTTGACAAACAACACTTAAGTGTAAATAGTATTACTAAGGAAACACAATTTAACTTGTGTAAATTCATGAACTTCCTAAGTAATGTAAGTTATTTTGGAAGATGTATTTTGAAAATCTTGTCTACACATCTGTAGCTTGACATTTAAAATAAACTCTTGTTTACTTTTCAGGAATGATATAATCTTGAATTCCTGCCATGGCATACACTTTAATCTTATGTTTGGTTAGCAAATAGGGTTTAATGTTTGCCTAGATTTTTAAAAGTGAAACTACAGATGAATATTATCTAAATACTATCATATAAACACTTAAACTTTTGTAAGAAATTATCATAATTTTCTCACTGAATTAATAGTATGAATATAATTTTCAAAATGAGATTTAATAATTTTACTCACTAATAGAAAGTAGTAATTTTAGTGTAACTAGGGGGTTGTGTACATTAGCAACTATTCATACATATTAATGTTTTCTCATTAGTCCTTAGGTAAATAAGCCATACTCTCATAGTAGCCAATATACTGTTTTAAAATCTCCTAAAAGTAGTAAAGGGGTGAAATAATTACTTCTCTTCTTCTCTCCTGCTGTTAAAATTATTCTGTTCCTTTTTTCAAGTAATTGGTTTGGTGATTCTCGCTCACATCATCTTATAATTGGGGTTTTCTGGTACATGAATCCCATCCTTAGTGTAGCCCTGTCCTTTTGCCAACGGGTTCTTAACCTAGGAATAGATTAAAATGGCTTACTACAAGTTGTGAATGTATTTAACAATATTAAAAACTGTAACAGGTTGGAAACATTCTATAAATGTGAATATGCTTTCACATAACAATAAAATAACATCAGAAAATACTATCTTTGAAAACATTGTTGATATATTAGACATTTCTTCTAAAAACCAAAAAAGGAAGTTATCTTTATTCTCTACTCTATAACTTATTTCAAAACAAAACATTTTAATTCAACCATGATGAATATGAGCATTTTATTTAAAATTGTAGTAAATATGTACTTCTAAAATGATGAGTACTTGGCAAAAAGAAAATAAACAAACAGAATGCAATTTAAGCTTTGAATTATATAATTGTAAAAACCATTAATTTTTCTTCTACTTTGTTTGAACTATCTTACCAATAAATCATAGAACTTTTTAATGGTAGTAGGCAATTTCCTAAATAATGAAAAGATATATTCTTAAACAAACTGCCTTAGGCGTGTTTTAAAATGGAAAAATATTGTTTTATAGAGTTTGTTCCTTCAAAAATGCATGATAAAAAATAATCTGTGGTTTGTTTTAAACAATAGAAAATCTCATCATAACAGTAATTAATTAAAATCAGGGAGGCTTTAAAAGTTTACCTTATTTGGAGTATTATTAATTTTTAGTGATCAATTTACAATTTTTATTGATTTACAATTTTTATGTACAAAGAACATGGGTGATATTTTTGATTGACAGTTGAGGGTTAATTTATGAACCATCAGAAGATAGTTGGTAAAAAACTATTGTCACATATATTCTATTTGATGTGTTCACTGTGAAGTATTTCAAGTTGTATTGAAGAAGCTGAACATTCAACAACTTCCTCCCATTTGCTACTTCTAATGCTACTACCTACTATAAGTGTCTTTTTAGAAGCTAAATGAATATACAACAAAGTGGACAGGTGATGGTTTTGTAAATATTATAGTTGTCAGGTTTGAGGGTTCATGCTAAAACAGGTTTGTAAGCACACAATATTACCTCACTTCATATGGGAGTATAGAAACAGCACCAATTATAATTGTTGTGTTACTGTTTTTTTTTTTAAATGATGTAATGTTGCGAAGACAGAGTTGTAGGTGAATTTGGTAGGATAGAAGTAGGAATGAGGGGTGAATATTATCAAAATTAGTCATGATTATTGAAGAAGAATCTGCAACTTCTAATTTACTCAACCAGTATAACCACTAACAGCAATCTATAAACATTTGTCCTTATATATTATATCTAAAGAGTAATATAATCTCCACCCCTCATTAAGACACTTGTCTCAGACAGAGACCACTGCAGAAAGTCACAACCAATCACAATTCAGAATTGTGAATACCACTTCCAGTGGGCACATCTAGAGAGCCCTCCTAAATCTAAGGTTGAAGAAATATTGGGGAAGACAGAGAATAAGGGGTATAAGAGCCAGAAGATCAGGGAATTTACTATGAGATTTTGTCTCCTAGCAAATGCAGAAGCTACATTCAGAAATTCTCACCAACCTGGCAACCAAAACATAAGCTGAGCAAAGATGACACCAATGAATGTGTGAAACTGAACAGACTAAAGCCCATGAGGTCTCAACCCAAGACATAGAACTATATATAGGCAACTGAAGAAAGCTGGGAGAAGCAGAGGCAGTATTTCCCAAGGAAAACAATTGGTTGTCTAGTGACAAATATTCAGTACTAAGAACATATGTACAAATAATATACATATATATGTATACATGTGTGTATGCATATATATTACATATAATTAATATACATGTGTGTTTATGAAATTACAATTAGTGAAAAAAGAGGCCATAAATTGGAAAGAAAAAGGGAGAGTGTATGGAAGGTTTTGAAAGAAGGAAGGGAAGGGATAAATGTTTAATTATATTATAATCCCCAAAATAAAAAAAGAATATTTGTAGAATTCCCTAGGAATTAATAAAAATGTTGTATGAAAAAGACTAAAGGGAATAATTGATATTATTGGTCTAAGATGCTAGACTAGCATTTATTGTTCATCTACTACCTTTTGTTATATTCAGCTTATCTTGTGTAATGATCTGAGAAGCACCAGAGATCTTTAAGCTGTTACTTAGCAGGTCTTTCTCAGAATGGGACTGCTTTAACTTTTTAAATTAATATACTAAACTCTAAAAATGCTTTTCCTTGTTTTGTGTACCCTCAGCTCTCAATAATGATGCAAAATGGTAATTTTCTCCTCTTCCTCTAAATAGAGGTCTTTTTTCCACTTAGGACAGAGGTACTGAACATGTGCAGGTAGAAGCCTTATATTACCATTCAGCGTGATTCTTGCTGAATTGTCTAGAAGAGGTAGCTTTTTCTGCTGAAAGCATCTAACATCATAAAGTTACCCAGGGAATTATTAACATGAGGGAAGAAAATGACTCTCCCTTCTTCTTACTATTACAAGAGTAAATGGGTTATTGAATTCAAAATACACACTACATAACCGTGATATTATAGCACTTTATAGTTGAAACATTTTTCCACAGAGCAACCTCTGCAATTGTGTGTCTTTAGTAAACCTTTAAAATGAGGTATTATTATAACAGGGGAGTCACCATGATGAGAATCACCCAAGTCATGGACTTTTGTGTGATAGATCATCTGATAAGATGAGATATGATGAGGAAGGAGATTGCTCAGGGGATAAGTGTACTTCCTGCCAAGCCTGTTCGGTGGAATTAAATGGTTCAGGAATAACAGTGAAAGGAGAACTCACTCTCACAACCTGTCCTTTGAACTCCACACATGCAACATGGTGCTTGTATGCAGACACACACACATATGCGGACATGTGCATGTGCTCCTGCATGCACACACACACACACACACACACACACACACGCAAGCACGCACACACGCACGCACGCACACACGCATGCATGCACACACACAGAGGGGTGGGGGGAGAGAGAAATAGGAAATATTTTAGAATCTAGCCTCAGTTACTTGGTCCTTCAGTCTTCAAGTAATAGTGCTGTATTAGACATGTAAAAGCGGAAGAAAAATGCCTAGGATGTAAATTTTCTATATTGAGTATACCAAGTTGATGTTCCCTAATGGATGTAAGATAAGAAATGGAATAAATTTGACATCAAGACATAAACTTTGTGTCCTTGAGCAACTTTTCTTTCCATCCAAAACTCATCCTCACTTTCTGATGCTACTGTATGGCTGGCTGTACTTACTGAAATGTGTACTGTGTACCTCTTCAATAGACTTTCATGTCTTCTTCATGTTTATAAAATGGTCACCTTCTTGGTGGTAAAACTGACACACAATAATTTTATTAAAGACAGTCCATTCCTTTTCCTCTCTACTATACCATGTAGTCAAGAGTGACTGCCTCAGAGAAAGTTATAACCTCAAATAATGACAAGTTCTTTTCTATAGCCAGTGCAGATCCTGAGGAAGCTTAGGGAGGAAAGAATGTTACTTCTTCTGAAAAATTAGCAGTTAATCCTGTGTGAAAATAATGCAGAATGTATGTTTCTATACATATATATATATTATAAATTCAGTATCATGAGAGTTTTTCTAGAACAGAAACTGAAGAAAACTTCCATTAAAAATCTATGAAAGGCTCCAGGTAAGTGCTTTGTACACACTTACCCAGGAGTGTGTTCTTTTCTGGTCATAAGAAATGCAGCAGAGATGAAAGTACTATAATACAGGAATGTGTATGGAGCTAACTTTAAAAGTGTACTCTGTCATCCCTGGGAAATCTGTGCTGCAAAATATGACTAAGTGGTGTTCGTGTATCTGAGAACATGTTGAAGTATGTTGTGGTGGCCAGCTTATGCCAACTTGACAGAAGGCAGAAAGAGGAACCTCTATTGATAAAATGCCTCCTCCATTTGATCTTGCTGTAAGGCATTTTCTTCATTAGTGAATGATGTGGAAGTCCCAGCTCATTGTGAGTGATGTCATCTCTGAACTATGATGTGGAAGTATAAGTTAAGTAAACTCTTTCTTCCACAACTTACTTTTGGCGATGGTGTTTGGTCACAGCAATAAAAACTCTAGCTAAGATATATGGTCTCATCCCCCATTCCACAGCAAATTACATTTTCTCATTCAACTACAAATTTTTCTCTTCAGGCAATATTTAATTCATTCTTTAATATCCAAAGTGTGGAAGTTTCTCTCTCTCTCTTTAGGATGAGTTGAAAGTATGTGATTATTTTCTAGGTGAAAAAGCCAAGTGTATCAATCTAAGTCAGACACCTGAGGCCTGAAACAGAATCCCCTTAGCACTAATGAACATATAACTATAGCTGTTTGTGGTCATGTATATGTGTGTGCGTGTGTGTGTTTAATCAAATAGCTACAAGTAAGTTGTTTTTGTATCTTTAATCTAACTTGGCCTTCTTAAATCTGAAATACTTGCAAATTTGACCAGTTTTCATTTTTATCATCTGATTGGTTATGATATCATCACTGTCTTTTTGATTCACTCTTTGTAGTATTTACACAGTACATTTACTGAGTGATAAATTTAAATACACATCCAGGTATTTTTTGGTGTGACAAAAATTCAGATTCAGCATGTTACAGTTTAGTATAGAATCTCACTTCATTTTGTCAGCGTATATCCTTAATGTGAAGAATTGTAGTTTTTTTTTTTTTTTTTGGTTTTTCAAGACAAGGTTTCTCTGTGTAGCCCTGGCTGTCCTGGACTCACTTTGTAGACCAGGCTGGCTTCGAACTCACAAAGATCCACCTGCCTCTGCCTCCCAAGTGCTGGGATTAAAGGCGTGTGCCACCACCGCCCGGCTAAGAATTATAGATTTTAAGAGCTTATGTCAAACCATATTATAATGACAACCTCAGAAAGGCTGCTTTGATTTTGCATGCACAAGCTTTAATTTATATTCAATAGAATTATATTTCAGATCTTAATACATTTCAGAGCAATGTTATGACAAGAGAAATAAATCTCATGTATATATTTATTAATATTTAAGTAATATGAATATTTTTACAATTTCCTATGTAAGTCAAATTACTATAATAAAGTAACCACATTCATATTTACTTGCATCCTTTAAAAATTAAAACAAATTGAAGAGTCCTCTCTACTATTACTATGATGATTAACATATTTTGTGTCGGTTGGTATCAAGAGGCCAGAGCTTCACATTTTATTTTTAAGTATCTCTAGGTATGATACCATTAGGAAGCGTTACCTTTAATTTTGTATCAATATACAAAGATCTATTCAATTGTGGTTAAATATACTCTTAATTATGTATCAATATACAAAGATCAATGCCTATGTAGCCCAATACAATCTTAATATTATGTCCATATACAAGGGTCAATACCATTGTGGCCAACTATAATCTTAATTTTGTATCAATATACAAAGATCAATACCGATGTAATCCAATACGATCTTATTTTTGCACAATAAACAATGGTCAATACCACTATAGCCAAATATACTACTAA
Source organism: Lophiomys imhausi (assembly GCA_907164525.1). Taxonomy (NCBI): domain Eukaryota; kingdom Metazoa; phylum Chordata; class Mammalia; order Rodentia; family Muridae; genus Lophiomys; species Lophiomys imhausi. The sequence goes on along the minus strand of CAJQZJ010033276.1, from coordinate 6,869,191 downwards.
TTTTGTATCAACATACAAAGGTATAAGGGCATACTCAATCATCTGCCCCTTCTTCTTGGACCTTCCTGTGCTATGTCTATGTCTCATTTTTCTCAAGGCTATGCACTCCTACAAAGGAGAGGAAGAAGGATACAGAAAAGGAAAAGTAGGAAGTCCCTGGGTCTAACCTCCAAAACCCATTAAACAGGACCATTTATCAGCTTGTAATCTCTTCCCCTAAATATCAGAGTTTTCAGTTATCCTTCAAATAACCAAAAAGAAGGGCAGAGAAACACCCTCCCACCCTCTGGGCATGGGACGTCGCTCTCTTAAAGTGACTTCCTGCTGATTTGGGTCGTAGTAAACCTGTTTGGGGCCCGAACCAAAATGGAAAAAATGGTTAAAAATGTTAGTACAATCCTTTTATGTTCAGTCCTTCCGTCTAAAACTGTCTAGGATAGTTAAGTAAAACAAACTCCTAGTCATGCAAACATGTCACTTTGTTAGCTACTATGACAGTCTATCACAGATATTCTCTAAACTACTCAGTAATCAAGTTGTTAAGAGACAAGCAACATTTGCTTATCTAAAAACAAGAGATGGATAGGGCATCTTCAAAAACCCCAAGAGATCTGCAGAATTTGGCATTCAAAGATGTTATCTTAAATTAAGATTTTCTTTTTTTTTGATATCGAGACATGTCAGCTCCTGACAGCACCCCCTATTCTACTCCAAGTAGAAGATAAGCATCGAAGAATCTCCAGTGTGAGATGGTTGAATTAGTGGCAAGCCTATCTCTTGGCATGAAAAAACCCCTTACTCCAACTGCAGACAGACTGCTGTCCAAAAAGGACAAAACTTGGTAGCAGGGAAGTCGACAGCCTAGCTCTGCCAAGACAGGGTAGGTAAGTCCTTCATAATCCCTGCTCTACAACAAATGTCTGTCAGAGAAACAGGACCCAAAGGCTGAAGACTGATGCAGGAATGTATGGAGAGAAAATGGGAACTGTCCGGGCAGCCACTGGTATGTCATTTCTTAGTTTTGGAAGCTGCAGGCCCTGCACTTCCTATATAAGCAGATATATTTATCCCTCTCAGGTCTCTGAGGTGGTTGAAGAATAGACCGCTAGAGTCTCATAGTTAAATTTTGAGTTGTTTAGGAATCAAGAGGGTGTTATAGATCTAAGAAGATACTCTTAAAATTGTGTTGCAAGTTAGTATGAATGTTGAGTCAGATATAGACCTTTAAACTCATGGAGATGGTTAGATAGTAGAATGTTAATGTCAGGGGCCAAATATGTATAAACTGGACATTGGGAAGGTATACTGGGCCATTTAACTCTCATAAATGTGGCATATTTATATCTGTTGTTTTGTATAGTATTTACTGTTATAAGAGAAGGAACCATCTGTTGGACTGAAAGGGGAAACTGCTGGGGGGAAGAGGGTGGAAGGGCAGGATAGGAAGGGGGAATAGGGAAGGGTTTGTGACTGAGATGTAACTTGAAGAAAAAAAAATAAAGTAAAAAAAATCCATATTTTGTGTCTGCTTTAAAGGTGAATTTTGCTAATCATGCAAGATTGTGAGTACCTGTTAATGTATGCACATATATCCATGGCCACAAACAGCTACAGTTGTATGTATGTTCATTATTCCTCAGGTCTGTTGTAGGACTCCGGTCTCTGACTAGATTGCCATACTTGCCTTTTTCAGCTAGAAAAACAAGAAACAAAGAACAAGAAATAAGTGAGCTGAGTTTTAATTTAATGAAAAATTTTAAATACTGTGTATCATATCTGAATATCAACCACAAGTAACTAGTTGCATCTTACTGTACACAGCAGATCTACGTCAGAAACAGACTAATACTTTCACAATATGGAGAAAAGGTAGTAAGCTACAACTCCAAGGCACATCCTGAAAGGGATAATGTTAGAACTAAGATGACTAAGGTAGTATAAATTATTCCTCTTATATGATAATACATCAATAGCAGATCACGAGTCTTAGGGAAAAACACTACTATTTTCTGGTAAATGGATATGGGAATAAAATGACTCCTATTGAATTACTGCTATAAAAATATATTTGTACTTTAGTCAATCCTTAGAGACCCACAACTGGACAACATGCAGAGAATAAGATAAATCAAATTCTCACCCCTAAAAGAGATTCCTATATCACATTCTTCCCCTGGAGCCTAGGCAATCTATACAAAGGAGGGGACACATAAAGATTGTAAGAATGAGAGGTGGTGGACAACTTTAAGGAGTCACAGGACAGATGCACTTATGAAGTCACAGGGATGGGGACAGCATGGACAAAATTGCTCAAACTCAAGCGAGACACAATCGCCTCAGGGAAGAGGTGAGGTGGTATTTGGTTGCTGCTGGGAGAGGGAAGTCAGTTTTCTTCAGCAGAGTACCATCCAGTATATCTACCAGTGCAGGTCAACACAAAGGAGATTTGATTTTTTAAGAGAGAAAGAAACATGTACAATCATGTTTTCCATCTTTGTTTCTAAAATTGGATTCCTTTGTTCACTGTGATTTGTTCTTGTATATCTTCTTTTCAGTTGTATATTTACTTCCATGTACCAAAAAAATCACTAGATAGATATCTTAAACAAACTTAAAGGAATATACCTCAAAATATATGTATCCAGGTTCCCAATATATTTCCAAAGTAAAGTTTGGATTTGGGTTGTACAACCTTTCTATGTGGTATTAATATTTTAAACACACTTTGGTCCAGGAAACTTGTGATTATTTATTTTTATGATGTAGAATAAGAAAATCATTAATTATTGTCATTTGTTCACTTACTAAGTATTCCACTTGAAGTTACCATTCAGAGTAGCCAGGTTAAGAAGCAGGCAACATGGTCCTTTCTACTTAAAGCAAACTAGTAAAGTTGGGTGACTTCTTTCCTTTTTCTGTTCTCTCTTAATAGCTTTGTTCTCACCAAATAGTTTTGTCTTAATCTGTGGTCTGCTCTTCACCCTATCTTCAATGTACTTGTAATTTGATCTCTGTGATTTCACTCTTGGGTCAGTTCTAAACTCCTGACTACTTTGAGTCAAATGCCATCTCCTTTAGGGTGATCCACAACAGAGCCAACATTTCAGCCCAGTAGGTCTGACTGACACTCCGAACTGGGTTATTTTAACCTTAAAGCAATTTTATATCTTCTATAGATACAAATTTAGCTTGTTCTCAAAGACACCATTTAGAGTTCTGTCTGTTTTTTTTTTGGTTTTTCGAGACAGGGTTTCTCTGTTTAACAGCTCTGGCTGTCCTGGACTCGCTTTGTAGACCAGGCTGGCCTCGAACTCGCAAAGATCCGCCTGCCTCTGCCTCCCAAGTGCTGGGATTAAAGGCGTGCGCCACCACCGCCCGGCTCTGTCTGTGTTTTTAAGTAATCTGATTTTAGGTTGCAAGTACACAAAGGACACAGTGAAATATTACTTAGCTCTTCATATCTCTGCTCATTGAATATGCACGATACGCAAACTAAAGCAAAACCTACAAGTTCTTTAATGCTACTGTTGACAAATGGTAGGGCTCTGAAATTGCATTGACTATTATTCGACATACTGAGAGTTTTATTGTGTCTGTTTCTGGCTTTGAGCCTTCAGAAAGTGGCAACTGCCAATTCATGATTCTTGGAATCCTTCCTCTTGGTAGGCAGACATTATCTTAAGTGTAATGTGGAGCTATTCTGTGCTGAGACTAGCCTGCTGGGGCTCCTAGCCAGCAGCCAACTCAACCTTGCTCTTCTATAAGGCAAGCCTCATTAACACCCAAATTAATACCCAAATCTCATTAAGGCATTAGCACCTGGACCTTGCTTTTGAAACTGATACATAATTGGAATTAAACTGGTTTTGTATGGGGGGGATGGTTCAATATATATTTCACAAGTGAATACTGTAAACATTTTTATCCTGAAAACTACTAGGAAAAAGACACTCATGGCAATAGTTTTCATAAGACAATGTGTTAGCGTCTCGATACCAAAGAGTGTTCTCTCTCAGCATTTGTTTATTGGTCTCATAGTCCCATAGTCATACAAGTGATCTTGTACATCTTATAACTTTCTGAGCTCCCTGAGTCCTGTAAGTTTTGTTTGCTTATGAACCACTTCTTCCTTCCAGGCGGTAGTATTTTACTCTGAAGGAAGAAGCCGTAAAACAGATGCTACAGAGCCAGGCTGTCATAGTGATAATCCTGTCTCAGAGACTTGTATTTTTGGCCAATTTTGAAAGAATTTGTGTGCCTTACCAGACCAACAGGGGTGATGACCATCCAGTGGAAACTAGGTAGGTACTAGGAATTTCTTAATTTTTTTTATGTCTTATTTTTTTTCTTCCTTATTTTCCAATAGGGGAGGTTCAAATTGGAGCCTCGTGTATGCTGTCAAAATGTTCTACTGGTCAGCTACATCACCATGCTTCCAATGGAGTCTTTTTAGCCTACAAAACATGATGAATCCATTTGGTTACTGTATATTGCCTGTATCTCTAGTGAAGCAAATTGTAATTTGAAAAAAGTAAAACATTTTTGTTGGTAATTCCTCAAGAAAATTATCTCTAGCTCTTGGATAGGGTAGCGATCACGTCAATGTTAACATCCTCAAATATAGTGGCAGAAGAATCATCTGTTATTAAAATGTTGAATGTTCATTATAAAACCCTGAAATTATGACAATACATAACTGCTGCGACTAGATTCTCAGTGGCAGAATGACACGTATGTTGTCCTGTCATATATTTGGAAATTCTCTGGTACTAATTTCCAAAAACCTTGGTTCTTCCAACATTTATGAAAATGTTTATTGAAAAAATTATAGAAATAAATATCACAACAACAAATAAATAAATTCATAAATAAATACATATTGAAATATTTATATTAATAAATATTGAAAAATATTTCTTGGATGACTTCTTTCCCTGTGACATAAAAATTTCAATGTCAAATTTCAAAGGAACCACCTTATTATCTGCTAGGGTCCGTTGGCAGAACCAAAGCTATTACACTAATATTCTCTCCATTTCCACCTTCAGACACTTTTAAATCCTGTCATCCAAATCACTGTGGTGCTAATACATTCTCAAACACTGAGGACTCAGAGGAGCATGAGGCTTCAGTGTGTTTACAGAATACATTTCATGTAGACAGGCAGGAAAGGAACAGTTTGCATAATCATCTGCCAAGCCGAATCCATCTGTCATGAGAATGGAAGCTGTTATCAAACAAGTTCATGTTAAAAACAAAATCTCAATTCACTTTCTATGCACTTCATTTCCTTGAGACTAATTATTGGTGTGCATATAAATGGAGGAAACATATTTTTTTTTCTTGGTAACACTTCCAAATTCTGGTCTAAGCAAGACACAAAAATAGCTGTTCTGTCATGTGATCTTCTCTGGGGAGAAAACTGCATCAGAGAATGCTGAGGCTGGGAATTCCAAGCAATTCACAGTTGCCAATGAGAAATTTTACTTTCCTGCTTGTGACAAACGTGAACATCTAAAGTATTGTTTCAGTTCCTTACTAATCCTGGCTGGAGCCCAAAGAAGAAACACTGCACATTTCTCAAAAAACAAAGCATTCATTACCATAATTGTTCTCTGATAAAGTTCTTAAGTTTCTGCTCAGTTAACTATGAAAAAAAATCAGTCTTTGGAGAGAAACTGAAATATACAAAGTCTTATTTTAGAGACTAGAGAGTAATCCAAAGATAGAAGGGAATTAGTGTGTTTTGAAATACCTTAGAATTAAAAGCTTCAATGATTTTGATATTGTGCATATTCTATTAAAATATAGTAAGTATATGTGCTTTGACTGTGTTTTTTAAAGCATTGATATAAAAATAGGTATTTCTATTCCTTATTACACGAATTAAGTTACTTTTAAATTGAATATTTGAGTTTATCATTGCTTATCAAAAATAGTCTAACAATTACAAAAAACAATACTTACAGAGATAAAAAAAATATTCACTTGGCAACCATTTACCGATATGTGTTATACACTTTCATTGTGTCAGGCAATGGCTAAGATTTGGTTATTGCAGTAAAGTCAACTGAAAAAAACTTTCAAGTATTTTGACTTTAGAGAACAGATAAGCTTTCAGTTTTCTGTTTTTTGTTTTTGTTTTTGTTTTTGTTTTTAATTGTGCTTGTAGAGGGAGGCAGTGCATGTGAGCTGAACACAGGTGTCTGAAAAGGCTGGGGCATTAGATCCCCCTGCAGCTACTGAAAGTTACAGTCTATTTGAGCTGTGTAACGTTGGTGCTAGCAACTGAATCCAGGTCTTCTGCAAGAAAAATGCACATTCATAACCATCGAAGCAGCACTCCACTGTAAAAAGAAATACTTTTAAAGTGTAGTATAGGAGGTTGTGGTTGTGATGGTTTGAATGAGGATGTTCCCCATAGGGTCAGACATTTGAACACTTGGTCCCTTGCTGATGGTTCTCTTTAGGAAGGTTATGGAACCTTTAGGAGGCGGAACATACCTGGAAAACATATGTCACTCAGGGTAGGTATCCGAGCGGTAATAGTCTCAGCCTAATGCTAGTTCACTCTCTGCTTCATGCTTGTGTTTGAAGATGCCAGCTCTCAAACTTGCTGCTCCTGTCACCATCCCTTCCTGTTGCTATCAGATTCCCTATTATAATGGATAATTATACTTCTGAAGCTGTGAGGTCAAATGAACTGTTTCTTTGGTAAGTTACCATGGTCATGGAGTTCTATCAAAGTAATAGAAAACTAACTAACATAGAAGTTGGTGCCAGAGAGTAGGTTGTTGCTTTGAAGAACCTGACTATTCAATTTTGGAAGAATGTGGAAGACGTTGAAACTTTGAACTAGAAATTCTGTTGAAGGCTGAAAGCAGGGCTTACTTGTCTGTCTTAGTAGGAATCTGGGACCTAACCTAGCTAAGCTTCACACTAGAAGTTTTTCACTCTTATAAAGCAACAGTAAACAAAAGCTGCTGCTAATGTGGTTAAAGGGAGTAAGGGTCCATTCAAATCTGGCAGAGGAAATTGACAAATGTCACTCTTGTAGTGCTGGCTTTAGAGGCATGAACAATGTAACAGCAAAGGAATTATTGATTCTTTCTCCTCTGTTTCAGAGAGCTTCTGGGGCAAGACAGTATGTGGCAGAGGAGTTCTTACCTGAAGGCCTTAAAAGATCATTACTGCGATGGAGATATAAATTGAAGTAATAAATAAACGACAACAATAACAAAGATCATTACTTGAAGCTGTGAAAGGAAAGCTAGGGTTACAGTGTCAATCTCAAGATGTTGGAGATGCTGGAACAGTGAGAATTCTGCCAAAGGAGCTCCTACAGTGAGCGGAGTCAGCTCAGGGCAGAGATATATTTTATAGGCAGCAAAGATGGAGGGGAAAACCATCTAGAATTGTTGGACATGGAGCTACCGGATTTGGTGCTTGTCTTTACTGTGTTCAGATCTTGCTTTTGTCCAGTATTTCTTTATTATCTTTCCCTTCCTTTATTTTAGGATGGCTATGAATATTCTATGCTAAGACATGTTGGAAGCATATAATTTGCTTTGTGATTTTTTTTTTACAGTGGGTTACACTTAAGAGGTGGCCTTGCGCATAATACAAGATTAGGAGTTTTAAACAGTATTGATGAGATTGTTAAAGGCTATGATGTTGAATTGAATTTATTTTAAATTATGATTTAGTGTTGATCCTATGGGAGCCAATGGAATGTGGTGGTTTGAAAGATAATGTTTTATGTAGACCCAAAGAGTTGAACACTTGAACCCCAGCTGGTGGTTGTAACCGAACTTTTAAATTATTATTTAACACTTATTTATTTATTACTAAATTCACTTATAACAAACACCAACAATTTCTTAACTATTAATCCTATAAATTCCTACAACCCCTTTAACCTATCCACTAAACCTATTGATAATTATTTTTCTAATCTTTTAAAAAGATACAGTCTCTGGGGCAGGTCCTCAGTCGTCAGGAACACAGTCTTTGTTGTAGATTCTATAACGTACTTAGCAGTCCCTTTTCTGGATCTCTCAGATGCAGGTTCATCAGGGTAAATTGGTTATTGCAGTCTCACCTTAAATAAGGCTTCATGCTTTCTTCTCTGTGGGAGACCCCAGCCATCTGCAGGCCAACTTACTTCTTTTGAATCAGGAACTCAGCTGCTCTGCCTCAGTCCTTAAAGCCAGGCACAATTTCCTTTAGGCCACTGTTTGGACAGATCAAACCCCTCCAGGCAAAAGTTGAGCCACAGGGTCCAGTCCTTGGCCTTTTGGTGTCTTGCTCAGGCTTTCTTTGCTCACCGGCTTCTTTCTGCTTCAGGGAGAGAGCTGGCCATCAATGGCCAGCCCTTTTTTCAGCAGGACTCTTGGAGCTCTCTAGCATCAGGGGCCTCTTCTTCTCTGGGCTCCATGCACTGTCCTATAGGAGGAACTCTGTTTCAGCTTAATTTGGGCTCCGCCCACTTAGCAGCTGAAAACAATGTCAGGCCAGATAGTTTGTTTCTTCAAGTCTATTGAGTCTTTCCTGTTTTTCCTGACTTCAACCTTGTTTTTCAGTCTATTGAGTCTTTCCTGTTTTTCCTGACTTCAAACTTGTTTTTCAGTCTATTAAGTCTTTCCTGTTTTTCCTGACTTCATGCTGATAATGCTGTTCATGCCCCGAATTTAGAGACAGTATCAGAAACCCCTATATATTTTCTAAATCTAATTTATCTAACCCCTACAGGTGGTGTTGTTTGAGGAGGTTGTGGAGCCTTTGGGAGTCAGAGCCTTGTTAGAAGCATGCCACGGGGTTGGTGACAGCAGTATTTTAGTGTTTATAATCTCACTATACATCTAGCCCTCCTTATTCTTGCATTTGAAGATATAAACTCTCTGCTGCCTTTTCCTGATACTGTGGCTGCCACTTGCTGACATGTTTCTCTGCCATAATGGGCTCTTAGCTCTCTGGAATCATAAGCCCAAATTAATTCTTTTTTTATATAAAGGGCATGGACCTTTATCATAGCAATGGAAAATTAACATACAGTAGTAGTATATTATTTGCACATTACACATTTTGTAAGCTCTGCAGAAATACTATAAAGTGTGGTATATCCTTTGATGTACATAATTCTTTATATTCATAATAAAATTAAAAATTAATAACTACATCTTATGGAAGTAGAGATTATATAGATACATTGGGTTTGAAAGGTTTAAACAGAGGTAGTGGATGTATAGGATGGATGATGGTGCAGAAATGACCGTTAACCAAAATAAAATGATATGAAAAGCCATATGGAAGCTTTCTATCTTGTAGCCAAATAGGTATGATTTATGTTATAAAAGAACTTGAAGGTAGATATCTGTGTTTCTAGAAAACCATGTTCTTAAAAGCTGTGAGTTATTAAACAAAAACCCTAATGACATGTGCAAGGTACTATGATATAAGTTATTGATTAAGGAAGGGCCTGAAGATCCCAAAGCTATACATGTTCTTGTCATTCCTCTTGGTGTTCCACCTGGGCTAGACAATAAGACAAAACTTACTTTGGTTGTAGGATATAAGGAAAGTATGCTGGGATTAGGCTGGAAGCTTCTTTTCTGATGATCATTTTTCAGAGTCTACAATGAACATGTGGTTAAAGCTGTTAGAGGAGAAAGGGAATTAATGATGTCACTCAGCTATGGAACCCTAGTGCAATGAGATCAACCAGCTCGGCAAAGTGTACCAATCTTTTCAATAGTGGTATTTTTGCTCTGGGTGTAATGAACTGTTCTCCAGTTGAATTTCTTCACAGAAACTAGAAACAAAGTTTTATATGGAGGAAAAAAAGATAAGAATAGCTAAAATAATTAAGAATAATAAAAGAATGTCTGAATGTATCAACATTCCATATTTCACATATATGATAGAACTATAGTAATAGAAACATCATTATACTGACATAAAAACAGACATATTAATCAATGATATAGAATTGCGGACCTACATATAAACCTACTCTTATACATCCATTTTATTTTTAGTAAAGAGGTCAACAATACACATTAATTAGCAAACAAACAGTTTTTTCAACAAATGTTGGAGATCAAACTTGATTGCTACACATAGAAGAATGAAACTACGTTTTTATCTCTCACTCTGCACAGAGCTCAACTCTGAATGGATCAAGGATCTCAAGATATCCTGATCCTGATATCCTGAATTGGATCAAGGAGGAAGTAAGGAAATACATTTAAACTCATCAGTCATTGGCACAGGAAAGGATTTTCTGAAGAGGGCACTAATATGTGAGCATTAATATCAACAATTAGTATGTAGGATTTTGTGAAACTAAAAGTTTTCTATATAGCAAAAGACACCATCATTTGAAGGAAGAGGAAGACCACAGAATTGGAAAAATATCTTTTCCAGGTATGTACCTGCAGAGGATTGGTATATGGAATATATATATATATATATATAACTCAAAAAAGGTATCAAGAAAATAAACAATATAATTAAAAATTAGATGTGGAACTAAAGAATGTTCAAAAGACAAAATACAAATATCTGAGAAATAAGTTAAAAAATATTCAGCCTCCATAGGTACCAAAACAGTTTATCTAAACTGGTCAGATATATGTAAATTTATTAAAACATTACTATTTTGATATTCAGGAAAATTTACTACTCCAAACAGTTTTCAGTTATTTTAAGATCAATCATAGAAATTACACTTAAGTGCTGTGCAACAAAAATTTGATAATTGTGTTCATTTTTGCTTTTCATAGAACTATGCATCTCCCCATGAGATAGAAAAACTTCAAGAAACAGAGTCACCTTAAATCTGTCAGTATTTTTGTAAGGGTAAAGCAAGCAAGAATGATAGCTTACCTCCAAAAAAAAAAAAAAAAATTCCATGTCAGAGTTTAAATGACAGTCTTTCAGGTGATGTGATACAAAACTGAGACACAGCCGTAGTCCACACTGGGCATTCCAGAAATATTTATGCTGTTTGACATCTTAACAACTCAAAAGCAGTCACTGTTAGATCAAGATTGATTGAGGTGACCTGGAAATAAAAGAAAGAAGAGACTGACCTCTACAGAAGTAAATTGTCCTTTAGGCAGAACAATGAAGAGCAGCAGTGTCTCTGAAGGAGTGGGGAAGGTGCACCCAGGCACAGAGGACTTGGGGCTTTATAGGACAGAAAAGGGAAGTTTGGGGTGAAATATTCCATCTACTAATCTGTTCCTTGGCTGCCTCAAGACTATAAATACCAACAGGAGGTTGGTGCCTTAGTCTTATCAGCAGCTTTCCAGAATCTTATGGGCCTGAAGCTATTCTCATCACTACATTGGCTTTCTTCTCAGGAAGATGTTCTCACCCCTATGCTGAGTTCTGAGTTTCTAGGCTCCCTTGAGGTACTTTATTTTAGGTCATTAACCCTTCTTTCACTGTTTGCCATTTTCAATCATGTGTATTCAGGCAAAATTGGTGAAGGCATGTAATGAAATTTAACCAATTAAAATCTTTAAATGATAGGCACTTCTTGTCAGTTTGTGGCATGTATAACCTTGAGCTTATTAAAGCTCCACACTGTCCAAAGACTTGGAATACCTACTCAAAAAGAAACCCAAGGAGCACGAAACCACTCCAACGAGATGACTGCATGTGTACATGCTTTCTCTGAGGAAAATGAAGGAGGAAAACACCAAGCACATACATGTTTTCATGTTCATGCTGTCTAACTTCATGACCCACTATCTACAGAAGTCAATCTGACAAGCTAGCTAATTTAGAAGTTCTAAAAATAGATTTTAATGTCTGACTTTAATTATATTCTTGAAACTTTTCTAAGGAGGGTAATATCCTTAAGCTCACTGCAAAGATATGATTTTACTTCTAGTTTCTACTCTGATTACTAGCAGAAGTGCAAAATTTCCACAAATGTAATGTAATCCTCCACAAGTCTTCTATTAGACATCACAGAGATTTTTCACAAAAGCCAGAACTTTAACTTACTGTTTTCAGGTCCAATGTCCTGTCTTGGGCTTGCTTTAATAATCTAAGATGAGATATCTGAAATTGTGTCTTTTGGATCATCCTGTGTACATGAACAATGTACACATGAGCAACTTGAAAATCTGGAATTAGGTTTGGATAGTTGCTTTTGGCATAGAATTGGGTACCTAGAATGAAGCTGAGATATGGGAATAATTTCACTTCCAGGGTGCTTTGTAGTGACTTGAGCTTGGCTTTCAAAATTGATTTGGGGCCAACATACCTTTTGTAAAATGTGTGATGATTAGAAGAAAAATTGTAGGCTTTCTGCTTTGATGATGGTAAAGTAGTTGACATAGTATATGTTTTTTTTTTTTTTCATCAAATGACTTATTCAGCTTCTGCACAAATAGTACTATGTCAATGTATTCTTGTAAATACAATTGGGAACATCCTAAAATTTAGAAACCTTTAAATCTGTGATTATTGCTAAAAATGAGAGTTAAATGTAAGGGGTCGAAGTGCATTTCGGGAAACATGAATGAAATCGATTTCAGAATTGGGCTTGAGAAGGGAACATACCAGAAACTTCAATAAAGTATTATTTTTTTAGCACCATTCATTTTATGTTTGAAAATATCTATGTTGTTAATGTGATATTAATGATTAAAAATTACAGATTATCTCACTGCTAATGGAATCTCCATTTGCATTTGGAAATATGATTTATTTTCTTTCTCAATGAGGCATTGTACAAAATTGTGTATTACAATATTTTATTTAACAGTTACATTAATTATTGCTATTTAAATAGTTTTGCCAGGTGGTGGTGGTATATGCCTTTAATTCCAGCACTCAAGAGGCAGGAGGATCTCTGAGTTCAAGGCCAGTCCTATCTACAGAGTCAGTCCCAGGACAGACATGGGTAAAGAGAAACCCTGTCTTGAAAACACCTAAAATAATAATAATAATAATAAATAATAATAATAATAAAGCTAGTTTATGTGCTTAATATTCACATATTAATAAACTACAATATATAAAATAAAGAAGGTATGTTAGATTAATGTAAAGCATACAAAAACTAGTTTTAAATGCAATGAAAAAGATAATAAGACAAACTTTCTTTTTATTGTTTATTTATTACTTCAATTTACATCTCCATCACAGTCTCCTCCCTCCACCTCTCCCAGGGTCACCTTCTCACCCTCTCACCCTCTCCCTCTTCTCCCACCTATCCTACTCCTCCAGTGTGGGGTGCCCTACATATTAGCCCCCTTCAGTTCAGCAGCCATATGAGGGCTAAGAGCTTCCTCTTGCACTGGGGGCCTACATGGCAGCTCAACTAGGGCAAAGCACCCCACTAACATGTAACAAAGTGTATGTTCCTTTCAGTCTGTTAGTTGTAGGATAGTTATCTTGTACTACATGGCTAAAATCCAGTTATAAGTGAATAGATGCCATGTGCATCTTTCTGAGTCTGGGTTAGCTCACCCAGGATGAACTTATCTAGTTCCATATATTTGGCTGCAAATTGCATGATTTTCTTGTTTATGATGGATCAGTAGTATTCCACTGTTTAAATGTACCACAGTTATTTCTTTTTTTTTTTTCTATTTATCGGGTGAGAGACATCTGGGTTGTTTCCAGTTTCTAGCTATTGCAAATAAAGCTGTTATGAATATATTTGAGGAGATGTCCTTGCAGATTGGTGAGGAGTGGTATGGGTGGGTCTTGAGGTAGACCTATTCCAAGATTTCTAAGATATCGTGAGACTGATTTCCATAGTGGTTGTACAAGTTTTCACTCCCACCAGCAATGGAGGAGTGTTCCCCTGTCTCTCCACAGCCATGCCAGCATGTGCTGTCATTTGAGTTTTTGATCTTAGCCATTCTGATAGGTGTGAAATGGAATCTCAGAATCATTTTGAGTTGCATTTCTCTGATAATTAAGGATGTTGAGCATTTCTTCAAGGATCTCTTGGCCGTTAGAGGTTCCTCTTTTGTAAATTCTCTGTTTAGCTCTGTAAACCATTGTTTTGATTGGGTTATTTGGTTTCTTGGTGTTATATTTCTTGACTTCTTTATAAATTTCAGATATTAGCCCTCTGTCAGATGTGGGTTTGGTAAAGATCTTTTCCCAGTCTGTAGGCTGCCGTTTTGTTAGAATGACAGTGTCCTTTGCCTTACAGAAGCTTTTCAGTTTTATGGGGTCTCATTTATTGATTGTTGATCTCAGGTCCTGAGCTGTTTGTGTTCTGTTCAGGAAGTTGTCACCTGTGCCAATGAGTTCGAGGGTTTTTCCCACTTTTTCTTCTAGTAGATTTGGTGTGTCAGGCTTTATGTTAAGGTCTTTCATGCACTTAGACTTAAGTTTTGTGCAAGGTGATAAATATGGGTCGATTTGCATTCTTCTACATGTTGACATCCAGTTAGACCAGCACCATTTGTTGAAGATGCTGTCCTTTTTCCATTGTATGGTTTGGCTTCTTTGTCAAAAATTAAGTGACCGTAGGTGTGTGAGTTTTTTTTTCTGGCTCTTCAGTTCAACTCTTTGATCAACTTGTTTGTTTCTATACCATGCTGTTTTTATTACTATTGCTCTGTAGTATAGCTTGAAATCTGGGATGGTGATACCTCCAGATGATTTTTTATTATACAGCATGATTTAGCTATTCTGGGTTCATTTGTTATTCCATATGAAGTTGAGAATTGTTCTTTCAAGGTCTGTAAAAAGTTGTGTTGGCATTTTGATAGGCATTGCTTTGAATCTGTATATTGCTTTTGGTAGTATGGCCATTTTTATTATGTTGATCCTACATATCCATCAACATGGGAGATCTTTCTATCTTCTGATGTCTTCTTCAATTTATTTCTTCAAGGACTTGAAGTTCTTGTCATACAGGTCTTTCACTTGCTTGGTTAGAGTTACCTCCAAGTATTTTATATTGTTTGTGGCTATTGTGAAGGGTGTTGCTTCCCTGATTTCTTTCTTTCCCCATTTATCTCTTGTATAGAGAAAGGCTACCAATTTTTTAAAATTAATTTTATATCCAGCCACCTTGCTGAAGATGCTTATCAGTTGTAGGAGTTCTCTGGTGGAATTTTTGGGGTCACTTATGTATATTATCATATTATTTGCAAATAGGGATACTTTGACTTCTTCCTTTCCAATTTTTATCCCCTTGATCTCCTTTAGTTGTCTTATTGCTTTAGCAAGAACTTCAAGTACTATATTGAAGAGTTATGGGGAGAGTGGGCTTCCTTGCTTTGTCCCTGATTTTAGGGGAAATGCTTTAAGTTTTTCTCCACTTAATTTGAGGTTGGCTACTGGCTTACTGTATATTGCCTTTATTATTTCTAGGTATGGTCCTTGTATGCCTGCTTTCTCCAGGACTTTTAGCATGAATCAGTGTTGGATTTTTGTCAAATGTTTTTTTCAGCATCTAGTGAGATGATCATGTGTTTTTTTCTTTCAGCTTGTTTGTACAATTGATTATGTAGATGGATTTTTGTGTGTTGAACCACCCCATAATTTCTGATATGAAGCCTACTTAATCATGGTGTATGATACTTTTGATGTGTTCTTAGATTCAATTTGCAAGTATTTTATTCACATCTATGTTCATGAGGGAAATTGTTCTGAAATTCCCTTTCGTTGTTGAGACTTTGTGTGGTTTAGGTATCAGAGTGACTGTGGCCTCACAGGATGAGTTTGGCAGTGTTCCTTCTGTTTCTATTTTGTGGAAGAGTTTGAAGAGTATTGGTATTAGCTCTTCTTTGAAGGTATAATACAAACTTTTAAGAATGAATTAATTTTAACAAAATAATTAGTGATTTTATGCTTTTCTTTTTCTTGAATGGTTAAAATTTCTCCAAGACTCAAGGACATTCAATTTGAAAAACAGTAAAGTAAGAAAAAGAAACCAATGAAAAAATAGTAAAACTCATATGTAAATTACAATTTAACTTACATAATTTTAATATTCAAATTATTTGCATGCATTTTTAGTATAAATATTTAAAATTATTTACTAAAATTTTATTTTGTGAGCTAAAGCAGTTAAAATCAATCATAAGTGTCTTAACATTGATTTACAAAATTTGGGATTCCCAACAAAATCTGTTAATGTTATTGTTGACTTCATTTATTTATAATGCTGTCACTACAATGTACTTTAATTTTTTTCTCTTGTACAATACATCCCAACCTCAGATTTCCATCCTCCACTCTTCCTAAATCCCTTACTTCCTTACACTCCCTGCTCTGTTTCTCTTCAGAAAAGAGCAGGCCTCCCAGGGAGATCAATATAACATGGCTTCACAAGATACAATAATACTAGGTACAGATCCTCATATGAAGGTTAGTCATGATGACCCATAGGAAGAAAAGGGTCCTAAGAGAAGGCAAAAGTCCTCACTCCCACTTCTAGGGGTCCAACAATAAACAACAAGCTAACAACCATAAAGTATATGCAGAGAATCTAGTATAGACCATGTAGGTTCTGTAAATGATGCTTTATCCTTTGTGAGCCCTATGAGCCTTTCTTAATTGATTATGTCAGCTCTGTCCCCTTGGTGTCCTTGACCCCTCTGGCTCCTACAATTCTTCCTAACTCTCTCCCTAAGCATCAAGAGGAGGTACCAGATGAAGATCTCCAATTTGGGCTCTTTTTCTAATAAATTTACAGTCCCATAAGTCTGCCGTCTATACTTTAAGAGTGAGAGTCTCAGGAACAATTCACAAGAAGTGTGGTTAAGAGATCTGGCCTGGTAATTCTCAATAGCCTCTTTCATCTCTCTCACATGAACTTATATGTATAAGCTTGTGACGAACTGCTATAATTTTCTTATCAAAACCTTTGTGCACATGAGCTCTGTTGCAGAGGCTTGTCTGTAGAGGCTAAATTAACAGAGTTCTGTCCAAGCAACATCCCCTTTCCACCGCTGCCCTGAGGAACTGACATATATTAGTCTAAAATCACACAACATTATATTTGGAAATGTTTTTTAACCTTTTTGTTTTCTATTACAATCTGGTTATATTGTATCCATGTTTCTACCACTTATGGTTTTCACTTTGTAGATCAATCTAGTAAAATTTGGTTGGTATTTATTAAATATCTTCCTATTTGCATAGATTGAATACATGATATTTTACTGAGTAATTTTCTTATATCAAGCATCCATATTATTTCATTTTTTCAGCAACACAGTAGGACTACATATCCTTATAGGTATTTGAATCTTGTGTTTCCAAGGATGTACTCAAAGAAGAAATGTAAAATGCTCATATTTTTATTTTTGTGAATTTTGTCAATGAAATTTTAATTCCTGTAAAATGTAGTTCTATAATAGCAATATTTTATAATGCTTTCCTTTAGTCTACCAAAATTATGATATTTCATAAAAGAAAATTGTATTGGTGTATCATATATTGTATTAAAATATCATTAACTATGTATATTGTGTTTTCCTTGTTTATTGAATGCATGGTTTTGCTACATCTACTCTCATATTTTCTAGGCTTTCTGATGTGGCTGGAAGTTCTTTCCAAAGAACAAAATGAATGGTTGTTTAATCTTTTATGCATCATTTTAAAATGCTTAATATTTGTATTTGCTTTATACATAAACTTGTGTTTTGAAGAAGATTACTTAGTAAAACTAGTTAGTTCAACATATAAATAATCATTATATTGTCATAAAAAATTTTCAAAACTAAAGTTAAACATTACATACATATCAGATTTTGTTCTTGACTTTGATTTTGCCTTTAATTATACTATTCTTAAACTTAATTCTTTTTTAAAATACTTTTATATTGTTTTTAATCTAGTCTTTTATTTTTATCTTAGTTATACTGTCTTATTAGAGCTATTTGATTTTCAAATGAACATTAGGATCTCAATACTCAATATTAAAATAACTATTATGATTGTAATGGAAATTCATAATGAATTTTAAAAAATTATAAAATAATTCAGATAAAATTGATTACTTAATTGCACTAACTTTCCTATAAACAATAGTAGAACTTTTGGTGTTATTAAGTGGTTTTCTTTATGCAGTGCAGCATTAAATGTAATTTATCAGCTCTGTTTCCTTACTCAATGTTTGTTTTTCTACTTTTTGATTTTATTAGTTTTCTACTTATATGTGTTATAGATTACTCAGGACAATTACAAATTACTTTATCCTAAATATAACATCCCTGCCTACCATTATTATATGTAGTTGTGTTCTAGATTAACTCTGACCTTCAGATATAAGTAGTCTTTTTTTTAAAGCTCCATGAGGTTATAAAGTTTTCAAATGCATAATTGTGTCAGACTAAGATCTAAGAGAGAAGGCAAAGTATTCTTACAGGCCTAATGCCTGTCACTTTCCTTTCTACTTATTGACTAACAGGAGTTGAAGGTTTAGTAAGTCTAGACTATGAGTCAGAGTCTATGATGGTTACATTATACAAATCAGTGTCACTTAAAGCTACAAAGTACACCAAGATTGAGGGGCAGTTCCTGAAGAAAAGAGAACTTCAGAAGACACAGATGCTGTGACTTGTGCCTTATTCAAGGCCCTGAGCATCATTTACAATCATTTTTGAAAGGGTAAGAAATGGAGAAAATGTGTATTTATGATTAGATAGCAGAGCTGTGTGGGTATATGATTAAATTCATCCTGGTAAGTAAAAATTTTATGTGGAATATGAATGTGTTGTCTGTCTTATGCAAGACTTTGAGTTTCAACAGCAAAACTCAGTGATTAATATAGGGACCACATGGCTTTGTAAGACTAAAACCTTAAAACATTTACCCTTTTGCTTTCACAGAGAATTTGCGTCTGTCTGGTCTCAGCTGAACATTTGACTGAAAATAATTTTTCCTTTATTTTGTTTATTTGACAATTTCACACATTCATATAAGGACATTTTCACACCCAACTCTTTTTCTCAACTCTCTGTCTTTCTGTCTCTGTCTCTGTCTCTCTCTCTCTCATGTTCCTTTTTTAAACAAATCCCACTTCATGCTAATTTCTTTTGTTGTTGTTGTTGTTTTTGGTCCATTGGCTTTAATTCATTTCTTTTGCCCAAGTGTGTGTGGGAATCATTCAGTGGAGCAATAAGAAATCTATATGTTTGCCCTACACATTCTTTTGTCCCAATAGTGTAACCGAACTTTTAAATTATTATTTAACACTTATTTATTTATTACTAAATTCATTTATAACAAACACCAACAATTTCTTAACTATTAATCCTATAAAATCCTACAACCCCTTTAACCTATCCACTAAACCTATTGATAAATATAACAATTACTTTCATAACCTTTTAGAATGATACAGTCTCTGGGGCAGGTCCTCAGTCGTCAGGAACACAGTCTTTGTTGTAGATTCTTTAACGCACTTAGCAGTCCTTTTTCTGGATCTCTCAGATGCAGGTTCGTCAGGGTAGTTGGTTATTGCAGTCTCACCTTAAATAAGGCTTCATGCTTTCTTCTCTGTGCAGACCCCAGCCATCTGCAGGCCAACTTACTTCTTTTGAATCAGGAACTCAGCTGCTCTGCCTCAGTCCTTAAAGCCAGGCACCATTTCCTTTAGGCCACTGTTTGGACAGATCAAACCCCTATAGGCAAAATCTGAGCCACAGGGTCCAGTCCTTGGCCTTTTGGTGTCTTGCTCAGGCTTTCTTTGCTCACCGGCTTCTTTCTGCTTCAGGGAGAGAGCTGGCCATCAATGGCCAGCCCTTTTTTTAGCAGGACTCTTGGAACTCTCTCGCATCAGGGGCCTCTTCTCCCTCTGGGCTCCACGCACTGTCCTCAAATAGGAGGAACTCTGTTTCAGCTTAATTTGGGCTCCGCCCACTTAGCAGCTGAAAACAATGTCAGGCCAGATAGTTTGTTTCTTCAAGTCTATTGAGTCTTTCCTGTTTTTCCTGACTTCAACCTTGTTTTTCAGTCTATTAAGTCTTTCCTGTTTTTGCTGACTTCATGCTGATAATGCTCTTCAGGCCCCGAATTAAGAGACAGTATCAGAAATCCCTATATATTTTCTAAATCTAATTTATCTAACCCCTACACAATAGACTAATTATTCCTCTCCAAAATACTCAGGGTGGAGAAGCAGCCTCTCTTACTGTGAGTAGGTGAGCTGGGGTATGTGCAATATCAGTCCTGTCTGATGTTTATCATTAGAATCCACCCAATTCATTTAGATCTTCATTAGGAAATGTCTTGCACTTTCTCCAAAGTGAGATAAAGATATTAAAATAACCCCCCTTGTAGACTCTAGTCTCACCTTATGTGTCAGCAGCCTTGTAGATTGACAGGTAAAGAGGATGGAGACTGGGATAATGTCAGCCAGCATGTGTTCAAGCTACCATCATTTCTCTACTTCCATAAGCTGGGAATTTGAAAAAGTATTAAAGTGATAGGTTTTTTTTCATAGATATCTATTATTTCAAAAATGGTATACAAATTCAATCAAGCCTAAAAAAGATTTTGTGCAGCTAAATTAAAAGCCTAAACTAGACTCATTTTTATATGATAGAAAGCCAAACTTACTATTAGTGAATATGGGGCTATACTGATTTCTTTTTCTTTTTACACATCAAATAGTTATGGGTGGAACAAATTTTACTAGCAGTATCTTCTTTTCACACACACTATGAGATCTATTGTGGATTCTTGCCAAAATAATTTGTATGCATTTTACTTTCAATAGAATATTATGAAAATGGAATCACTTCATTTGCTTGAGGACAAATTCATTGTTAGTTTTTTCATTGTTTGCTAAATTTTACACGAGAAGTAAATGATAATCAAAATAAAAAATGATAGCTCCAAATTTCTGAATCAACTGCCCTAATTAGGTAGATCCATTTAATATGATGGAGAACGTGACACAGAGATAGAAGTGATAATTTCTGTGATGAAAATGTCATTTTTCTAATGATTGTTTCATAAATAGAAATAAATGAGTACATGATTATGCTATCAGGAGTCTAGAATTCTCCAAGTGCCAAATATATTGATTCATGCTTGAGAATGCCTGCCTTTGCTTATTTTCTGGATTCCAAGAGACAATGTACTGGCAGCAAACAAAGATGAACCAAGTTAACAGTGAACAATGAAGAAGAATGAAGTTGGCATCTGAACCTAGGGGAACTTGCCAAAGAACAAAGCTGATTTCCTTGTGTCTATCATTTTCAGAAGATAAAATGAATCTTCTACTGTACTGTAGGAATAAAGAGTCTGAACTCAGGAACATTCTAATGCCTTTGAGAAATCCAAAGAATACACATCTGTACTTATCCAATAAACACTAACAATAGATTTTATGATACTATAATGAAAAGTTGTCATTATTTTAATTTAGAAATATAGAATGTATATGCAAGATGAAAAGTAGCTACCTGAGGTGAGCTTGCACTGGACAATGTTGTTAATAGTGAGTCAAATATTGATTGTCGTGATCGTTCATGCAAAGAATGAAACTTTCTCCCTCTAGGTGGATCTATTATAAGCAGTTTCACAGTTAAAAGGACATCTGAACCATGCTACAAGAGTAAAATCTACAACTAGAAAAATGGGCAGAAGAGATTAAACTACTTCCAGTGAGTGATTCGTGTTTGAGTTGGAGCAGTCTGGTTTATAGACTTCAACTAAAAAAAAAAAAAAAAAAAAAAAAAAGGTTTCCAGTGCTCTGCTAGATATTATCAACCACGAAATAATGGAAACTGTCAGAATTTCTCATATTTATACATTCAATTGACATGAAATTACTCAATAGCAGTCTTTACTTTTACTTTTTATTTGTGTTCATGGTGTATATTTGTGTACATATATGTCTGTGCACACATGTATGCATACATGCATACACTTGCATTCTCATGTGTGTGGAGGTCAGCGGTCAACACTGAATGTCTTCTTCAAGTATACTCTATGTTATTTTTTAATGTGTCTTCCTCCTCCTCTTTCTTCTGACTGGTTGCACTTAATTAGGCTTGCTTGCATGAGCATGAGTTTGGGAGATATTGACCAAACAAAGGGCAACTTGCCAGTGGCCCTACCAATGACGAATGTGAGTACACATCCAGTAACTATTAATTGTTAATAGCTCCCCAAGCTTGAGACCTCAGGAGTCTCTCCCCATCTTTGACAAAACTTTGACAGTGCCAGGCTGGTGCAGTTTTTATACAGGCAGCCACTGCTTCCATGTGGTCATGAGTGTGACAGCCAGGTCATGTGCTGTGGACTGAATCTGAAAGCATTCTTCCCTGTCTTCAGGCTCTCACAGTCTTCTTGCTTTCCCATTTGCAGTGTTTCACACACTTGGAGGAGGTAATACAGGCAGGTGTCTTGTGGAGGGCTGAGGATTCACCAGTCATCTACTGCCCATCACAGTTCCCAATTATGAAGCTTTGTAATCACCACTGCACACTTTAAAAGGTCACTTTTCTGACAAAGACTAAGTCTATAGGAATAAACATAACTAGAAGACAATTTAACATATTATATTTAGCAAAAGACCAATAGTATGCTCCCATATAGGACCTTTAGGACCTTTGACTGTTCCAGCCATGATCTTTTGACCAGGTATATGGTGTCAGGCATGAGTTCCCTCCAGTGGAGCAGCACTTAAAACCCTCATAAATTCATTGACTATCCTCCAATCAAGCATGCCACTATTGCCCCAGTGGGCACATGTGCCCCAGTGAATCTGCATTGCATCAAGAAGAGTCTATAGCTGGGTAAAACTACTGATGTCTTAGCTTTCCAGCATATCACCTTCTAACTCAGTGAAAATTAGTGAGCCAGGAGGATGCTTAAAGTATTGTCCATATTAATTTCTCTATACCCTATAGCTAAAAATTTTTAAATTAATTAATTAATTAGTTCAGGTTGCATCTCCATCATAGTGTCCTCTTTCTACCCCTCCCAGTCCCACCTTCCCACCCTCTACCCCCTATCCCTTCCATCCCAGTCCTCTGGAGTGGAGTGTCCCTACAAAACAGTCCCCCTCCCCAGTTCAACAGTCATATGAGGGCCAAGAGCCTCCTCCTACACTGGGGCCTACAAGGCAGCACCAATAGGGTAACGTGTCTCACTGACAGGAAAATGGTCTATGTTCATGTTCTCTTTGGTGCATTCATTGTAGTATAGATATCCTGTACTATATAGCTAAAATCCGACTATAAGTGAACAGATGCCATGTGCCTTCTTCTGGGTTTGGGTTAGCTCACTCAGGATGAGCTTCTCTAGTTCTATCCATTTGGCTGCAAATTGCATGATTTCATTGTTTCTGATAGCTGAGTAGTATTCCATTGCATAGATGTACCACAGTTTTTTTAATCCATTCTTCGGTTGAGGGACATCTGGGTTGTTTCCAGTTTCTAGCTATTACAAATTAGGCTGCTATGAACACAGATGAGGAAACGTCCTTGTGATTTGGTGAGGAATCATTTGGATGTATACTCAGAAGTGAATTTTTTGAGATAAATCTCTCAAGGGAACCTGGAAATCACAGACCACAATGCCCTACATTGCCAATGAGTTCAAGACTGTCTTTCCTCTGCCTCCTAAGTGCTAAGGTCACAATATCCTGAACACTCACCTCTCTTATATTGGTCCTAAGAATCTGAACTCATTGGCACTTGTGTGGCAACCCCTTTATCTAAAGAGCCATAATACCAGACCACTTTTGCACACTTTTAATATCTTCAGATAATTTTTATACAAGAACTTATCTAAAAAGAGAGATGATAATATATAATTAAGTTTTTTATGATAGTTGACAAAATGGAAAATTTCTGTGTGAAAATAATGAACTTTGTGTCTATAACCTTAAATATTGAGTGTTGGAAAACCAGAATTTGCTTGTTTGCATAGTGAAAAAATTAAAACAAATACATCTTGATGGCCAAAAGAAATTAATTTAGTATGCTGCAAAGGATTTTGAATGTTAACTGCTTTCTCTAAATTGTATAAAACTGGAAATCTGAGAATAGACAATAAAAATAGCATTATAATTTTTGACATTGAGAGATAAAACGTAATTTTATTTTCAAGCAAGCAGGAGTTACTTTTCATCAGAAAAAATGTTTCATGAAATGCTGGCTAAAGAATATCATGAATGAATAATCAAAATAGCACTAATGATGCCTGATTCCCATTATATTTTTAATGGATACATGTTTGTGTAAGAGCTTGACATGTACAATGACAAAGTACTAGGCAATTATTATTTTTTTATAATTTATTTTTTATTTCTTCAAGTTACAGCTCAGTCACAAACATGTTCAATATCCCTAGTCATCAACGACAGCAAATTAAAACTACTATAAGGTACCACCTAACACCAGTCACTATTGTCATCATCATAAAGTCTGACATCAAAGGTTAGAAAGGGTGTGCTGAAAGAGGCACCCTTATTCACTGATGGTGAGAGTACAAATTAATACTGCCACTATGGACATCAATCAGCTTGGCGTTTGCTCAAAACCTTAAAACTGGAATTACCGTATGACACAAGTATTACATGCTAGGGCACATAACCAGAGAATTTCATATCTTAACATAGAGATATTTCCATATCCATATTTACTGTTGCTCTTTTTTGAATTTTTATTCATTTATTTATTTTACATCCTGATAGCAGTTTCCCCTCCCTCCTCTTCTTCCACTCTCTCCCTCTCATCTCACCTCCTGCCATCCTCCACTCTCCCTTTCTCCTCAGAAAATAC
Source organism: Lophiomys imhausi (assembly GCA_907164525.1). Taxonomy (NCBI): domain Eukaryota; kingdom Metazoa; phylum Chordata; class Mammalia; order Rodentia; family Muridae; genus Lophiomys; species Lophiomys imhausi. Next base: position 6,844,451 of record CAJQZJ010033276.1, on the reverse strand, counting down.
TCAGAAAAAAGGGAGGCCTCCCATGGATGTCAACCCATCTTGCCACATCAAGTTGTACTAGGCCTAGACACATCTCCTATTGTGGCTAGGCAGCCCAGTTAGGGGAAAGGGATCACAAGGCAGACAACAAAGACAGATAGATGTACTGCTCTTTATATATATAGTAAGGCAATAGAACCAATGAAGATGCCTATCAACAGTTAAATGGATAATGAAAATATGACACATAAACAAAATGGAATGTCATCCAGATGTAAAGAAAAACAAAATTATGAAATTTGCAGAAAAAAAGGTTCAAAATATCTTCATTTGGAATCATGAGGAGCATAAGGGTAAAAGTAGTCATTTTCTGACCACCTACTATGTGGCAGACACCAAGGATAGCCAATAACCCCGACTGTCTCAGCCAATCCTAAATCATTCATGTAAAACTAGTACCTCTACAAACCTCCATTTCACAAATGAAGAAGTGTAGATTGAAGAGATGAAGAGAATGGCCCAGGATCATGGTGACAATGTGGGCAAATCTATGACTGAAATATAAATCTATCTCCCTCTCAAATATATAAGAATCCTGCAGAAATATAGATGGAAGATGAGGTAGAGGAAATTCTTAACATGGAATAATACAACATCATAAGGAAATTCAGACAGAGTATATGCACCCTCTTCCTCACAAAACCTAATGTTGTCAATAGTAGAGAGATTTTAGGAGAAAATTAAAATGGAATTTTGGGATGTAGAAAACAAACTAGCTAATAATTGTGGTCTGGGATATAGTTCAGTCCATCAGTAAAGGCTTGCCTAGCATTCATGAAGTTCTGGGTTTGATCCCCAACACTGCATAAAACAGATATAGTGGTAAATCATAAAACAAAATAAAAACTGTATTCTCAGCAGCTAGGGGATGAGTGCAGGGAGATCAGAGGTTCAAAGTCTTCTTTGCCTTCATAAGGACCTTTAGCCCAACATGGGTTACATAAGAACTTGTCAAAAGCAAAATCAAAACAAACAACAAACCCAGACAATGAAAAGATGGCTCAATGGTTAAAAGAGTTACATAAGGAAAAGGATAGCATAAGAAGGGTAAAAATGAAAACACTTATATGTTTCCAACTATATTCTTAAAAAGACAAAACCATGAAGATAATAAATAAGTGGCCCCTGGAAGACAAAACCATGAAGATAATAAATAAGTGGCCCCTGGAGTTCGGTATGGAGGGAGGGATAAAAAGGACACAGAGAACTTTTGCAACAATACTATTTTGAATGATGCCACGCTGGTGAGTATACACCATTGTGCATTTGTCAAAAGTGCCAAGTGAACCCTAGTGTGAACTATAGACTTTCAGTGGCAATGATAGCCCCATGACAGCTCAAGATTTGGGTAATCTCTGTACTCTATGCTCAATTGTGATTTGGACCAAAATCTGTCCCAAAGAAACAATATTTTTTTTTTGTTTTTCAATGACCAGCAAATAACAATGACCAGCCATGTAAAAACATTTTTTTAATCAGGAAGAAGAAAGAAAAGAAGCAAACAAACAGAATGTGCTCACATGCCCACAGACTCACAACACACCAGACTGAAAGAGTAAAGGAGGAGAAGTTTCAGACAAAATGTTTTCTTTTCTATCTCTAGCAAGCTAATAAGAACTTATCATCAATGAAACAAAAGCACTATTGCTTTAATTTAAAATGCACAAATGGAGCCAGCCCCTCTCTGTATTTTCACTTTATCTGTGCTTTACTATTCTTCCCTTAAGGCAACCACCCTTAATGCCCGTTTCTAATTTTGAGGCCTCCTGTACACTCCTTCACTTGTAAACATACTAGGCAATTACTGAGGGGACAAAAGCTGTGCATTAAAATTTTCATCACTAATAAAACACACACCAACCTATTTTTTTCATTAAGTGACATAAGGAGAGCCATGAAAACAAATCTGTAAACAATTTAGAAAAGAAATAAATTGTCTTTTTAACACATGACAAAGCATTTTTTCCATTATGAGGAAAACTAACTTTTCTTTCCATTAAAAAGAAAATTAATACAATGACATAATAACTTGATTCTTAAACTGCACATTATTTTTTCAGTCAACTTTTATTTCCTTTTATTTAAAATTATTTAAATAAAGCAAAATAACAATAATCACCATTTAGAGATTCTTAGTTTTTCCAAAGTTCGTTTATAAATTTGTGAACATTAATATGTATGCTTAAAATTACTGTGGATGTTTCACGAAAAATAAACATGAGTAGGCTTGCTTTCTGTTGTAAAATTTACATTTGCATAAGGAGGGAAGGAATTACAAAATTACCTTTCTTTAATAGAAAAAGTTTGAAAACTTCTCCCTGGATTCAGGAAGCTGACTCAGTTGCATTTGCTGTTTTAACCCTGCGCCATCTTGTCCTTCATGAATCCACAGGGTGAGTAAATCTAGGTACAGTCATTCGGTGGCAGAACCCACAGGCTGTTCCGGTGCTATGAGATTTACCTTCCAGTGCACTGTTGGTGTTGCTTCATTTCTTTTCCTTCTTTTCCTCTTCCATGCCCCATGGAGCTGATCTGAGCACAGAAAACCTTTGAAGTCACATGGAGCTTTGTGCTCTGATGAGGCCTGAAGGACACACGAAGTAAGAAATACAGCCAGGCTTGCAAATATGGTGAAAATTCAATCAGCTCCATGAATGTTACACCCCAAAGTAGTACATATATCTGAAATAAAAAGCAGAGAAATAAAGTTTTCTTTTACAAAATATTTATGTGACTACATCTATTGTGCTTAAGTCAAATTATATATATATATATATATATATATGAAAAAAATACATATATACATGATTAAGTAAATTAATGTCAAAAATCCCTTCAAGGTCTCAATGATTATTCACTGGAAATCATATTTAATCCAATTTTGCATGTTTAAAAATATCTTTATGACAAATTTTATAACAAAACACAATAACTGACAATGTGTTAGCCTTAGTTTGATAGACCAGATATTAAAATCAAATAAAGAGCAATCCATTTGTTTCCAATTAAGTATTTCTTAGTATTTCAAAATATGAGCAACCAAGCCACACTTCTGTTTGGTATGCTTCTGTTGCCAAAGGGATTAGACACAAAGGGAAGGAGACCACAGGTCCAGAGGCTTTACATCACTGGAGTTTGCTGTCTACTCCTTCTGTCTCTATTCATGTAGACCATTTTTTAAACATATGGAAGAAATGCTTTAAGCGCATCTAGCAATCAATTAAATTTTCATATTTTAATTTTTCTCAACACATTATACTAATCATTACATAAGTACCCAGAGACACTAGGCCCTGGTAGTTTATACCCAGGTTCACAAATCTGATTGATATTCATCCTCACAGGAAGCAGCCTTCTTGAAGAAACTACATTGCAAGAATTTTTTCCTCTTATTTTAGGTTATTAACTCTTAAATATTTTAATTGTTATCTGTACATACTGTCATTTGATATATTGATTAAGAATTCTATGGTAAAATTTCTCATGGAAAATATCTGTTTGGATATCTAAATTTTTTTACTTCACTCAGAATGGAGTACCTATTTTCTTTCATTCATAGTGATTAGAGAATTATATTAGATTTAAAAGACATGTTTGAGGACAACCAGTTGTCCTGTGATAACTAGAGGGTCTAGTTATCCTAAATAGTATGAAATCTGATCTCAAACTCTGGGAAGCATGCAATAATTGTTAAAGGCTAGAGTAGAAGTTCTTCCTAGTGCTTGCCAGCCATTTCCCGGAGCTGAGAATCACTGACCTGATTTTTGTTTGTTTGTTTATGTTAGGTTATAATACTAGGAATTAAACTTTTAACTGAAAATAGAGGTAAGAATGCTGAAAGATGTGGTGATACATTATGGACCTGTCTTAACTGTACACTTAAACATCTTTTTTTAGATGAAAGCCACTCAATGATTGCCCAATTGTATTAGAAAAAGAAGTCAGATTAAGACACTGGTTTTGCTGTTATGCCTCACAGATTGTGTAAGTTGCTTCCTGAGTGAATAAGCTTACAACCGTCCGTATTAAATAAACATCAATATTTATTGATATGTTAGTATTTAAAATGACTCTGTAATAATTTATTTGCTTGTATCTAAGAGCTATTAAACACAAGGTTGTTAAACAGTAAGATTATTTTGCATTTACTATTGCTAATAATGAACAGTATTTAACTCAAACTCAATTTGGGCACATTTGATTTACACTATTTGTATCAACAAAGAGAAGTTGTGAAGATAATAGTAGAACGAGCTCCTATTGAACAGTCAGCTCTACAGTCTATAAGACTGTTCTTCCCAATTCTTGACATGGTGTGTAGATAGTTGGTAAGATCTTATCACCAAGGTAGCTAGTTTACTCTCACACAATCATCAAAGAAGATGTGAACAACATCCTGTTTTTGCAGTTCAATATGTTTTGTGAGTTATACAGGACATCTTGTGTTCTGATGGTATTTTATTGTCAATTATAACACTGTATGTTTTCACCATTTTTATCCCTATGGTGCTATATTATTAAGAGAATAGAAAAAATTAAATTATAAGAGATAAAATGATAGATATTTATCATTGTAATTATTATATACCAGACATGACAGGAACTGATTTTAGCTCAGTTGTTAAGCAATGATTGAATGACTGAATAAACTAAAATATTTTAACTCATGTCTTCTTGAGAGAGCATTTAAGATAATGTTTGTTTTAAGTTTGGGGGATAAGCTACTAGCCTATCTCAGTCTTCTGAGTTCCAAGATTATGGACATTGACCATAATATCTGGCAGATATGTTGTTTAAAATGCTTCAAAGCCAAGTCTGAGAATTAAAAATAAAATATAATATGGTTTTCACTATCTTGAAGAAGTTGAAACTATAAGTATAATCAACAAATTTTTACTTTCTAATCCCTTTGTTTAGTATAATGTGTAGAAATATCATATGAATATATTCAGGTCTAAGATTAAGGAGAGTGCTTTAAATCAAACCAAGAATTCACTCTCATATACAATCCAGAGCTTTTGTCTGCTTGCCACCTTTATGTGTTAGCTGCACTTATAAAAGAAGCACATTGATAATACTGGTGGGATTCCATGGTGGTTTGAATGAGAATTTTCCATATGTTTGAATACTTGTTCCTCAGTTGGTGGAACTGTTTGGGAAGAACAGCAGGTGTGACCATGTTTATGCCAGTTAGCTCTTTCCTCTCTTTAACCTCTGCTTGTGGATCAGCAATCAAGAGCAATGGCTACTCTCCCAGACAGCTTGGGTTTGATTCCCAAGATTCATGTAGCATCTTAAAACTTTCAGTAACTCCAGTCCTGGAGTTCTAGTTTCTTTGGTCACCAGGCTCACATGTGGTGCACAGACATACATGCAGACAAAACATCCATGACATAGATACCAAATATGAGTCACAAAGGAATACTGAATCTAATGTATTTCATATTATGTTTATTCATAAAGCCTTTTGGTATTTTCTCAAGTGCAAACCTAGGGATTTTTTTTAATTCTTAATTTTCAAAAATTTTCACAAAGAAATTTTAAAATATAGGTACTAATGTGGTACCTATTCTCATGTACTTTAGGTTCACTAATACTACAGTTTAATGCCTGGTATCATATGCATATATTCATAATAGATAAGAATAAAATTTTTGGTTTATTATAATAGTGAATAAAATGAAACGTGTGAGTGGCAGAAACAAAGTTTTATTGGGTTTGACAAAAGAGATCATAACTAGCTTTCTAAAGTATTTATTCAAGTCATAACAGCAAGGAAGAGTGGGAGAAATACAAAGTTAAGTGTCCATGATCTTGTTATTAAGACTACATCAGCCTCTTTCTTCATCTTAACTCCTTAACACAACTTTCAAGAGTGCTTGTGGATAAATGACACGACGTGGTTCTTAGCTAAGAAGTAAAATCATCAACAGATATTTATTGTTAAATGAATAAATGAGACGAGCAGAAAGCTTAATGTTACCTCTTTTTATCATTTCTTTAGATAAAGCTGAAGTATGGAGGGTGTTTCAAGAAAGACTGAAGCATAACTTGTGAGGCTTGTAAAAAGCCTACAAATGCTAACGCTAAAATTTTAACTTCATCATTTTGGGAAAGTAATGTGAATATTTAAAATAGAAGAATGTCTTCGGGCTTGCTACTCCAGAAAAATAAATAATAGAAGTTAGAAAGTACATCTGGTGTAGACTGGATAAATTGTTGGGGTAAAGCTAGAGTGTTTCATAAGGAAATAAACGAATAATAGAATTACAAAAATAAGATGCATTTGAAAAAGGAGTATCAAGAATCATAAATTTATTGTATAAAAGCTGACTGTAAATTTTGATTATTTTATATATTTGCATTGCTAGTAGAAAACTTTGAAACATTACTAAAATTACCAGATATCTACAAATCATAGGCAAAATGAAATACTTGAAAGGTAAATTTGAGGTTTAAGCATGCAACAGTGAAGGAAGATGGTAATCCAAACCCTTTTCAGAGCTCCTTAGAAAGTTGTATCTATGGTTCCCTGGAATTTTATTGTGGTGTTTCATCTATTTTACTTTTGGGAGAGCTATCTACTAGTCTCTGTCTTCCTGCCTATGAATATTTTATGTCTCTTACTAAATCCATTTTTAAGCTAGTGTCTAGGATTCATAGAGCTGAAAGTTGCTATATGCACTACCGGAGATGAAAAGTAATCAATATTATCCTGCTATGATTCCTGCAAGGTACAATAGCAACCTGTATACAAGATATGCCCACTGGTGCAATAGTAGCAACAGTAGCATGAATGTTATGGGAGTGACCATTCACATTTTCTTTTAAGTCCAGCTCCAGAAGATAAAATCCATTACGAAATCTCAATGATGCAAAGAGCCCAAGACTAGTTAGGCCATGAACCCTAAGATAAAACTTACTGGTATTATTCTGGTAAATGAACATGACAATAAAATACAGTCCTAAAAACATGCTGCTACATCCATAGATCAGTGCATTGCTCAACTCTCCTCAGAGAAGCTTTTATTACAATAGAGAGTAATTAGCATAGAACCCCACTACTCCTCTCTCTACAGAGAATAAGAAACTTGGGGATGTCCTGTCCTAAAGGGAATGCTAACAATACACCCTTCCTTTTGAGACTCATGGATCTATATGCAAGAGCAACAAACAGAATGATTGTAAGACCCAGGAGTGGTAGATGACTCTCAGGAGAGAGCATTTTCAACACACAGCAAGGCAGATGCACATATGAATTCACAGAGATTGTGACAGCATTTGTAAGGCTTGCACAAGCCCAAGCCAGTCAAAATCTCAGAAAGGAGGATCTATCAAGGTACACATGATATCCCACCACCAGCCAAGTGGTGTTGGCAAATGATAGAGTCTGAGAAAGGGAAAGTCACTTTTTTTTTGATACGTTGGTCAAATCCTTTTTAAAAAATATTTATTTATTACTTCAGGTTACATCTTCATTGTAGTGTCACTTTTTTTTTCAATGAAATGACACTGGGAATATCAATCATAGTACAGGACAGGACCAATGCCCAGGAGTAGTAGGTCAACACAAACTTGCCTTCATTTCTTTTACTTCTTTGATATTTAAAGACACACACAAAGAGAGAGAGAGAGAGAGAGAGAGAGAGAGAGAGAGAGA